>VXAL01005898.1:30058-46720 GCA_013399475.1 Chauna torquata | reverse complement strand
TGCTGAAGACACTGTCACTACTTTAAACAGCACACATAAAAATAGCAAAAGTTCATTTAAAGCTTAAGTATAAAATATATATTTTTTTCCATATTATACTATGTATAGATATGTACGCTTTAGTAAAACATAATATTGATAAAGAAACATTGGAAAAGCTGACTGAAAAATTCAGGAAGTAACACTGTATTCCATTATTATTCTAAATCAACTTCCATACAGTTCTTCCTTTAATCTAGGAAGACAAACAGAATAAAAAGAAACAATTTAATTAAGTAAAGCTTTCAAATTAAGTAAGCATTCATGATTGTAAGAATTAAATCTTAACTTGGCAACAATTTGCAATATAAAGCTTTCACAGAGAAGAAGGAACATGTAGAAATAAAATTTTTAAACACCTTTTGTGGAAAAAATAAAAAGCATTCTGTCAGTAAACTAGAGAACTGATAACTAAAGAAGAAATTAAAGTGATAATATGTATGATTCAGACTACCACTTTTCTACTATAGGCAATTCTGCCAGTAAACTAGAAAACTGATACCTAAAGAAGAAATAAAAGTGAGAATATATATGATTCAGACCATCACTTTTATACTATAGGCTATCCTATACTTTCTGAGAAAACAGATATAATGTTATTTATCCAGTCATCCAAATTCTCTTTTCTCCTCCAAATTCACTGTAAAGAAACTGCTCTGGCTAAGAATATACATTATAAATGATTTATATGATCACCTTATATATATTATTGCCTTACATTAAATATTGGTAGTTAGTTTTTAAAGTTACCCTTTACTATAAAAATTTCTCATCAGTTCAGAACTAAAAATCTTTGATTTATATCTTGCTCCCTCATAAAGGAAGTCCATGTAAAAGACAGAAGTGTCTACTATATAACTTATTGGTAAACTCTAATTTATTAAAAATCCTGCTCACATGGTACCTTGAAAAACACATTAAGAGACAGAAAACTAACCTTTGTAGTACTCTCATTCACTATTTCAAATTCAAATACCTTCTCCAGGTGCCTTGCTTAAAATAAGAGGGTTATGCACATTCTAAAAGCCAGATAATTAGCTATAGCTACATACATTAATTTATCCATGCAATTGTATCACCTGTATTTTTTTTTTCAGGTTCTATGAAGTTATAACTAAAACTTTGTATAATGGTATCTTATATTTACATGCCATTTTTAAGCAGAAATAGACAGCTACCAAGCTCCTGATACCTATTTCAACAGCTCTTTCCTGTTTTCACACAGGCTTAAAAGGAGGGCTGCACGCAGTTTCTGACTCCACTGTCCAGTTTCATAGTTGCAGTGAAGGATTAGGTCAAAGCAACATAATCCAAGCCAAAGCGAGACAAGGAAAATGAAAAAACACACCAAAAAGCAGTCTGGATATAGGAAAGACTCTTAGTTCCATGAGCACTCTAAAAAAAATGTTTAAGAGGATCTGAAGGGAGCAAGGGCCAAGCATAAGGGAAAAAACAGTGGGAGCAGGTGACAGGATTGACTGGAACGTAAGTGTAAAGAAGGGCAAAAGTAAAGCAGAAACTAAGGCTGAAATCTCATTTAATGTTCAACCTAATCTTAACTCAATGTGATAATGAAAACCAAAAAATACACGCAGAGTCAATGAGGAGATTCGAATAAGAAATAGGATGATACATTTAGGGTGAAGGAGACAAGGGTAACTTTAGAAAAGGCGTTTTCATCAAACTAAGTAAAACGTATGAAGGGAAAAGGATAGCCAAGTACCTAAGCATTACGCACTTAATATTAAATAATCTCTTTAAGTTTCATGACTTCATAACATAGGAATGCCCACTGACCACAGAAATGAGCTTCAACAAGACAAACAAGGACAAGAATCCCCCCAAAACTCTGAAGTCTCTTTTGAGAACATGTACATTAAATAATCTTATTTTAATTACTGTAAGAACTAAGCCCTGTAGCTGTATAAATCAGGACCCTGCTATCTTGGAGACTGCACACAAATAGTTGAAAGTTGAACTTAAACACAGATACCTGGAACGGAAATTTTGTGCCTCTATTAGAAACAGCTGTTGGAAAAGATTAGTAAATAAATACTGGAATATTTACTACATGGGTTCTGAGGGACCACAACATTATACCAAGGCTAAACATTAATAAGTCAATAAGCCCAATCTGACATAAGTGCACCAATTTCCTCATTTTGAGGCACCATTGAACACATTTGTTATTTGCCTGAACTTAAAATCAACTTCCACCTTGTGTTAGAAGCACTGAAGTGCACTAAATCTGAACTTGTGATCCCCTACTGATAAAAGAATTTCTCAGTCTTCTACTCTAGTGTCCTAAAAGTCCTTTTACCTACACAGTTTTTCTTCCCCATCAGCCCATTCCTCCAGCCTGCCCTGGTCCTTCTGGAGAGCAGCCCTGCCATCCAGCCTATTGATGCTGCCCCCCCTCTACCATCAATTTGCTGTTGTCCACTAATCTGCTAAGAATATACTCCAGTCGGTCATTCCTGAAGACATTAAACAGTATTGACCTCTGAGGGATGCTGCTGCCAGCTGGACTTTGCACCACTGATCACTTGAACAAGTTTTACCCCACACCTTATCCTCCATTCATCCAGTCCATATCTCACCAATTTGGTGATAAGGGGAGTAAGCGAGAGGGTGTCAAAGGCCTTCCTTAAGTTCAGGCATACAATATTTACTTACTGTCCTCCTCGTTTCCACAGTGCCAGTTACATCCTCATCATAGAAATGAATCAGGTTGGTCAGAGGGCTGAAGCATATGACATATGAGAAGAGGCTGAGAGAGCTGCTCAGCCTCAGGAGGCAATGGCCACAATTTGTAATGTGGAAAATTCCAATTATATGCATCTTTTTTTTTTTTTTTTTTTTTACTGTGAGGGTGGTCCACTACTACATAGGTTGCCCTGAGTGGCCGTTGGACCTTCACTCAGATATATTCAAGAGTTAAATGGACATGTCCCTGAACAATCTAATCTACTGAGACCTGCTTTGAGCAGGACCTTGGATAAGATAACCTACAGAGGTTCATTTCATCCTGAAGTTTTACAGCTTCAAATACAACAACTAAGATGTTTGTTTATATTTTAAGTCAGTTTGATGACGCTGCAAAGATCTTCTCATGAAAATTCATAAAATCAATATTTTTTTTTTTGGTAACATTTGCTGCTAAAGACGGTGAAATCTACCTTCTCACTAAATAATGAGATAGACTGAAAAAACTGATATATACTGTCATCCTGGATACATCTACTCCAGTAGTCTTCTATGTTTTGAAACAAATATTTAAAAGGGACACCATAAATTAAATTGATTACCTTAAAATCCTTCTCTCTGAGTTTTCCTATCTTTGATCATTCCTCCTCTACCCTTGCATCCAAAACATGTGGCATAATTTTTTTTTTTGTATCTGATTATTCTTTCTTTAAAAAAAAATTACAGTCTCATGCAAACAGATGTCTAACAGCAATATGATTTTAACTAGCCAGTTTTAGATGCTGCAATATCATTTTCCAAGAAAAACGAGAGGCTTGTAAAGTTGTGGAGGATAAGAAGAGGGTTGCTACAAGAGTGGTAGAAAAAAAGTAAATAACAGTGGGCAGTAAGTTTCTCTCTCCTTCCCATATGTTATGAAGTACTTTATGTATTTACGGATATTTTTGATTCTACAAAGGGTGCTATTCCAGAAACTTGAGGCAGCCACAACTGAGACAGAGCAATTTGTAATAGCATACTTGCACTGTACTCACACAAACAAGCATGAATACTTAAACAACTCCATTGCAAACATCTAGCACCTTCACAAACAGAAACTGTAGAAAAGCACATCTGTGCTTGATTAGCCTAGACATAACTAAGTTTACAGAAGTACTAATTCAAACAATGGCATGGGAAATGTATTTCTATTCTTTTTTTTTTTTTTTCCTTCAAGAAAAGTATATCAATATAAATTATTAAGAAAATTTTGACACATTTCAGGACTAAGAATTGGTTTTATTCTATAAGAATTAATTAGTGTCTTATGGATGTCTCCTCTTAGTTCCTCTACACATGAATATTCAAAAACAGCAAGTCTTCCATTAATAAATGTATAATTAAATAGCTTCTGACTAATGTGCCTTAGAATGACATTTTACTCTAATTACGAGCTCCAAATAGTCCACAATACAAACACAGTTCTGTGTGTTCTTGATCACCTGAAGATTTGAAGATGTTAATACGCACCTAGACTCTTCTGCTATTAATCACAATCTGTAGGCAATAAAGATCTCAAAAAAAGATGAAAAAAAGGTATTTCTCTTGCCTTCCCCCCTCCAGCAACTTCCGCCATGTTTTCTGCCTTGAGCTTTGCCTTGGGCGAAAATAAAGTCAAGTGGTCTCATATATACTGTAAATGCCAACCCTCTACTCAATTCTTTTTCATTTTACAAATTGGAATTATATGCATGTTTTTCTTCCCTTCTTGTAACACAGCTAAGTCATTACCAAGAAAAATTAAGAATACAGCATAGCACATGTAGCAGAATAAAACTAGTTACTACTTTGGGGTCTCAAAAGAGCACTAATAAACCAGTAGGATAACAATGCAGTTTTCAAAAACTGTATCGTCCACTTTAAAATCTGAAGTAAACCTCATCCAAAAATGCACCACACAAAAAATAAATTGCAAGAGAATACTACAAACTGTCAGAACATTTCTCACAGGAAAGCCACAGCATTAATAAATTCCATATTTACTAACAGTAATTTTTATTTGCTGTTTCCAAAAACCAAGCAACAATAACATACATGTTGAATGTACAGAGAACAACATTGGATTTTTGTATTCATCTCCTGCTTAGGTCATGGTCTTATCATCATTATTTAAATTCAAGAGCAATACTTGGTTGACAAGGTACTGCAGTGCTGCAGGCTACAATCCTCACACAACGCCTAAAGGGTTATTACAGTGGAGAAATTCTATTGAGGACAATGAAAGAGCTTTACCCCTTCCCGAAGACACCTCATTAGCACAGTGTAAGCTGCAGAGGGAACAACCAAGCATTCTCTGGGGTGCTCTTTTTTTTCCTCCTGAAATGAAGCCAAAAGCAGAAATGATTAAATCAAAAAAATGACAATAATCTCACCCACATAAAAAATGGGTAACATATTCTTAGTAAGGTTCATACTATACACTTTTCAAATTACCATATGCTAGAAAATATATTAAATTGCAGGGCAGTATTACCATTTAATGTCATTTCATGTACAGTGCAAAAATTGGTATTTTATTATCTTATTTAAATAGTCTCCAAAATCTGTAACAGAATTTGTCCTAATATTTCTGGGTTTCATTAACTCCTTCTAATTCACACATAAAAAATGATCTTGCACTCCTCTCAACCATTCTGATTACTTCAGAAAGAGACAACTGATTACTAAATGTAATAATGCTTCTCTTTAAATGTGATTTAATTATACCAAACAAACAAAATTACCTTTTTTTTTGTCAACTAAAATAATGTAAATTTGCTTTGGAAAAAAATATTCAAAGTCATTCAGAGAGCATTTAATAAAACTTACTGTATGGAATATCCTTTGGTACATATCAACACTGTTCCAAGATCCTTACGTATATTTCCTTGAAATCATCCTGTTAGAGAGGCTAATTCACTGCTACTTGAATCAGGATTTTGATTCTGCGATTAGAAGTTAATGAACTCCACTTTTTTTTTTTTGCCCAAGTAACCTACTGTAAATTTTCAAATGTAGTGAACATCATTTAGATTTGACTAAAACAAGTTCCATGTCTAGACTAACAGCACGGAGACTTTAGCAAATGCAAAACAACAGCCTCCACCTTGAAAACGAAGGACAAGACTAGGACTGAAGACAATTAAAATGATAGCCTATGCTGGAATCAGCATGGGCCTGTTTCTCATTTTATTCATCTAATTTAATCAGAAATTTTGACAAGTTTTCTGCAACTACACATATTAAAAAGGCTAAAAAATAAAAAGCTTTAAGAAACAACGCAGCCTTGAAACTCCATTCTTCAAACTGATCAATGGCTTTCTATGCGATTTAGTCTTGAGTTAGAAATAAAAATGAAATTTATCGTTATTCTTAATTACCTAAACATACCTACACAGTTTTACATTTAACAAATCTACATATATCGTCAAACACTTAAAGAGCTTCCTACTTTTTGCTCACAGCCCATGTTGGTTTTGATTAAACTTTAGGTTCTCCACCCTAATAAAACAAACAGTATGAAATGAACAGAAATGTTACATAGAACTTGAAAGTTTTCCCTTAACGCAATTTGCTTAAGAGTAACAGAACATCCTCCCTGGAGTCCACTCATGCTATTTCTGATTTGCTCTTGGCTTCTGTTTGGAACAAAAATGCAGATACAGAGTGCAAGATCTTATTTATGAGATCTCATATGCAAGTATGCACACAACATCAGAGTTTAGGATTAAAAAGGACCATTATGACTATCCGGACGTTTTCCAGTATTTTCTAAGCCACAGAACTGCAACCAGTGACCCTGCAACATAACCTAATGAATTACTGTGTACCTAGATAGTTTAAGTGTTTGATAATTTATGATTTACCAAATGCTTATATTAATTGAAAAAGAAATTTTATCATTATTTAACATTAATATTGAGGTGGAACCCAGAAACACTTAGCAAAACACTAGGGGAAAATATAAATAAATAAAAACTAGGCACCTCCTCAAAAGTTTATGGCTTAATTGATAACTGTTTAGCAGCTAGATAAGACATTCAAGACGACTAAACACCAAAATGGAAGAAAATTAAAAAAAACAAAAATAAAATAAAAATAAAATACAGTTTGTGTACAGTTCTTAAATCAGACAGTTATATTTTTCTTATGTTAGTTAAGGCATAAAGCTTTGCCATTTGAAGCTATAAATTGGGAATAAACATTACTGTTACCTCCTACTATACTACCATTGACTTGGTGTGCGATCTTGGCAAGGTCATTCCATACTACTGTTCTGCAGTTTAACCAGCACTGAAATGTCTACAACACTACAGTATTCTGAGGTTACACAGGTACAGTGTAGAAAAATGAAAAGCTTTTTAAAAAGAGTTGAAAAGAAAATGAGAAAACGAGAAAAAGAAAGAAAAAGAAAATATGACTGAAGCATTAGTGTCTCCAAGCACACACATCCCACTGATATTTTTGAAGTTTTACCAAGACATAGCGCCTAAAGATCGTAAGTGTGGAGAAATCTTTCTTTCTATTTTCTAATAAACTTCTTAGTTATAACTCAAAGCAGTTCAACACATTGCTGTAGATCTTCCTGTAACATGATGGAGAGTTTTCATTTAAAACAAGTCATCTTGCTTCAAACATTGTGAAGTTCAGAAATACATACAGACTTGAAAAGTTCTCAGATCACATTTTCATAGCAAAAAATGTGTTAGGGTCAGTGCGTGCAAATCACTTTGCTATTATAGAGCCAATGTAGACAGATTTGTTTTAATCACTAAGGTTTAATTTCAAAACAAAATCAAGCACTACAAAATATTCTTGCCATATGTAATTTTCAAGTTGGAGTTTTAGGTTTATTTGTTTTCATTAGTGATTAAAAATTATATAGCTTGCAATCTGTCTGATGATGTTAAGTACGATTTTTTTTCTAAGGAAAACTGAGAAAAAATGGAAACACCTAAAAATAAATTGTCACTGTGGATGTATTTCTCATAGCATAATTTCTCAGTGTGAGAACATATTCTGTGATTCTGCGTTTGACAGAGATTTTAGCAATTGCCTAATCAGCAAAGGATGATGCTTTCTACTACACACACACACACAAGCAACCACTTCATCTTGTGGAACATGCAAAGGAGCTAGAGGATGAGGACAACAAAACATGGAATTTGAGCCCAAAGCCATAACTACAGGAAACCAAAATACAGATCTGTTTGGTACTTTCATTCCTTTACCAAGTGACCTCACAGACTGGTAACTAATGTGATAGCATTCAGACCAATTAGATGACGCAGCTAACACAAACTCTTCAGAGAAGCTAGGGCTAGGTTTTTTCTGTATGAAGTTGCATTCATTTCCAACAAATAAAAGAAAATATTTTCTTCTTGAAATAGGAAAAGAAAGGTGAGGGTTTAGAAGAGCTGTCATCTTAAATTCTACTGTTACTAGTATTTCTTGTATACAACTAGCTTTTTATTTTTCAAGTACATTACTATTTTTAGACTGTAGGTTTAAATCAGTTCTAGTCAGGTATCACCACAATTCCATTCGAAATTATCCAGGATCATTCCAGTTCCTTTTCCACAGCACTCTGAATCCAACCACATTAAGATGTGATTTAGACTAGATATATTTATTTGTTGATATCATAGGCTGTCCTGATACACCCTATTTAATCAAAGTCTCTAGCTAAGATGTTCTAACTCTCACAACTGCCATTTGGAGGCCAGCAGTCATTATGGTGACTGATGGAATTGTTTCATGAAATTAAAATTCTATATTTCAAGAATGCAATTAAGTTTACATCAGATGAAGTATGTGATTGGATTAGGATGTTCCTTAAAAACTATCACAGAACATACAAGGATAAGAAACTCTTGAGAATGCAAATAACAAAATCACTTGCTTTTTTGTCTACTATTCCATGGGAAATTCTTTTCACATCTGTTAAAGAAATTTGTAAGGATCATTTGACAGTCTTACCTCACTGGCTACGAGGTAAAGAAGCTCCCCAAGTGCTGGTAAAAGGCATTGTTTCAACTTGCTATTCCTGAAGTTCTCTCTGATAAGTTCGGTTAGAAGTACAATTACCTAAAATAAAAAGAAATCATACAATAACATGGATAATCTTTTCTCAATCAAAACGTACCATTAAAGGTAACATAAGCTTTATCTGAAATGCCACCTTAACAACATAGTCTTCACTTATGCTAAACAGCCATTTGCAAAGGATTTAGTAAGAACAGAAGGACAAGAAAAAATAGTAATTACAAACCATATTATATATTCAACATGAAGAAAAATAAAATAAGTAAATAGCATAGGCAACTATCCCTTCTTCCCTGTCCCCCAAGAAAATAAAAGCAGACCTGCCAGAAGAAAGAAAAAAAAACAAGGAAAGGGAAAAAAAATGTTAGCTATTGTTCCTATGTTTATATGAGATCTAGAAGTTTTCCTCACCATTAGGTTTGTGTAGATATCAAATCAGGAGATATGAACCCTTAAAGTTTTGTCTCCCGCTCTGAGTTTATTGGTGACTCACCACATGAGAACTAGACATATCATTTTAGTTCTCTGTACCTACAAGTTTATGTTTGCAAAGTGGCTATACAGTATTTATACAGGGTGGGGGATTGAAAATTCTTGATTCATCTTGTGCAGGTGACCTAGTGGGAAATCACTTTCCCATACACATGTTGGTCAGATTTTAACCTAACGTTTAATGCTGGACTCAGTCAAGAAAGCAGGAGACCATCTAGCTACTACACATTACATTGGAAAGCACGTTACCTGCTGACTGGGATACAAATATGCTCCATTATGTAGCAAGCATATAGCAGTAAAGCAGTCAGTTGTTTCTTTAAGAAAGATGGAACTATCTACGTCATCCTTCCCTCCCTTGCCTTACAAGGGTAGGAAAAGAAGATAGTTCAGTGAATACAGATTTAACTACCTCCTATGTCCCTTAAATAGTTCCTTTCACTATCGGGAAGGATTTAGTTCTGACACTTTTAAAGTACTTATGAGATTAGAGCAAACAAGCTCTGTAAACAGATACTGTCTCTTGAAGTCAATGGTTTCCAACAGCTTCCATGATACACTGAGATCTGAAGTTATTTTTATGTATGTTAAATAAACAATAATGCTGCCCATACTATTTCATTTAACCCTTGGAAATGGTCAACTTTTTAATTACCTGTGTAATGTGATGTGTGATGTAGACTGCACTACCTTTTTTTTTTATTATTGTTTTCTGAACTGAGAAAGCACTGCTGTAAAACATCTTAGCCCACAGAAACAGAAAACAGTACTTCAGGCAAATAACTATGCTTATTGCATAATTCAGTATTACACAGAAAACGACAATAGAAACCATCACATTGATCTCCTTTAGTAAAACGAACAGAGCACGAATTTCATTTCATTCTTCTGCTCATAAACTCTTCCCTTCCACTTTAAAAAGCAAAAACATTAACATCAGTACCACTGAGACATTTCATGTGTTTATTTTATTCTTTGGTAGAGAACAATGGACATAAATATGGACTTGCTTAAAAATATTTTAAAAATAGGACCAACTCTGAGACAGTCCTATCCCAAAATCATTCAGTCTTATATATTCATGATGCTTCAAATACCTGGGATAAGCAGCACAAACGTTTATACAACAAAGATTGTTCTCTAACTAACCAAATCATAATGAAATAAGCACTAGATCACTGAAATGCATTATTTATTGCTCTGTTTTAGCTTAAAACTACTTTTAGTATGACTAAACAATAGGGAAGAATTACAAGCTTAAAAAAAAAAAAAAAAAAACCACCTTCTCTGATGCTTTTTTCCATCTAAACACCAGGAGGCACTTCTTTACTGTGTGCGTGACTGAGCACTGGCACAGGTTGCCCAGAGAGGTTGTGGAGTCTCCCTCCTCGGAGATCCCCAAAGCTGCCTGGACACAGACCCGGGCAGGCAGCTCCAGGTGGCACTCCTTGAGCAGGGGTTGGACCAGTTGACCTCCAGTGGTCCCTTCCAAACTCAGCTATTCTGTGATTCTGGGATATCTCCCAATTGAGCAAGTACTACCTGTATACAGAGCACACACAGCACAGACCTCTATCACTCACATTCCAGGGAACTCAGTGGTTACAGTTTGAATACCAACTAGTAGCACTTCAACCGAGGCACAAGGGGTCTAAACAGTGACAGTTCCTAGAAACCACTTAGTTTGTACAGCCCATTGCCCAAGATATTTTCAGACTTTGCATAGTGTTTAAATGGAGAACCTGATAGCCATCCTTACACTCTGGTCTCAAACTAGTTCAATAAAAAGATATGAATAAAAACGTGTATTTTTCAGTTCTGATTATATGCCTGCCAGTGTGGTCTCCTTTCTCCTTCTGTGGAGGATCCAAGTCTAACTCTCTTGAGCATCAGCTTCATTGCATGCTGAAGGAACTGCTCTATTCACTTCAGCTGACCAAGACCCATCGCACTAACACTTCACAGTTTTGCCTTTTTTATGAAGTTTTCCCTACATGGAAAAAATTACTCAGAGCAGACAGTTGCTTTTATGTGAACCACAAAAGATGCCTCAGATAACTGGTTTTCAACACAGCTGAAATACCCATAGAGTTCACTGTACATCAGAGATTAATATTTCAGATAACATTTAAAATCTGGAATCAGCTCACTTGGCGTCCTGGAAAAGTCAAGCGATTCACAGCATCTGGTTAACCTGTGGTGGTTATTCTACAACATGTCTGCCATTATGTATTCTGTAACTCTTTCACATTCTTTGCCCAGAGAGGTTGAGCACAGATTGTGCTTCAGAGCTACACAGATTGTGTAACACAGATGGAGTTGTGACAACACACTATAGCCTGGGCTGAACATGGGGCCACTGAGAGGGAACACAGGCTACTTCTGACTATGACGACACATTGCACATGTTTCTGAACTGGAAGAAAAAGATCAACATAAAGATGGGTGACATAATAAAGCCACATTCTTACACCTGCACTGTAGCTACAGCAGCAGATCTCGCTTCCAAATTTTTGTAGTGCTGTAGCTACTAGTTAGACGTTGGACTGATGTAGGTCAGAAGCAAGTAACAGATGCACCCTTTTTCTGGACATAACCAAGTAAGCGGTGTGGCTTGGGTGCCACAAATGTAGAGCAGGAACAAGCTTGGTAATCAGGAAGCTAGAAGTCGAGAAAACAGTTGTAGATGTGTAATGGTAGTGCCTGGGACAGAGTTAAACTATCTTCCTCATAGCCCACATAGCGCTGTATTCTGGATTTGTGACAAAAACAGTGTTGACAAAACACAGACGGTTTAGCTGTTGCTGAGCAGTGCTTAAACAGCATCAAGGTCTTTTCTGTTTCTCACACTGCCCCACCAGTGAGTAGGCTTGTGAAACACAAGAACCTGGAAGGGGACACAGCTGCGACAACTGACCACAGGGATATTTCATAATGTACGACAACATGCTCAGCAATACACCTGGGAGAAAGGAAGGGGACATTTGGAGTCATGGCTTTTCTCCTCCTAAGCAACCTTTATGGGTGATGATGCCCAGCTTTCCTGGAAACAGCTGAACATCTCTGCCTACCAATAGGGAGCAGCAAATGAATTCTTTCTTTTGCTTAGCTTGCACGCACAGCTTTTGCTTTACCTATGATGAACAGTCTTTATCTCATCCCATCCCAGTGTGAGGGGTGTGAGCAAGAGGCTGGGTAGGGCTTAGCAACCTACCAGGGTCAAACCACAACAAAGTGAAACGACAACAGGGATGCAAGAGACTAAGTGAGATTTAGAGGGTTAGGAATGTGACATGGAGTGATTAGGAAGGTGATACTATCATCCATATGAATAATTCACAATAAAGCTCCAAAGGAAGTTTAGTTACTCGTGTTAGAAAAACTGTAGGCCAAAGCCCAAAGGGGAGAGCAAAATAAGCTACAGTCCTTCCTCTGAGAGGGATTTAATGTGGTATGCCTCTGAAGAGATGTGTGGTAACTGAAGGATGCAACACAGAAGTTCTTCAGAGTTCCAAAATCACATGCTCTTTACTTCACGTAGCACAGGGAGCGGGAATCTGTAACAACATTGTTGTTTTTTCACAACCTATGAGAAGTGTCTGGCCAAAGGCAAAAGTCTTCTGAAATGATCCCAGATCTCTGCTTTCACAACACACTCTCTTCCCACTACGTGATCTCTTCCCTCTACCTAAACTCTTCTTTCTCAGAATCTCTTAGATATAAAGAATATGCCATGATCTGTTTCTCTACTACTTTCTTAATACAAGGAATGTGATCCAGAATGCAGGAGACGATAGAGAACACAAGAGCACTATCAGTTCATAACATGAAACTGGATCCCACTATTTGCACACAAAATGTGATGAATTTATCTTACGCTCCTTACTAGTCCATTGCATCTTGTTCATGACATCAGTAAATAAGGCATAGCAAAACAGTCCCATCTAGTCATTAAGCATGAAGTAGTTGAAACAGAGTTGTTTTCAAAATGATGAAGAAAACTGATTTTGAACTTAAATTTCATTCAGTATAAAGCACTGCATATAAATGCAAAAACGTGTTGGCTGCTGATCACTGCCCAGCAGATGGCAAATTTGTCATTACATATATATATACACACCAATTAAAATGTAACAATGTAATACAATAGCAAATCCTTGATGGAATATATATACATAATATAGATCCACCAATAAAAAATAAAAGCATAATTTAAGATTTTATCCACACAGAACAAAGACGTAGCAAAACAGTATAACATAGAAAGTATTTTAACTGAGAGGCAAGAGAAAAAAAATTTTCTGGGAAAGGACCAGTGAAAATGTATACAATCTTGAAACACCAGAAATTTATTATCCCTAGCTTGCAGTTCAGAATACCCTAAAATAAGAAAATGCCTCACTGCTTATAAGCATCTTGTAAGTAACTTCAGATTTACTGCAAGACATCATCTACCGGAGATCTTTATCAAAAAAAAAACACTTGCAGATGTTGCTGAATTTTGAACTGCATTCACTGCATAGTCTAATTTTTTTTTTTTGAAGGACAAATTCATAAATGCACAGTTGCTTGCTAAATAAATATTCCGTCTCCTAGATCCTTTGTTAATATCAAATGTAATTTATGTTTACAAAAATGATAATATCTTTGCAGGTAAAGGCTGGATTCCAGTCTCCAACCTTACAGTCATTCGCATTTATACAGAAAGAGGCAAAATATGTACACAAATGTCTCAAAAGCTCAAAGAAAATAACCCGTAAAAACTAGCTTCATGTTAGTAGACTTTGTAAGAAAATATCCTGTGAAAATTACACCACAGAATCATAAAAACTTTTAAGGAACTGAAAGGTGAATCAGTTAAAAATCAGGCACTCAGTGCTTAGCATTCATCACAGAAAACAATCATTTCCAGTCCTAAAGGTTAAAGGTACTCTTTTTTTTTTTGTAAATACAATTTACAAATATATTTGGCAGTACAACACATTTTCTTCCTCAGAGCTCTGAAGAGCTTTTATCCTCAACATTCTTTAATTTTCCTTCACCTTCTGACCTTAGTAGCTTCATAATATAACCTCAATCTTCATACACAGAAATCATGTAAAAACTGGAAATGTAGACTACAAATTAAAGCAAAAAGATCTACTAAAACTTTGACCTTCTCCCCTTTTTTAATGTAATGCTATGCTCATTAACTATTTTCTTTAACTTTCAGAACACTTCTTCAGACATTATTCAGGAACTTCAGGTGGCCTGTCATTCCAGAGAGAACTTAACTTTCATATTTAAGTAAAGAAATAAATCTGTCAGTACATTTTAAAGCTTCTAATATATCAGCTTGAGAAAGTAGTAGTCAGCTTGGTTCAACTGCAAATCTGTACTATATGGTGAACAGATAATGATAGTATTTCTCCTTTATTAGATTTCCTTTCTACAGCTATACAGAATTACTCTTGGTTTTGTGATTAAATATATGTATTTTGAGAACTACTTTCACTGTGGAATCAATACCACTAGAAGTACTTTGAGCACTGTGGCATTAACACACATTACCCATATTCAGTTAATACCTCTGAAATAGTATTTAGGCTACACAGAATGGATGAGCTGTATAGTAATGAGTTGCAGAAAACAGTCCCAGCAGACTAGCCAAGGACGTTAAATCACCATGATATCTAAGTTAAGATTGCTTGTCTGTTCACACGCAGGACCTGATGTAGAAAATGCAACTCAAATTGTACATCTGTTACAGAGAATCAAGGCAGGCTGGTCAAAATTATCAGTTTTCATGATGCATGTCAGCCAGCAGAAAACTCTGATTTAGTATCAACACTAACCTTGTTTTGCACCTGCAAACTTATTTTCCCAAAGAATGGTTAATAAATTGGTAAATTTTGATGACACTAAATACATTTATGTATGAAGTCCTAAAATGTTCAGAATCCTATGTTTTATTAAATTAAAAAAAATAGGAACTAAGCTTTGTATTTAGTAAACTGTTCCTTTACATACTTTTACTGAGTTCTATCTGTCTGCCTTACTATTCAGTTGAAGTTTTAGAAAAATGCCTTTTATATTAAATATACTAGGTTCATCTTCTCTCTTTTTTGGTTATTCACTAAAATTAAGAATTTAAGATTTAAAATTAAGATGAAATCAAAGAACAGTATTTGATGTTGGTAAACAAATTGCTGTTTCTGGTTTTGCTCTCCTTCAAGATTTCAGGACTAGCAGATTATTTTTGTTTGGAAGTGATAAGAGGAAGTAATTCTCCTGATATTCCAGTTCCTACTGTTTTCTCATTTCATACTTCCATGAAAAAGCTGTGAAACTGAGTTAATGAAATTTAAACTAAGTTATTTTCTTCCCTGTGCACTAGAAAAAAACTGTGAAAAAGCTAGTCAACACCGTAATAAACTGAAGTTTTCATTTGAAAAAAAAAAAAACTGGTTTATTGAACTAGAGAGAAGATCTGTCTGAAGAAATCTGAGCCATAAGATCTGTGACCAACTTTTGATAAAACTGTTAAATTTTCATCAAAATAAAAAAGAATGAACTGCATGAATTCTTATACTGATTATCTTCATACATTATTATAAATTTACCCACTAACAGGTAATTCTAGTAACTACAAACAGATTCATAACAAGAAATGCACAATTAAATTACCAGAATCTAAAGACCAACAGAACTGTATGGGAGTACTACTGCAGAAAACACTGGAACAAGTAATTACCACACATTACAGAGGATACTCACTATTCTTAAAATAGATGCTTATGGTCTCTCAAACAGAAGCACATATTTACTGTAGTCAGATAAAAGCCTCTTTTTCTTTAAGAACCAAAAAGTCTAACATTTACCATATGATTACCCTCTGTTCACTGAACACATTTGAGTAAACAAATATTATCCAAGTGCAGGAAGTACTAGCTCACAGAACATGTCACATACTGAACTGAGAGCCGGTGCTGTTAACCAAACCTAAGCTCCTCACATCCCCTGCAACATAAGCTACGAAACAGGAAGCTGTGATTCATCATATATATTATAAGCACAATTACATACCCATATTTGTGTAAAAGAAAAATTATATATTATTACTATAATNCTGTCATTGTGCACAGATTATTTCTATTCCTGACAATAGTGATTTGCACCAGATTTAAAATATTCATTCTTCCTTTCACAAGGAAAAATACATTAAAATATATTGAAAATAAAATATTAAAAATAAAACTGCCCCAAGACTTTGATACAAGGCTAAAGGGTACTATGAATTTTAGGTAAATAAGTTTATTAGCTGGAAAAATGCACAACAGAAAAGCAAATTTATGTTAATTGTGTAGTCTGACAAATAAATCT
>VXAL01005898.1:10895-24004 GCA_013399475.1 Chauna torquata | reverse complement strand
ATAATAGCAAATTACCTTAAATGGGCTGTACAGAACTTGAATTCTTTTTTGCTTTAATTTAACAGAGAAATTAAAATGCGTATTCTATTTTTCTTGCTCTGTGTATATATGAATAGAGCTGAAAAGGTCTATGAAATCACTGAACATTTTCAGTTTAGATTCCCAAATACAACTAATAAAGGAAAAATTATTCATGCATACATAGAACAGAACACAAGTATATATTCCAAAACCCCACGAAAGTGATGGTGGAGGAGGGAAAAACTGAAATGAGTTCAGTAAAAGCCTACATAGCTCAACAGTCAGGAAAAACAGCTTCCCGCTGCATGGCACATACATAATAATGGCAGCTGTCAGATACATGGTACACTTCACATAATCATCATTTTCCTCTGGAATTAAGTTAACCTGAAACTGCTTATCACCCTAGGATCAAGACAAAAAGTTAAATCCTATTCAAGAATCCTCCAGCTGCCTTCCAAATCAAAGAAGCTTCTAGTTTTTTTTCTTTGCAGCCCTCAGAAAGGATGCTTTGCACAAACTAATCCATGAAGTATTACTTTCTTCTCTAGATAGAAATGTTAAAACATAATTATTTTGAGGTTTCCTATGCAGCTGAATTGAAGGGAAAACAAATAATGATCATAGCGTCAACAGTGGGTTATCAGCCTAACAAATGTGCTTATCTTAAACTATTGGGTCTGCCTCTATTTCCCAGTAGGTTTTTCACATCTGTTCTGAAATGGAAAAAAAATTACGCAAGTTTAGTCCTCAGTATACATAATTCCCATTAAAAGAAATCACTGATTCTACAGCTGCCACGCAGGTAAATTCCTGTCAATTGGAGTCACTCACCAGTAAAAGCTAGCTGGGAATAATCTAGGGTAGATGAAATAACCAGCTTAAAAACATGGCAACTTATTTGCCTACCAGAGAATTTAAGTTAAAATTATAACTTCTACATCATTATTGGGAAAGTGATTATTTTATAGTGGAAAAAACAACGCAAATATTCTAAATGCAAGCAAAATATTTCAACTAAGTAGTACTTAAAATGATATTCCTTACCTCACATCTATCTACATTATAACGGCCAGAATGAAAGAAAAAAGGAATTACACAATGTCATATAGTAAACAGTTTGAACAGCTGCTTTTTAAACCACGTTTCATGCTAACAGATAAATACTGAGATCTTAAGTTTTAAATACTATGCGTACTGTTGTGTAAAGAAGTCATTATTTAAGAGCATTTTTGTGAAAATCATGTTTCTTTAAATGCAGCAAAATGCAAATAGTTAACTAAGAGAGCAAATGAGTATGTAATGTGAAAAATGAAAAGCTTAAAGCACATCAACTGAAACAAGAAACATTTGCCACTTTAAAAAGAAATACAGTGGGAAGGGCCCTGGATCCAAAAAAAGCCACACTGTGCTTTAAACAGAAATCTCACAGCTTGTGTTGCAAAAATATTACAACGAAGATAGACAAAGATATCAAATGGTTAGAATCAACACAAATCTGTGATCACAGAAGAGCATATATGCTGAAAATAGTCCTACAAGCTGTCTAGTGAGACATGAAACACTTCTATCATTAGAATCAATCATACAGAATCTTTTTAAGTGTTTTCTGATGTCAGATGTTATTCTGTACATAAGCAACTCAAATATGGCAATCTTGCACCTGAATTGCATATCAGCTTCAGAGCATGTATACACAAGAGTGAAGGTAATTTTTTGTTTCACTCCAAAGTGGAAGTAAATTTTAATGTTTTACTTTCTTCATACAAATAACTTTACTTCTGAAATAATCAACATAGAAAACTGACACAGCTTTATTAAATGTAAATTAGTTCCACCAGCTACAAACAACACATTCAATACACAAAAAAAGAACTTGATATAAGTCAATGCTTGCATCAGTTATGAACCAACTGTGACACTAAATTAAGGTTTGTTATGACTATACTTTTATCTTAAAGTGTTATTCAATTACTTAAAATCAAGATATATGGAAAGAAATCAAGATTTCACAAGACAGATCTTTGTCAATAAAAACACAAGATGTTGCCTTCACCAGCTGTCAACTGGTTTGAGACTGCTTTTTGGTTTCATGAGCAGTCAGCTCTAGATGCTTTAAAACAAGAAGTACAAAAAACTCAAAGTGAGCTTGGACAATCAGTTCCCTTGTACTGACATTAAATCTGGAATGTGCCTTTAGAGCCTTTCAAAAATGTTTTGCAAGCATTTGCTATTTTGATACTCCTGTTATCANTATTCTTGTATTTTTGTTTCTCCTCAAAATTATCTTTAATGCCTACAGTGCCTTAACTAGAACTGGACATAATACTCCAATAAAAGTTGATGGTGGGGACGTCCCCCTCCTCTACCTTAAAACCCAGGCTGATGGAATACTGGGGGGACAGGGCGGTTGGATTTGAACAGAACTGGACACTGAGCCACAAACTCTGTAATNTAATTATAAAATACTTTGAAGTTATAATTGGAAATAGAAAGCCATATCCAGTATTACGTAATTATTTAATTCAAAATACTCCAGTTTGATGCTTTCATACAGTATCTGATTGCCTGAGTAGGAAACAAAAGACCTCAGCACTCCAAAAGGTAAAAACACGACAAGTTTTAATGCATTTTTTTCCTGAAAGAATAGATATGTTTAATATTCAAAAAATTCAAAAGTTGGGTGTAAATCTATATCCACTCTGATTTTGAATACGGCTGATTACACTAATTAACTTTTTTTAAAAAAAAGAAAAAAATGAGTTCTCACTTCTTCATCTAGTCCTAGTAATTGAACTGAATGCTGGACAGCTGAACAAATAAGAGAGAAAGGGAATGCACATATTTACTGCCTGTAGAATTTTTAAACATTGACTATGTTGACAATATTTATACAATGCCTTTGGCGGAGGCAGCATAAAAAAAACACACGAGGATGCACACTTTAGCAGTCCATGCCATGTTCTTATTTACCACACGCAGATACTAACTCTGAGTGAGATGCCATAATTTCAGCCATTTCAAGCCAGTATTACCAGTGCCACAAGCTATAGCGCAAGGCTGAATCTTACTTCCTCCACTGTGCTGTTTTGCTGTCACAAGCATTTGTGTAGCAAGCTGGATGACAGAACAGAACCAAGTTAAAATGAGCATGATTTAAAAAGAAAAGCCCCTTCTAATCATTGTCAGCTCCCTATTGATTATTCACCTTAGGATCCTAACTGATAGTGATGATTCATCAATTTGGACTTTTTTGAAATGCCTATTCCTGCCACACAAAAAAGCCAATCTCAACAAAACACAGAAATACAAAACCCAAATATCCCAAAGCTCAGCATTTAGAATACTGAGATATAACATGAGGAGCCCAAAATACATGTTCTTCATCTAGTAAGTGCATAGAATAAAATATTTCCTCTCTCCATTGCATAAGTGTGTGACTTTCAGACATATGTACTGGGGGTGTTGGGGAAGCAGAATTAAATCCCAAAACATTTAATGGGAAACTTTTCCCCTCAACTCCAATACAGTATCTAGATGCCCAGTGACTTCCAAAAGTTTTCAAGTGGCTGTTAATTTAGGGTCTGTTTGCTCCCCTTATGTAGGTTACCCTTAATTTTCCCTTTAATAAGCTTCTCCCTGATGCACTCAATAGTTGAGGTCACATTGTACTGACAATAGAAGCAGCTGAAGGAGAACACCAGTTTGGTGTTTTATAACACTGATTTAGGACGAATATAAATTATGCTCAGAATCCTGAATGAAATATTGAAAAACACAGACAAGTCTGCCAGATTCCTTTTTACCTTCTAGAGAAGGTTACATTTATCAACCGAGGAAAAGGATCCTAGGGGCATAGTTCTTCATTATCCCCCAAATAACAGACTTGTAGAAGAAAACACAGCATTTTTACTGTAAGAACACACTGAAATGAACAGCACTGCAAAGAGATATAGTGGTAGCCCTACTGATATCATTTTAATGGAAAAATGTGCTATTTTATCTATTGAAGAAAAATAAGAGTCAATTTAATAGGCTGTATGAAAACAACGTCAATCAAATGTATTTTACAAGGGTACAGCTTTTGCTTTGGTCAGGCAATTAATGTGAGTAAATAGTACATTGCAAGAAGTTATTTAATCCTGCAATTAGCAGTGTAAGTTTTCAGCTCCCTAACAAACTTTGTTTTCTACCACCAACTTGGTTTGGACTTCAAAAATGAAAAGCCCAATTAATGTGCATTGATAAAATTAATTTTTTGAAAGAAAAAAAAGAATCTTCCTACAACTATGATAAAAGGCATTAATATTTCCTCCAGCAATCCAGAATTCCCTGTTTATTGAATCTGGAACAACTTCTCAAATATTCCATGAGTTTCTGCCAGCAGAAGCTAATTGACCTTAGAGATATTGATCTTTTTTTAATTTGTCTTCGTCCCATGTGCCCCAGGCAAACTAATAAGTTATACACAGTGGACCACGATGCTGAAAATAAACTGAAGTTTATTATTTACAGGTTGAAAGCTTACTAATAATCACTCAAAAGACTTAAATGCTGTCTCCTCTCATTGGAACAACAGTATTAAGTGACTGTCCTGCTTATGCTAGAAAGACAATTTTGATTTTCAACAATCATTTTGCAAAATAGTAGACATCTGTGTGCAAATATGTAAGTACTCTTATGCACAAACTCAGATACAGCTTCCGATTATCTTCTGTCTACTACCTAAAGATTATTTCAAAATTGGTACTATTTTTACATAAGAGTTATCAGTGTAAATCAAGCAAAGTGCCAGTGGAGGAAACAGACAAGGATATACTAAAATTATGATCATTTGTGAGCAGATTCAAAAAAGTTATTTTACAATGAAAACAGCAGAACTGAGTAGGTTGGGAATAAATGGTCAAATGAAACCTTATTTGAATCTTCTTACTATACGGGCAGACATGTACAGGCCTAAAAACAGGAGTAATCAGAGATCAGCCAGGAACACAACTTAAAGTTGGCATTCTGTGACTATTTTAATGAGAACAAACTGTACACCTAGACCAATCAGACTAGCTAGGGAAAGGATCCATAAAACTGAACCTATAATGATGCAGCTGTACTATGCAAGTTGTAGAAAACCAGCAAACTGTACTTCAAAAACCATAAATAAAAAGGCTCAAATTATCCTTCTCAACCCCTGAGGTTTTTTTCTTTCCATCATACTTTCTCCTTCCTCTCCTCTTTTTTTGAGGAGGTCAGTGAGAGAGCAGTTGTGGTGTAGTTTAGCTGCCCGGCAGGGTAAAACCACTACAGTCTCTTTTTCTAATCAATAGTATTGTTAGAAAAAACACTTCATTGGAAATAGAACAACTGCAAGTGAGTTTACAGTAGAATGTATCAGCAGATTTAGAATATATCAGCAGAATCAAGATAGTACATAGTTCCACCATTATATCTTTGTCTAGTCTGTTCCCATAGAGAATGTAACATGAAATCATATTTACCTGCATTTTATTTTTGTGTTTTAGTGACCTCTGGTGGTTACAATATGGAAAAAAATAATCACAGATCACCTTAAATAAGAACTCAAAAGAAAAAAAGGGGAAAACCATTAATTCTTCAAAGAACAATAAACCAAACACTTTTGGCTTGCAGCACATGAAAAATTATTTTAGCCTGTGAAATGAGGATGAGGTTTCTTTCCTGAAGTTTTTCTGCTTCTTTAGGACTCAGTGTTGCTACTATTTAACAAGCCACTTACACAACAAAAACAAAAGATTAATGGTGCAGTTTAAACTTCAAAGATAGAGGAAATGTCCCTAAATAAAATACATAACTGGTTAAAAGACAGGAAACTAAAAATGTAGTTCTTCATTTCTGCCTTAACATGAAACAGCCAGCAGTGCTGTCCTGCATGAGCCTCTCTTGGGTCCCATGCTACTTTTAAAAGTAGCAAAGAAATCACAAACAAATGGATGAGCAAATAATGGGGCAACAAAACTGAAAAGGGACTATGATGGAGCAACAGAAGTGGGAAAGAACACTTGGTGTACGTAGCACAGTACATGCATAGCAAAAGTAACTCTAGACTCACATTTTCATGAGCTCTGAACTGACTTTTCATCTTTGGGAAGAAAATATTGGGGCTGTAGGAGAGAGCTCTACAAAGAGATCAAGTCAGTCCAACAGTGGCCAAAAAGCAAACAAAGTTATTAAGAACAGAATACAAAATAAACAGAAAACCAACTACCAGCGGATAGATCATTTATGTATCTGTCTTATTAGAGGATGCAGTCATGGTCCCTGACCTTAAAAAGTGGAAACTGGGATCTGGAAAAGAATGTGAAGAGGCAAGAAAGGATGAACGAAATTTTTAAGAGCTTTAACATGAGGAACTACTAACGAAATTAGAACTTTTCTGTCTGGAAGAGAGCTAAACAAAAAAAGATAAAAATACGTTAAACGCCTCACCATAACTGGTGCAGAAAAGATGAACATGTGAAACGGTCGTGCCTCTTGTGCAATGTTAAGAACTAGCGAGCCTCTGAATGAGCCTATCACGGGCAGGTTCAAAGTGTGGGACCTGTGCTTCACACAGCATATTGTTTAGCTGTGCAGCTTCTTCCCAAAGGATGTTATGGATGATAAAACCTTTAAGAGGGTTCAGAAAATTACTAGATAAATTCAAATACCTGGTTCAGGAAATTCCAGAGATCCCTATCACTGGATGTGCTAAGCGTATCTTGGAGAAACAGGAGTACATGTTTTCATTGCTCCTCTGTGCTCCTCCAGGTTTCCCATCTTTGCCTCTGTACTGCAGAGATGCCAACTTAGAGAACCCTTTGGACTGAGGCAGTAGTGCCATTTTTTACTCTTCTGTAAGGGACTACTTTTTATTTATTTTAAATAACACCATCAAAACAAGACTTAGTTAGGACTTGCAGTTGTGGGATTGTATGTTACAGACCTTACAAGAACTGGACCACATAGCCATTTTAGATTATTATGTTCTGACTAGCTGCAGCTTGGTTTTTAACATCTCCTAAATCACAGCAGTCATCAAGAAACTTCAGCTGGAGCATGAGTTGGTTCATATAAGAGGATAAATTACGGCATTATATTTTAATATGGTCTATAACGCTGTTTAATATTTGTTGTTTTTTAAAAGGAGAAAAGAGAAAATCATAAACAATTCTAACTTTTTTAAAAGCATCACAACATGCAAAAGCTGACAGTCCACAGGAATGTTCAGCAATCTAGCAATTCAGCTAGTTGTAGTGGTCTGGGGGTCAAGGGGGCAGGGAGGCAGGGGCAGGAATTATGAGTATAGATCAGAAATTACAAAAATTACATTAAATACATGAAAATATTAGAATTAGATGTTTTGTAATTCTTGTCCTCATTCTAATTTTGTAAGCATTCTAAAATATTTTTTTAAATTGAGAGATATTTTGGGAGGAAAGATTTGCAGTAACTCACTACGGCAAGCACACTAGATGCCCTTCGACGAGTATTATAACTCAGATTTGTTAATTTTTAAAAAGTTCTTTTCCTAATTAATGCATATAAAAATTTTAATTCACATAAGAATAATAATGAGAATTTTCTAGTCCTTCAGTTTAAATGTGTCACTGGTCTCAGATTTAACTTGCTTTTTGAAGTACATGCATATTTCTAAAAATGCTAAATGCCATTTGCGAATGATTTTATGTTCATATGAAAACGACAAAACTTGAAACATTTTGAACAAAATCTTATAGGCTCAATGTAAAACATCAATCTGTTGCTTTTACACACACAAGGCAGACTAGGATACGTATTGTCTATGACAGAAATTGTGTGACTGCCAGTCAGCTGAGTTTTTTTTTTTTTAATTGGAACTTTTAAAAGTTACATGTCTCTTCCTTGCTTTCCCCACTTTGCAACTTTATAAAACAAAAAAAAAATTAGGTAAGAAAAACAATGTTTTGAGAGCAGCTTTCACTATAGACTTAAAATGTTATTCAACATAGTAAAATGACCATTATCATTCTAAATAATAAAATGACAAGCTGCAATATTTATTAAAGAAAAAAATAGAGGGACCCACAATAACAAAAAAAATCCTTAGCTGAATTGCTAAAAAAAAGTTAACTATTAACCAGTAACTACATTTTCCTACAAGCCAGATCTTCACAATGAGAAAGCATGTGACATCACTGCTCTCTACAACTTCCTGAGGAGGGGAAGCGCAGAGGGAGGTGCCCGTCTCTGCTCCCTGGTCACCGAGGACAGGACACAAGGGAACAGCACCAAGCTGTGCCAGGAGAGGTTCAGACTGGACACGAGGAAAAGCGTCTTTACTGTGAGGGTGGTCAAACACTGGAACGGGCTTCCTAGCGGGGTGGCTGATGCCCTGTACCTGTGTTCAAGAGGCATTTGGACAATGCCCTCAGTAACACGCTTTAACTTCTGGTTAGCCCTGAAGTGGTCAGGTGGTTGGACTCAATGATCTTTGAAGGTCCCCTGCAACTGAACTATTCTACTCTGTATTTGCGAAGTGTGTTAGCATATTTGCTAAGCAGGTTTAACAGTTATGTTTCTCACATTCAAATACCAACTATACCTCATGAAGTAGAAACAATGTCAGCTTCACAGTTTAAACAGATATTAAACAGCAGATACTGTTAAGCTTATGCACTTTAATTACTCTTCTGTTTAAATCAAGTCAATTACTGAGAATGCAAAATGAACAAGCAATTCAAAATACTTTTCTTCTCCAAATGCAATGACTTGCCCCTTCATTATTTGCATTTCTTCAAGAATTGTGAGGAATCTCAGATGAGCCCCATCTCTATAACTTTTTGTAAAAGAAAAAAAAGATTTGTAAGCAGCAATTGTACTATTTTTATACTAACTACATTTCAGGAGAACCAAATATGTCAACCTTTTTTTCTTCTCACCCACACACACAGAAGTATGACAGTGACTACTTGATTTTCTGAAAAGTGAAACAAAGGCTAGAGGTTTATTGTTGGTGGGTGGTTCTGCCACAGTTAGTAAAGATCATAACCACAGCTACATAGAATAAACTGAGGTTTATTATATTTGATTGAATTATATTCTCCTATTCATATATAGGGAAAAATAAAGCTGTGAAAATCTGACCTAAGCAGTGAAAGCATTAACAATACTAAAAAAAAATGAAATGGAAAGTTACCTCAGAAACAGGTACGTTTTCTCCAAGTTCAGATGTGTGTAATGCCAGTAAAGCAATCACTCGAGCAACTTTAGCACGTCTGTATATGAAATACATATTTCTTAGGTGAAGAAAAACTATTTCAAAAATACCTCAAAAGCAATTATGTCTTACTATTTTACACAGATCACTACGGGCAAGAAATATTTGAAGTGCTATTTAGAGCTCAAATTTTATTTTTATTTCTATTTCTATTTTTTTGTACCAGCAAATTATTTCAGTATTTCAGCTTCATTTAGCAATAAATTCATGCAAAAAGACATGTTTTTTCCTTTAGCAGTGAAGAACAGAGATTCTTTACTTTGTTATAGTCTTACTAATTAGTCATGCTCCCATTCAGTTTCCTTAAAGTACAGAAAACCCCCAATAGATCATTTTAAACTTTTTAGTATGGCTGACAAAACAGAAGTGAAATTATATCAGCAAATCAGTTTTGTGTTTCATTAAACTGGAATAATATCAGCCTTTATTAAACAAGCAGCAGAGGGCACTATCACCTTCAAATATTTCTGACAAACTCAAAAACGCCATCATTACAGATATTTTTCTACTATTACAGTATGGCTTGGTTTATTCAGTTATTTTAAGTAACAATATTTGATAAACTAAGTTATATAACTTTTATATAAAATTTTAGACATTTAATACATCAAGTTTCGCAAAAGAGTGGTGTGTTAAATTCAACGCTGAAAAAATTCATGTTATACACACCATCATACTGCCAGTCAAGTACCACAGCAGTTTGAAAGGCCAAAAACTCCTCAAAAAGCCTGCTAAAGTACATCTTTAATAACACTCAAAAATAATTCCATATTTGAACAAATTGATTTAAAACAATAGTTACTTACATATCCCAGTTGGTGGCTGCACGGAGCTGCTGTATTAACACTGGAAACTATCATTTAAAGAAAATAAGCAAACGTTAATGATTTTCAGTCACCTGACGCATCCTAATAAAAAAAATTCAAAATACTACTAATTACATAAAAATGTATTTGGATAGCATTTGTAAAAAATATTACAGACAAAGACTGTAGATGTTGTCCAAACACATTGTTTGTGAATAAAAGTGCTGACAGTAAAAAAAATTTTCCTTTATTCTTGCCTTAAACTAAACTGCTGAACATGTACCAGTTTGTGAAAAAAATTCTTTGTGAATACCACTATGCTGAGGAAAAACTGATGCTTTCATCTACAAACAGATTATCATACAGTATTATCCAACAAGTATTTTAAAAATGAAGTTCATTTTGTGAGAATAGACAAAAATAGTTGGAAAATGCTAAAGAATTGACTTAACACACAATCAGCCACTTAAGAATTAACTGCATAATTACTAACCAATTTCTGAAGTGTTCTGTTAATAACCAATTTAGTTATTGTAAAAAAAATAGTAATAAATAATAATTCTCCAGTGACAATGGAATACAATTTTCCAGCAATTCTCCTTTAGAAAAACTGACATAGAGCTGAATAATTTTTCCATTGTTTTACACTTAATTTGCCATATTTTTTGTCATTACACCAACAGTTCCTTGAAATATAACTAAATGCAGCTGATTTTCGCTACAATGGCAAGTACATAAACCACTTTGATTCCTTCAGAGCTTTATTATTTACCAAATAAGAGTTAATTAGCCTGCTTGCAACTTCCTTGTGGACAGCCACAGTACACAGGTAATACAATAAATTCAGTTTAGAACGTGCTGCCCCTGCAGTCTTCTCGGTGGAATCGAGCAACGAACATGCATGTTGCAAGAAGTCATTCCAGTCCACATCTTTCACAGATGACAACTTCTCGGCTAACCATAAGAAGCAAACAAGTAGATAAAGATAATGGATCTTTGATTTTGCTTTAACACACTAGAAAGTAATATCATGAAAGCAATATCGTTAAGTTCCAAAACTTGAATCTAATCATGATTTTAGTACTTAATATTAAACAAACGTTGTAATTCACATCTGAAGATTATCGAAATCAAAAAAGAAATGAGAAGAAATACAAAGCATAAAAAAGCAGCAAAAAAAACTAAAAACATTTTTAAAGTGCAACCCTACTAAGTCCTCAGACTTCATTTAAATAAACACTGACTAGCACTATATTTAGAAAAAGTAGTTTTTGACCTTAATCATTACTAATTCTGGAAAAGCAAATGCAGTTTCATCACAGCCAAGCTGAAGTAAAAACTAATGCAGGTCAGCAAAATCCCCTCAGAATCTATTGCAATAAACATGAAATATTTATAAATAGATATATAATATAATAATATAATAGATAGATACATAGGTATCTAACTGGTTAAGCCTTACAAGTATGAGTCAACAGCCACTAGGATGATCAGCATAAATGCTGTAGTTCAGTGCACTGATCATCGTATGGGAATAGAGAATTTTCCAAGGACTTCCTTATCAGTCTCTAGGGCTAACTTCAGTCCACTTTAGTAGTCATACATCCCCTCAGTTTAAGTTATTTACTACGAACTTATCTGCCATCCTGGTATGCTCCAGTACAGAATATTTAAGAGCTTGACTGTCTTTTTCACCTATTTTACACTTAAGTAACAACACTGACTAATGAAGACAACTATAATTTACATTAATGAAGGTGAAAAGCAGTTTGAATTTCAGGCATTTATTTTTTCTTCCACGTTGTCTTTAATCATAAGGAAAAAGTGTTGATAAGCAGCACCAAAGTTCATTACCTTCAAAAACAAAACAAAGTTGTCCAAAAAAAAAGTTCTACAACCCTAAAAGCACCACAAAAAACAGTCCCATATTAAATAAATACAGACAATAACAGATAAAATAAAATTTTATAGACAATAACAGCTAAACGTATCAGAACATCAGAATGACAGTGTATGTGCTTGAAAGCAAAATTAAATAAAATACCACCTCCTCAGGTTCTTGAATCTGATCATTTTTGCCTAGGACATTAGCCAAATTCAAAATGTTTTCTGTTACTACAATCTTGATTGGGGGACTTTGTATTCCTCTCCAACTATCAAATTTCTTCAACAAATTAACTCTCCAAAATACATACTTTTTAGAAAGAAAAAAGGAACTTTGATGTCTAAGAAGAGGTGCTATCTGAATTTTAGGAGTACACACTTGCCTGACATCCCCTTTCAAGCACAATAAACCCTAACAACACTTCCCTAAACAGACCAGAGGAAATATTCCAAAGGAAGAAATGTTATTGTCATGACAATGAGCAGCCTTCTGTTTTCAGAAATAACAGACTTGCGAGAGGTTAAAAACACCACAAAACAAAACAAATAAAAACACCCACAAAGCTACACTATCCATCAGGAACATTTCACAATTATACGTGGGACTGTCAAGGCTGCCAAGTATTACAGCTTATCAACACTGCACATTTTAACATCCTGTTTTCATTTGCTTCTTTAACTTTGTCAGATTTTAATCCACTTGGTTGAATATCTGAGTTAAAATACCTCTGTTTTTTACAAAAAAAATCTTACAAGGAAAAAATCTGCTGTTTTTTGCCATGCTAAAAAAGTGTTGGCTGTCTTATTATAAAAGCTCTTGAGCATCTGCTTGTAACTGAAAAGGGTAGAGGAGAAAGAAAGGATATATGTAACTATTAGCACTTGAAAATTCTTCTCATTTTTGGTCTAGCTAAAAACATAATATACACAACTTCAGCTTCAGAAAAACCCATTGTCACGGGGAGAATTCATAATTATAATCTACAAAGGAAGGCTGTAGGTCTTGTGATAGTTACACCATCATATGCAGAACACAGACATCTTAAGAACTTCAGCAGAGCCCTACCTGAATATGCTGGTATAGGTAAAGTTTTCAAGTCAAATCTAATTGGCACTTGTTTCATTATCTG
>VXAL01005895.1:151191-185578 GCA_013399475.1 Chauna torquata | reverse complement strand
CCCACATACCCACAACACATTCCCACATAGCCCAATGTGTCCCCAAACCCCACACGTCCTCATGTGGCCCAATGTGTCCCCACACCCCAATGCACCCACACACCCCCAATGTGTCCCCACACGCACCAGTGGGGCCCCACACACCCCATGTCCCCACACCCCGACACATCCGCACACTCCAACATGTCTCCGCACATCCCCACGCCTCAACATATCCCCGCACACCAACGTCCCCACACCCCAATGCGTCCGGGAAGCCTCTGGGTGTCCCAGGCCAGGCCCCAACGCAGGCACTGTGATGGCCCCCACAGCTGTGGGTCTCCCTGTGCCCCAGCCAGGGCTCCTCAGAGGGGTCCCTGCCCTACTGAGGGCTCACCCCACAGCTGCCGTGGGCCAGGCTGGACGCTGCAGGAGAACCAGGCGCGGTGGCCCTGGAACATCGCAGCGGAGGCAGGGGAAGGCCTGAGGGGTGGCAGGCGCCTAGGTGAGGCGGGAACCTGAGGGGCAGCAGTGGCGGGAAGCGCTGAGGGGCGGCCGGGAGCCCTGAGGTGCAGCTGGGCAGGGAGGCGGGAAGGGACCTGCTGAGGGCTCCAAGCTCCTCTGGAGCCCCCAGAACAGCTCAAGATGGTCGCAGATGGGCACACAGATGGGCTGAGTGGGAATTTTAACCAGCCAAGGCAGGTTGATGTCCAAGGCTTGACCGCCGTGGCCTCCAAAAACGCTCCATGACTTGGCCTGGCTTGCATCACCTCTGGAAAGCTGAGCAGAGCTGAATACACCCCAAACAGGTAAGTGATGTCTCAGAAGTACTGTAAAGTGACACAGAAAGTCCTGGTCTTTGATTCAAATTCATTTTTCATTGTTTTTACACAATCCAAAGCTGTGAAGATGAGCATCTGGAGGTCTACCAGCATCTCTTCCGCTTGGTTCCACTTTTCGTGGAGGACATCTATGTTCAGCTGTGTCTTGAAAGATTTTCCCCTCCTCTTGTACCTCAGCCCTTCGGCTTTTCTCCCTGACATACATGCAGGAACTGGTGAAGTGTCAAAAACTACAGCGATGTGATGTTGAAGAAGTAACCCATTCTAAAAACTCACATACTTGGTTGACCTGGGAAACAGCTTGCTTTCAGCAAAATTGCTCATAATTCATAAAGCACAAACGAGGCTTGTCTCGTGCTTCATACTTGCCAAGATATCCCTCAACAACTCCATCCCCTGGGAACTTGCACTGAAAAACCACCAGCAACAGTGCAACCTCAGCCCAGATACCTCTGGACCCCCACCAAGCTGGATCCCCAAAACAGGGAAGGTTTTTCTAGATGTGGTCCCAAAACTCAGATGTTAACCAAAATTAGGTTACGGGATGGATGTGCATCAGACTCCTCAGAGGGGGGGATTTTTGAGTATGCTGTCAAAATAATTCCTGAGTAATACCACAGAAAGCCCACAGATGCAATCAGGGCGCTGACTTCCCTACTGCAGTACAACGTTGATGGATGTTTCCTTCAGAGGTGCGGTCTCCTTGCACTGCCTGTGTATAGCACCTTCAGCTTGTGCAGTGCTCGTGTCCTAATTCAGAGGAGTTTTTTCCTGTTGGTGCAATACATCCAGCCATCACTCTGTGATGCATTTGTGGCCAGTAAAGGTGAAGCCGAGGTGGTGGCAGGTGCCTGGTGGCTCTCCATGATTCAGAGGAGGCCAGGATATGGTCCATAGCTCAAGCCCCCTTTGGCTCTCGCAGCAGGCCATGCTGCTCCGCAAGGGTCTCTGGAGGGGAAGCCCCAACCTTTTCTTCCCTCCCAGACCATCTTCTACCACAGAAGGATCACTGGTGGGGCTGCCTGGTATTTAAGCAAAGTAGATACCCTTCCCACNTTTGGCCAAGTGAAGGATCCCCTTGCTCCCACAGAAGACACCTCCTCAGCCCCCCGCCCCAGGTCTGGGACCCATCTTTGCACCCATGCAGGATTTTCCTGGCTAGGGAACACGGGAGTTTTCCCTTCTGGGGACAGTTCTGGCTCCCCGAGGAGCAGCAGCCCCTAACCTGCCACCACCACCCCAGCCCCCCATGAGAGACCCCAAGGTCTCCAACACCACCCATCCACCTCCTCCATCCGAGGGGCTGTTGGGTTGCGACAAATGGTCTGAAGGAGGTGGACAGAGGCACCCAGGTAAGACCAGTGCCACACCAGCCCTCATGGTATATTGCAGGAGGAACACTGCTTTCCTGCCAGACAAATTCTCAGACCAACTAGCATTTTCAGATTTATTCTAATCTGTTGCTTGTAGCAAAAAAATTTGTGTTTTGAGTAATATGTGGTTTCAAGCAAAGCAGAAAGCCAAAGGTTTGCATGTGATGGGTTCTCTTCTCCTTTTTCATCACAGAAAATGCAAATATAACAAAAAAGGCTACGAAGCACGCCAAGATCATGTAAATCTTGAGCAGGTGACACCTTGGCATACGCAAGCCTTGGCAAATCTTTATCCATGAGAGCAAGTGCAATAAATCACACCCACCAGGTTGCCAGGAATCCTTGTTCAGACACGAGATCTGCACTAATTAGATCCTCCTTGATCTAGCAGGACCAAGCAATCATAACCACTTCATAGCATTAAAGCTGGCCGCCCAATTCTGCAGCATAGCTCCTGCCATATTGCCATTTTTGGGTAATGCCAAACTGTTTTTCAGCTTGAGGTGTGACAGAAGATCAGACCACAGCAAGGCCAGTCAGTGCAGCTAACCACTTGCAGAGGAAAACAAATATGGGGAAGTGAAAGCAGCTGACACTCCGCTTCCCCTCCGCCCAGCTTTTACACCACATACCCTGAAAAGCATTAACTAGACGTCCTTTTCTTCCCCCCACCACCTTTGAGGGATTAAGTGAAAAGCGTTCCTGCACCTTCTCCATGGGGGGAAAAAAGTGCAACCAAGTGCAGCTCCACCACGCTGGTTCTGCCCATGACCCAGCACCCATCAGAGCCAAAAAAATTGGTTCAGGCTGTTATAGGACTCCAAAGAAACATTTTAAGGACAAATCCACCCCAGAAAGACAGATTCCTTCAAAGTTTTCCAATTGTATTTACATAAAAATTATGTACAATTCAAACCACTAAAGAGCTACAATTTTCTAACTGGTAATTCAAACGCTTATAGCTATGGGCTCAAAAAAGCCAAGCTAGCATACTACTTTGGGTGAAGGATATTTTAATGATAAGCTCTAATAATTGTTCTCTAATAACGATTCTACAAACTGAGCCAACTGCAGCTACAGCCAGAACCATTTATGGAGAGCAGATGTTGCAACAGAGCAAGGTTTTTTTTTTTTCCAATTATATTCTTTATCTGGGATAGCTATGCACAAATTTTGAAGGTGTGAATTTGCATTACAAATCTGGTACACGGACAAATTTTTAGAATTCCAACCTCCCACCCTGATCATCTCACTTTGCATCTCTTTCACCCTAACCAGCGGGTCAGGGTATCTCTGACAGCATTACTGTACTTGTAGAACATCTGCCACACGCCTGAAGGGTGCTAGCCCGCCCTCCCTAGTCACGCTTTTCCTCTCATCTTCATTCCTCAGCGTTTTAATTCCACAGTGAAGAAAGCCAGGAACATAATACAGGGTTCATACAACCACTGTTAACCCTAGAGGACAGCATCCTAAAGAGAAGGAATTTCACTTAAGACAATTGGTCTTCTCCACCACAGGCAGAAGTGGGATGCAAAGAAAGAACAGAAGCTCAAGCTCATTTTGACTTGCAAAGCGGAATTCTTCAGACCTGCATGGGAGAGAGGAGATTAGCATCAGTCACTCTGTGCATAGCTTCAATAGTAATTATTTTTTTAAGAAGTGCTTTCCACAAGGGAACTCTGACTGCAGAATCCCAGCTACAGGCACGCAGACCCACCTTGGAACACTGCAGAAACCACTTTTCCATCCCCTCTTCCATGGGGGTTCAGACTTCAACAAGCAATCTGCACCCTAAACACCATCTGCACATATGTTCTTGCTTTATCCTGCTCTCACCTCCTCTAGCCCAGCTCCCTGCTCTGCAAATCCTTGTCCCCAGACTCCAGCAAAGTCAGGACCGTCCCTGCCCTACAGCCCTAGCCCAGCCAATCTTGGCATCCCTCACCATCAGTGACCTTCACGCAGACATCCCACCAAAGCCACAGGGGCACAGCACATCCCAGGCCCAGCTAGTCCTAGAGACTGAGTTTCCATCCCCACTGCCCCCAAAACAAGCGGCTGATCAGGAAAGTGGCAGAGGTGCCATATCATTTTTCTGAGCTCTGTATCTCAGAATTGTCTGTACTATATCAATTCGTTAAGTCCATTTACTTCAGCACCCTGCCTCAAGCAGGGGTTACAAGCAACCACTAAAGCACTTATGGCATCCCTTCTAAATATTCTTCCAATCCAACCATTTTGCTGAACGGGGGAATTTCCCTCTGGGGGAATTTCTTGAGCCTTTCCCCATCCCTCAGCACCACACACTTTTCTGCTGCTAATTAATTATCCTCTTCCTCACTCCAGTAGAAAGCTGGTCACTTCACTTCCACTTTCTCCTGTCCCTGAAGACCAACACCCCTCCCAGCCTTTGCTGCTCTACAGCAAGGATGGGCTGGAGAGCTTTAGGGAGAACAGCACTAGACAGTGGCAAGTAAAGGACTCTGATCCTTCTGTATCTTAAGAATTCAATGCCCAAGGGTTTTTCCAGTTTACAAAGTCCACATGACTCAGCCTCAGTCTAAAAGCCTTTGTTAACATTTTCTGGACCAATTGGGAGAGTATTTCCCGTAAGGTCTTGGCAAAGGCTTGTCCTGCACGCTGTCAGTAATTACCCAGCCTCATCTGGAATACTCAACAAAGGAGTTTCAGTTTCAGCCAGCAACACTTTTCGGCTAGGCCACGTATCTTTAGTTTTCTCTATCGAGGGTTAAGCTATTTACACCAATCTGTGCCTCACACATCACAAGTTACCGAGATGACACCCATCTCTTCCCCGTGCCCCCTGCAGGATTAACCAGCCCTCCTTACTCTGAGCCACAGCAAAGCCCCCCTGGGAATTTCCAGGTATGGAAACTTCCTCCCCGCTGGACAACAGGACGGCATCACGGGGTCTGGAGAAGCACTAAAGAAGCTGTGGCAACTCTGAACAGTATTTGGCAGGCACGCCAAAGACACGGAGGGAAGTTTTGCTCCAAGGGACCGCTTTCATTTTCAAAAAAAGTGGACTCTTGTAGGCTGGGCATGGCTAAGAATTGGCTAAAACAGTAAGTACTAAGAGCTTCAGGATAGCTCTGGTCCCCATCAGTGGGGACATGAGGGGTTATTTTGGTTGTTCCTTTTGCTCCTCAATTCTGCAAGCTACTGACTTCCTGCCCCAGAGAGCAGTCCACACTCCCCTTACCAGCAGGACACAAAATACCAGTGTAACTCACCATGATTATCCCAGGCACAGCTTAGTATTCTGGATCTACAAGAAAAAAAGACAGACAGAGCATAAGGCTTCAAGGCAAACAGCAGCCCCCCTCTACAGTCACCACAAGCCCATCCCCGCGGGAAACAGCCACAGAGAGCTGCCCTTACTTGGCTGTGTGCTTGCTGCAACCAACCACAGACCGGGTCACCAAAAAAACCACTCCCTACTGTTGTATCCTTCTTTACGTTTACCCCAAGCATTGCATGTTACTCCCAGAAGGCTTTGCCCAGCAAGCAAGAGCTGGCAAGATCCTGGTTTGCCTCAGGAGCTGCACAGCAGCCCTCAGACCAGAACTTCATGCTCACATGCTGCCACCAGCAATAAGAGAAACAGCAGCAACCTCATGACTTGGAAGCCAAGGCACACAGTGGGAAGGGCAGCGATTTCAGTAAGTGTGAATCTAAACAATAAGCGCTGGTCTTTACCCCTAGATTAAAGCCAAAAATCATTGCATCATCTATCTTGCAAAAAAAAAAAAAAAAAANNAAAAAAAAAAAAAAGAGAAATTCACCCAGTTCAGAGTGCTCCACTGATGGTTGTGAGACGCAGCACAGGCAGGCCAGGAAGCCAGGGACTAACTACCTACAGAACCTTTGGCAATACCAAAGAAAACCTTTCCTATCTGATGCTATTTAACTCTTTCACAGGTATAAGCACACAGCCTTTCCAGTAGCTTGGCTGAAACCACGTTAATTTTGCTAGTGCTCAAGTATCTCTAGAGCAAGACCTTCAAGACCCACCCCATTGCAGTACCCTGTTTTTAGAGACACTGGGACAGAAATTAGTGAGGTTTGGCTTCTGCACACGAACAACAGCAATGAGCGGAGGTGAAGCCATACCCCATCTGAAGGACTGCGGCTCCGTGAAGGCCTCATGGTCCACCTTACAGACGTAGATGTCGTCCCTGGTGGGCGTGAAGGTGGCGTGCACCAGGCGCTTGAAGGTCCAGTTGTCGCTGAAGGACATGTCAGAGTACTGCACGTTCGTCATGGGCTGCCCGTTCTTCAACAAGGTGATGTCGATCTTCGGGGGATGGAAGCCCTCCACGTAGCAGTTGAGGACGTTCTCCTCGCCCAACGTGACGGGGTACCGGGAGTAGACCTGCACGTTCGGTGCCTCTGCAAGGGGCGAGGGGGCACTGAGCGCCGGAGCCGCCGAGGAGGACGAGGCCCCCGAGGCACCGGGGGTGTCCCCGCCGCCGCTACCGCGCCCATCGCAGCACCACCCGCCCCGGGCACTCACCCTTGGCCTGCCCCAGGCCGAGCAGCGCTACCAGAGCCACCAGCGCCGCGATCGCCACCTTCGCCGGCCCCATGTCGCTGCCGCCGCTACCGCACGGCTCCGCGCCCTTCGCAAAATGGCTCCACCCGCGCGCCCGCTGCCTATTTATACCCTCCGCAGCGCGCAGCCAATCGTAATGCTGTCTCTCCGCTACGTCACTAGTCTCCAGGTGGATCGGCAGCGGAGAGGTTAGCGAGCCGGCCGGCGGCCCGCCGCGCTTGCGCAGTGAGGGCAGCGCAGCTTTCGCTTTCGCTTTCGCTCTCGGCCTGAACGCGGTCAAAGGTCCCCCGCAAAATGGCATGGCCCGGGGGCCCGGTGTTCTGGTGGCCTCCGGAAAGACCCGCAGCGTGTCGGCTCGGCTCGCTGGAGACGGCTCCGAGCCGCCCCCTGACACAGCTGTTCGGCTGGTGCTGCTGACACAGCAGTGCGGCCCGGGCACGCCCAGGAAACACCGGCCTGGACCCTTAGCTCTGAGCAGCAGCATTAAGAGAAAGCACAGCTAAAGTTTCCCCTCAGCAACGAGCCAGCACTGAGGAGGACATAAATAGCGTATACAGCTAGGGTCTGGCCTGCACGTGTGCTCTTACAGTTCGTGTACTGCTTGTCCTTATTGCCAGTGTTTCACGTAGGGCAGCAGATGGATGGATGCTGTCCGCCACACAGCTGTGTGAGGATTAAAAAAGGCAAAAAAAAACAACAAAAAAAAAGTGAAGTCACTACCAGCAGGAAGGAAACAGCAGTGTTAAGGAGCTCCCCTAGAGCTGAGCGCCGTGAGGGTTCATCCCCTCAATAACAGCTACGCGCGAACCAAAAAAAGCTTGCGTGGAGAGCCCATAGAAGCCACGCGTGCGCCCACCACAAGCCCCGGCTGCGCCAGTTCTTTCGCGCTGCGAACACCGCGCAACGCGCAACAGAGCAGGCGGCAGCGCATCCCTAGGGGGCACCGAGTGGGTGTGGCCTGGCCGAGGGGGCGGGGCGACGCGACCGCGCAGGCGCGTAGCGCCGCTGGGCGGTGCCATGCTGTGCGGCAGGCGGCGCGGGCGCATGCGCGGTGCCGGCGGCGGCGGGGTGGCCGCTAAAAGGCGGCGGCCGGGGCAGCGCGACCCTGTAGAGGGAGGCGGGGGAGGGCGGTGCCGCGGCATGGCGGAGGGCGGCGAGCCGGTTGTGAGTGCCCGCCCTGCCCCGCTCCGTTCCGGTTCTCCTTCGGGGCTGCCTCCCCTTCGGGGTCGCCTCCCTTCTGCTGTCCCTGGGGCTGCTCTTGCTGTGGCAGTAGGGTGTTCACTCTGAAGCCTAATGGTGTTACATAGTGCTAGCATTCTTAATGGTGTTCTTTGTTGGTGTCTACTATGCTGGCAGGGGGTACCCTCGTATCAGGGCGGCCAGGCTGTGCTCCCAGCACGTTTCCATAGGTGTTTGCCCTGTGCTGAGCAAGTGGGTGCTCGCTGGAGTAGGCTGGGTCCCTGGGAGCCATGGATGGCAGGGCTGGGGAGCAAATGGGCCCTGGCACTGGGCTGACCCTTGCTAGTGGTGCTGGTGCCTGGGGATCACTCCTACTCTTCCAGCTGTGGGGCAGCCACAAACCTGGGAGCTGCCAGCAAGGAGGGGTTGGGTGCCCCCTAGCTGGGGGGCTGGTTGGGGTTGCCTCTTCCCCAGCTGTCTCCCTTAGTGGTGTCCCTGCTGCTTTTGCCTTCTCACCCCCAGATCCTCGAGGACTACCTGCTAGTGGAAGATGTGCCTCTGCTGGAGGAGATGGCTGAGGAGGATGAGGAGCTTGACCTGTACAATGAGATGACATTTGGGTTGGGTAAGGTTGAGGGAAGCCCCAGACTTGGGGTGACCAGCCAAGCACCTGGTGGGGTGAGGGTGGAGTTGGGGGGTGAGGAAGGTGTTCCCCAGCTGGGATGTGTCCTCATGCCTAGCGAGGAGTTGAGCAGGGAGCCCAGTCGCCTGGGCACTTGTCCCCTCAACACACTTTGCTTCTTCCTCCAAGACCGTGACTCCACTGAGGAGGATGCTGCAAAAACCCTGGTGCCTCTGGAGAGGAGCCCTGAGCTGGTGGAGTCTGAGAAGGAGCCCCAAGTGGATGAGGGGCAGCTGCCAGCAGAGGAGCAGGGAGAGCCCCAGGGTGAAGGTGGGATGGAGCCAGAGGCTGAGCAGGTGGGCTCCGAGGAGGAGGAAGAAGAAGAAGAGGATGAAGAAGAGCTGGGGGCTGAGGAACAGGAGGATGAGGAGGAGCCCAATGACTTGGGAGACCCAGCAGTGATGAGAGCTGTGCAGAGCAAGCCCACACTGGAGGTGATGCCTGAGTGGGGTGGGAGGGGACGTAGTGCTGAGCTCCTAGAGTCCTGCAGTCCCCAGTGTCCCAGCAGAGATGCTGGCATGGACCTGCTGTTCTTCCCTCCATCCCCACACCATGGGTTGTGCCCCATGGAGGGCAAGGGATGGTTCTGGGAGGGAACAAGGGCAGACGTGTGGTGCTGTGGCCAAATGTGTGTCATTAACTGTCCTCTTTGCTCCCAGAGCCAGGACTCAGCGGTGCTGGACAGCAGGATTGGCTCTGCCTGGACAGAATTTGGCAAGGAGGACATGGTAAAAATGTCCCCTCCTCCTTGGTGACAGGGGCTGAGCGTCCCCCTTCCCTCTCCTCCCTGTGCTGACATCTCTGTCTTCCAGTTGGCAATGGAGCCCATGGTGTGGGGCTCCTGCCCCAGCAGCATCTCACCCCGCCACATGCTGGAGGTGGGTCCTGGGGGTGTCCCCACGTGTCCCCTGTTGTGGCATGCAGCCAGGGCTCCATTCCCATCTCCTGCCACCTCCTCCTGCAGGACAAAGCCATCCTGCAGGTCCTGGAGAGGCCCCCTCCCACCGCCAACGTGACCCTCGACTTCCTTGGCTCCCCCGTGCAGAGGGGGTACCCGGGCTCCCCCCGGCTCAAGCACCCCGACTTCAGAGGGATGTCTCCCAAGCCTTTCTCCCAGCGCTTCCTCCGGCAGGTACAGGCTCTCAGAGGGGTCTTACTCCCCCGTTCCTCTGCCCTCCCTGCTCCAGAAGCTGTCCCCAGCTCTGATATGCCTCTGACCCCTATGAAACCCACCACCAGGCTGGGATTCGTGGCTGTGACCACGTCACTGGTGCCTACCTGGTCCCAGTAACGTTTCCTTGTCCCCGCAGCAGCCACCTCTTCTGCCGCGCTCCACGTGCTCCCCTCGGCCCTTCCCACCAGCCCGCAGAGCCTCTTCTCTCTTTGCTTCCAACCAGGTAATGCGGCAGGCTACTGGCCACCACTGTCCCCACAGATGGTGCCATGTCCTGGAAGAGCCACCTCCAAGCACGGCTCAGTGCCTCCCCAAAGTGGCAGCCTTTGCAGCTCAGTCTCATCCTGGGTGCCCTTCTCCATCCTTGATGGGGAAGGCGTAGCTATGGCTTCGTAAATCTGTTTGTCGTGATGTCCCTGCACTGGGTGTGGCGTTGTGCTTGGTGGCATGTTGGAGCACCGTTGATGGACCTGGGGTGCACCGGGCAGCAGCACGACACCAGGGTACCCTTGCCTTGCCCAGGGATGGGAGCACGAAATGTGGCCTTGGCAGAGCCTGGCCATCCCTCCAGGAGCTCTTGGAGGTGACAGCAGTGTGTCCTGCCACCTGACCACTTCTTTCTTCCATTCCAGTCCACGGGATATGCATCTCCAACCCCTTTCAGGCCGCTGTCGCCCAACATTGGCACCCCGCCGCGGCCTCTAGCCATGCACTTTGGCCCAATGTCTCCTTCTCTGGACCCCTCTCTCTTCTTCAGCCCCTCGGCCAGTGGCCAGCTCAACTTCAGGTAGAAGGGATGACAAGTGGAGTTTCCTGTTTGGGGACAGGGGAGGGGTGCTGCAGCCCCCAAAGAATCTCTGTGGGGATGGCTCAAATGTGGGTGCTGAGCCACGGCAGAGAGGTTTCTGGTCTGGGTGAGGTCAGGATGGACAGCAGTGCCATGGGTGCATCACTGTGCACTGCTGAAGGTCAAAGGAGCTGGTGGCCCTTGTGGCTCCAAGCTGAGCCCAGGCCAGGTGATGTCACAGGGGGCTGGCAGGGATGTGCTGGAGTCACCACAGTGTCTTTGTCCCTCGCTGTCCCCCTTCACAGCATGCCCAGCCACCTCACCCAGCTGCACCCCCAGCATCAGCGTATCCTGACCCAGCGGCAGCAGCAAGGCGGGACAGCGCAGAGGTACGGGGGTCCTGCGGGTCTTGGGGGGGTGCCACAGGGGGGGCTTTGGGTGCTCATGGCAGGGTATGGTCTCCCCCGTGACAGTGTCTCCCCTAAGAAGCTGTGGTCCCCTAAAGCTGACCCTTATGCTGGGCTGATGACCTGCAAGGAGAAAGACTGGGTCGTCAAGGTGGAGATGATCCAGCTGCAGAGCGAGAACATAGATGATGACTACTACTACCAGGTGAGCTCCCTGCCGTGGGTCCCATGGGTCACCCAGCTCCTTGGGGCTGTGGCTTCCTGCCTGGGGGAGCTGGAGGGTGCTGGAGCTTGGGGTCCAGCAATGGGCTTGGCATGGGTGGGGGGCAAAGGGGCTTGAATAGTCCCAAGCTGCCCTCCCGGCTCCCATGCAGACCTACTACCACCGGCTGGAGCGCAAGCAGGCGGAGGAGGAGCTGCTGGGCGGGCGCAACAAGCAGGAGCCCCCCAAGCTGGTGACGCCATTCATCCAGAAAGTGGAGACCTACAACTCTGGTGAGGGGCCGTGGCGGTGGCTGGGATGGGGCGTGGGACGTGGGACACCCTCTCACTGTGTCCCCCACTCTCTTCCAGTGGTGCGCATTGCTGGTTCGCTGGGCCAGGTCGCTGTGTCTACCTGCTACAGCCCCCGCCGAGCCATTGATGCTGTGCACCATGCCCTGGTGGAGGAGGTAGGTGAGGGGACACCAGGCTCCAAGCCTTCTTCCAGGTCTCGGAGCAGTTCAGCAGGAGCAATAGGAGCTGCAGTGTGGGTGTTGCCTTGGCTCTGGGCATGGGATGGGGCACACAGTTGGGTGACACCTTGGTGGCATCAGTAGGGTGGGATGGGGCAGCCGGAGGTGGCTGTGGCCTCTGTGTGGGGTTGGTCTTTGTCCTGAAGCCACTTTGATCCCCAGGGAGCAGCTGGCCCAGTGCTCTGCTGGCGGCGGTGTCTGGTGCTGGCTGTAACTGTGCCTTCCTTTCTCCCCTCCTGAAGGCTGCGGGGAGCCACCGGCTTCGAGCGCTGCACAGGATCGAGAGGGTGAGTGGCCATGGTCCCGCTTTGGGGCATGGTGGGATGGAGCAGGGGCTCAAGTCTTGTCCAAGGGGCTCTATGGGGAATGTCTGCCTGGGCGAGGGTCCTGGACATCCAGAGGTTGCTCCAAGCTGCCACTTTATCCCATGCCATTTCTCCAGCTCTTTCTGCAGCTGTTGGAGGTGGAGGAGACGCAGCGGAAGATGTCCCTCGCCCCAGAGGAGCAGCAGCCCAGCAGCCAGGAGCAGAAGAGCCAGGAAGCGGGGTGCATCTATCAGGCCCTGAAAATCAGAGCTTGCAGCAGTGAGGAGTGAGTTTGTGCTGTGGTGAGGTGGGGGTGGGCAGCAAGTCCTGGTCCTCGCTGGGCTGCCATGGCCATAGGTGATGGGATCTCATCCTCCATGTGTCACCATAGCCTGTGGTTGACCCTACCTACAAGCCTTGTCCTCTACTGGAGTTGTGCAGGAGTGAGGGAGATGAAGCTGGTTCCTTGTCCAGATGGGCAGAGGAGCTTCAGATCCCTTGGGGTCTGTGCCAATGGAGCCTTCATCCCTAGGGAGGCAGAAGATGAGTTCCTGCAGGTCCTGTGCGTGCGGAAAGGCAAGAAGCTCACAGCACGGCTGCTGCCCCACCTGGCCCCAGAGCAAGCAGAGAAGATCCTGCTGACCATCACCCACCACCTGCCCTTCCTCATGAAGAAGGATGCATTGGATGAGGCGAGCACCTCCAGCTGGGGCAAGGGGATGCTGGGCTGCCTCCTCACCCTTCCTGGGGGCATCCATCTTGCTGGGTCCCAGCAAGGCTGAGTAGATGGTGGGATCAACATGGGAAGAGGCTACTGTGAAGGGCATGCTCAGGGCTTTGCTTCCTCCCTTGGGGGGAGGAGGAGGAGGAAGGTCTCCAGGAGGAATTAAAGCAGTCCTGGTGGCCATATACTCCTGGGATGTGCAAATGTTGGCCCCTGCATCACCCCTAAACCCTAAAGGTGGGATGCAGGCATTGGGATGGGGCTCATGGATGGGGCTGTGGCCATGGTGGGACAAGCAGTCTCAGATCCCTGCTCTCCCCTCTGCCCTGCCCAGTCTCTCCCCCTGCTCTACAGCCCTTTAAATGAGGTGGTGGGCAGGATGACCTTCAGCAGGCTCATCGAGGTCCTGCAAGAGATGACCAGGCCCCTGCCCGAGTCTGCTGAGCTCCCGCTCACCATGGCCTTGAAGAACCAGGTATGTTGGGCATCCCTGGTATGCAAGGGGCATCATGGATGGAAAGACGCCTGTGATGCTCCTCCTGGTGCTTCCCCGTAGTTTGGCATCTCCTTGCTCTACTCCCTGTTGAGCCATGGTGAAGGGCTGCTGTCTTCCGAGACACCGCTGGAGCCATGTGGCAGGGACTTCGAGACATGGTGAGGGGATGGGGCCATGTGAGCAGGGCTGGGATTGGCTGGCCAAATGGGGCACTTACTGTCCCCTCGGTGTCCCCAGGACGGACACAGTGTTCCTGGTTGCTCGGGAGCTGTCGCAAGTACCCAAGGCCTCGCTGGTGGAGCCACTCTTCTTGCCCAGCAACCTCCTCTCGCTCTTCTGCCGCTACCTGGACAAGCAGACTGTCCACCACTTGGAGGCCAAGATGGAGTGAGTAGCACCTGGCACTGCCTGGTGCCCACCTTCTTTCTTGGATGGAGAAAGGGTACCTGGTGGGGACTATGTCCCTGGGAGAGGAGTGGTGGATGATGCTGGGCTCTTACTGTCATGTTGGACGTGAGTCTCCAAACCTCTGTGCTGGAGGACAAGTCCATGTAGACCAGCTTGCCCCGCCATGATGGTGTGACAACCTGATGCTTCAACTTTGCTCCTTCCCCACAGGTGCTCCCCGCTGCCATCGGAGGCTGCCATGCCATGCTAAGCCCTGGGAGCGGGGCAGGGCCCAATGCAAGGACTTTGAGTTTTGAAGCAACCACGACCCGGGTGCGGGGCACTTTGGGTGAGCCGTGCACTGGCCGGGGACACGGGTAACTTATTTCGGCCTCGCGCCCTGCAGCAGTGCGTGGCAGGTGCTGAGGCCGGTCTGCACAGGGGCGCTGGGAGCACCTGCGGGGGGTGAGTTTGTGTACAGCACTTGGAATAAAATAAAAAGGTGATTGACAAGCGCCTGCGGCTCCTGTGGGCGGCCTGTGCTGTGCGTGAGTTCCCTGGCTCTGACAGAGGCATCACCGAAGCACAGCCCTGAGACCCTGGTTGGGGATGGAGGGGATCAGAGAGTGCAGAAAATACAGTGAAGGGGAAGATCCAGAGGACCCAGGAGGAGGATAAAGGGGGGACAGAGGAGAAGGCAATGATGAAAATGGACCTAGTGGGGAACGGGAAAAAAGAGCCCATCAGCGGGGAGAGGATGGGGTTAGAGTTTGCATGGAGGTCAATGTCAGGGAGATGAGCACGGAGAAGGGGAAAGAAAAGGTCTGTGCACACAGGAGGGGACATATGGGGTGTCTGAGCCTGCACAGAAAGGATGGGGGTCAGACATGGCTGGGGTCAAAGCACTGCTTTCTGCTGAGCTCTTAGTCCAAAGGCTTGCAGACATGGTCATGATAGAACAACCTTGAAGTTACAGCATCTTCCTTGAGCTATTTTAATTGACTTGTGACTGCCACAAGCTTACCTTCAAGTCTGCATCTAGGGTTGAGGGGGTGCCTAGATATAATGTCTGGTCTTAGTGTAGAAATCTTTGTGGTTCCTGCCTGGCTTCCAGCTGTACAGTGGGATTTCTCTTAATCCTATGGGAGATTTGTTATTCTCATGCAAACACATAACTGGGACGTCCAAAATGGTTTAGGACACCTATGCTTAAGCATCTGAATGTCTGTGGCACGTAGGTCTAAACTTGACACTCAAAGCCTGCTGTATATTCAGAACAGGTTTTCACCAGAAAGTTGTCTCATCTTCAGGCTGGTAGTGAGCATGTATGCCCAAACTTCAATCCTGTGTAAATTAGAGTAGATTAATCTATTCCTTCAAATGGATGTCCCCCAGTGTCTGTCCTGGATGGTGACCCTTATATTGAGGGCTGTTATCTACAGCCTCAGAAATAAGGCAGTGAAAAGAGCTCTCTGTAAAATGAGAATGAAGCATTTTACCCCAAATCCTAGGTCTGCTGAACAGCCACCAACTGATCTGCCACTTTGAAAGGGTGATGCTGGCAGGCTGTTATCAGGGCACAGGAAAGAGGGTCAAGCAAAGTCAGATAATCATCAAATAAAACTAAGATGAACCAGTGTAGAAAAGCATCAGCTTTAATGTTCTGATAATGTCCCTATGCCATCTTCGTGGCTTTGCAGGAAGAAAGGAGGATGCCAGTGAGGCCTTCAAGATAAGGATAAGCGATGTTATGGTTTTGGTTCACAGAGAAGCAGAGCACAGCACTAGCACAGACATTCCTCTCCTCACAGCCAGCAGAGATGGAGGAGAAAAGGGACGCAGGGGACACTTGCAGTCACATTTGACACCAACTGCTTAAATGTGGAAGGGTGCAGAAAACTGTGAAAGCCCTGGGTGCCTTGCCTGGCTCTGCTTTACCTATTGTGTGTTCCCCTGGTACTGTCCCAGAAGAGCCACCAGCCCTGTGGGCTGGTGGTGATGCTCATCATCGTGAGTCACCGTGAGCAGCTGGACAAAGAGTGGGTTGCTCTCTCAGGAATATGGGACCTATCCTGGGCTATGTCTCAGAGATGAAGTACACATCTCCTCGATGGGAAGCAGCCTGGAGGGGGGTGTCCTTTGCTGCAGCAGAGGGTGGAGGCTCCCCCCAGCACTCACCAAGGGATGGGCTGGGAGCAAGGGGGCTGCATTGGTGGTGAGGGGTGAGGAGCTGTTGGGTAAGGTGAGACATGGCTAGGTGGCAGTCACCTCACTTGTGGTGTCGAGGGGACCATGGCCATGGTGGTGAGGGTGTTGAGCAGATGGTGGCCATTTCAATTGAGGTGCTGAGGAGACTATGGCAATCTCACTTAGGGTATCAAAAGGATGGTGGCCATCTTGGCAGGAGCACTGATGGAACCATGGCTATCTTGGGTGGGACACCACAGAATCTGGGTCAGTGCATCGAGGGAATATGGTGGCTATCTCAGTGGGGGTACTGGGTCTCGGTTGAGTCCTCTCAGTCAAGGGGACCACAACCACCCCGGGGGCGACATTAAGGGGACCTTGGCCCCCCCCGGCTCCCCCTCAGCCNCCTCCCCACAGCCCCGGCCCGTCAGCGCAGGGCTCGCCCACCGCGCCGGGGTGGGGGGGGGCACACACTTCCCCCCTCTGCCGGGGTAATGGTGCGGCCAGGCGGCTCCCCCCGCCTCCGCGGGGAGGCAGCGACGCCTGCCAGAGGCTCCGAACGGCGGCGCTCATTGGCTCCCCCTGGTGGCTGAGAGGTGGCTTCGCCCAATCGCGGAGCCCCGCCCGTCTCCCCGCCCCGCCCTCGCGGTTTAAGTGGCGGCGGCGGCTTCCGGCCCCAGCTGTCGCAGGCGGAAGCGGCGGCGCGGAGATGGCGTCGGGCGGCGCCGGCGGCTCCCGTTCCCCCTCCCCCGGGCCGCACCTGCCCCCGCCCTTCCCCCCGCCCCACGGCGACGGCGAGGCCGCCGACAGCGACACGGAGGGGGAGGACATCTTCGCCGGCACCGTGAGTGTGGGGGGCAGGCCCGGCTCCGGGGCCTGGTGTGAGGCCCCGCCGTTGCGGCAGCGGAGGGACTGGGTGGCTTCGAGGGAAGGGCTTGGGGGTGGTGCGGGTGGGTTTGGGGTGATGGGGGTGGCTGTGGTGAAGGTTGCGAGGGCTGCGGCTGCCGTCCCGGGGATGCTGGCAGCCTGTCACGGAAAGCTGGGGTCACGGAAAGCTGGGGACCCAGCCCGCGGGGCAGCGCGCCTGGAAGGGCAGCGGGTCCATCCCGGTCACTGGGGTGCTCCGGTTGTGCGACCCCTTGGGCCCCCCCACAGCGTCTGGGGGCTCCGCAGGGAGGCGTCGCAAGGCAGCGCGTGTCTCGGCTGCTTTCCCAAACTGATGCCCCCCTCACCACCCAGCCACCGGCCTCTGGTTCTTGGATTCGGAGGCTGCGCTGGGTGACGATCTCTACTAAAGGCAGTAAAGAGGCCAGCTCCTCGAGCAGGTACCGTCACTGATTTCCTCAGTTCTACAAGCCAAGGCTGATCCCCTGTGAGCACTGACACTGTGGCCTGCTTGCCTCACCCAGGCTTTTTCCAGCCTGCTCTGGCAGGTGAGGCAGGAGTCTCGCCTGAAGCCATCATCCATTTGCAGTTTTCCAGCGCTGGTGCTTGCCCTGGGCACAGCTCTCGCCCTCCCTCGAGCGGCTGTGAAGGTGCAGAGCCGTCTCCCACCAGGGAATGGAGCTGCCTCTGTGCCGTTTCTGATGAAGCTGCTGGGTGGGTGCTGCTGTGATGTCCTGGAGCCGTCCTTGCTCAGTTGCCTTCTATCAAGGAGCCTGTCACTGCGAGTGGCTTTGCAGCAGAGAAGAGGGCAGGGGTGCGGCTCTTCTCTACGCTCTGCCCTGTGTCTGCTTGCGAGGGTGAAACTCTCGTATTGGTCTGGGTGGAACAGAGCCGTCCCGTGTTTTGAAAATAACGTGGTTTCCCACGTGCAGTTCTGGCTTGGCGGCAAGCGTCTGAAAGTGCTGGGACCTCTTGCCAGCACCAGGACATGGAGATGAGCTTCTCAGGACTGTTCTTCACTGAGGAGCCAAAAGATGTTTGTGGCTCGTCGCTCTGTGGTGGAGGCAGCCTACTGAAACAGACAAGTTGACCACCACAGGCCTTCATGCAAATCAGGTGGCCCTTAGCAGAAACTGAAGTCTGTTTGGCTAAAGCAGCTTATTAGGTGCTTAACGTTGTTGTTGAAGCAACTGTCATAACTAATATTTGGCTCTTCTGCGTGCCCTGGTGGCTTTGCTTGTCTCTCTGCCCTTGAGTGTTAGCAAAACACTCCCTGTGCAGCAGGGGAGCCGTGCTGGCAAGGCAGAGCTGCGGGCGTTGGGGTGGTGTGGTGGTGCCCAGCCATAACGCAGTAGGTGGCGAGGAAGTGTTTGGGTCCAGCATATTTATGATCAGAGCTGGACCTTGTCTGTTCGTGAAGCTTCAATCCCTGCTGACCGCGGTCTTCTCTAGGGAGGGGTTTGAGTTGTCAGCTCCAAGATCTGCTTCCCCGTGTAAAGCATCAGGCTTGTAGTGGGGGGCCTAGGGAATAACAGGGGGTGCCCGCTGGCCTGGTAGTCAGGGTGTGCACTCTGTTGGGCCTCGGACGTGGTGGGCGTTGTGTCATGGGCTGCTCTGGAAGAGGCTGCAGCTCTTATCTTCGGTAGTAACAGATGGAGAAGTAGGAACAGGGCGTGATACTTTCATATCCTTAGAAACCAAGGCAAATGGAGAACCTACTCACAGCGGGGAAGGAGATGGCCCTTTTCCACATTTGAGAGCTGCGAGGCTCGTTAGGGAAACTTCAGTGCTCACCTTACCTTGTCCACGGAGAGCCCCTGCAGGAGCAGAGGATCCGAGTGACACCATGAACGAAGCTAACACGTGTCGCTGGTGGTAGCACTCCAGTTTGCTCGGCCACAGGCTGGAGTTTGCACAGGGGTGCAAACTGGGAAGCAAATCGCTGCGGGTGTCTGCCACCAGCAGCAAAAGCTTGGCTTTCCCGAGGGATCTCCTGCTGTCAGCACGCTCAGCCCCGTGCGGTTACATGCACGAGGCTCCCAGGTGCTGCCCACCTGGCTCGAGGTGGTGTTACGGCCGCTGTGCAAATAGCACGGCTGGGTCTGTCATGGCTTTTGCGAACTGTCGCAATATGTGTACCCAACTGGGATCGCAGAGGTGGAAGGGAAGCAGCCTGCCATGCCTTGTGCCCACCGTGCGTGCGCTAGGTTCATAGTGGTGACCCTGTGTGCCAGTGGCCAGGAAGGTGGGATGTTTGGTTCCCCACTCTCTGTTCCTCAGTGTAAATGACCTCTTGTTTGTGTTCTTTTAATTCTTTTACAGAGCAAGCCCCTGGAGCTGAAAAGGGAATCACTTCTCCCTGTGAGCAGCAGCTCCAAAGAGAATGGGGTTCGTGTAGAGCAAGATGATCAGGACTTATTCGCAGGTGGGTCTGTATCTCCTGAGAATTTACTGGGGCTTTCTGAACTCTAAGCCTGGAGTCATCCGCATTCCAGCCATGACCTGCCTGTGGCTAGACCGTGCTTGTTGTGGGCTGTCACCGGTCCTTATCTCTGAAGCTTGTGTTCCAGTCTGCTCTGGGAGCACTGAGCGCTAGTGGTGTTTTCGGGAAGGTCCGCGTAGCCTCCTCCAGGTCTCTAGCTTAATCGTGCGGCAGGATTAACTGGAAGCTGAAGAGGCCTAAAAATGGGGTTCACTTGAGTTCTGTTGTAAGGCAGAGTGTCCTCCTGTAAGGCAGTGTCCTCCTGGAGTTGAAAGGCTTTTGTTCTCTACCTTCTCCTCCCTCCGTGCAGGTGGAGCAACCATCTCTAGCTGAGACGCGGCTGTTCCCCAGGAACAGGGAACTTAATACCCCTCAGCAGGGGAAACGAGGAGGGTCAGACCTTCCCCAGCAATCCTGTTCCTTGGCAAGGCAGGAAACCTCTGGCAGAGGCATCTGAAAGTCAGCTCTGGACATATCTGGTAACAGATGGAAGCTTTGACTTCCTCTGGGTGGAGAAGTGTTCTGGGAAGGGGACGGTGTACGTGCCATGTAAAAATCCAGCTCGGCTATGTGCAGCTGCTGCTGCTAGCACGCAGCAAGGAACTGTTGTCTGGCTCTCTGTAGAGTAAGCAGTTCATTGGATTAACGAAACGTTCTCTAGCAGGATTGATCAAATGCTCTTACTGCAGCGAAGGTGCATGAAGTCATGCTCTTTCCAGTGCATACAGATGTTCTTCCTGTGTTTTTTTTTTGTGGGTTTTTTTTTCCGGCTAATTAAGACTATTGTTACTGCCTAGATCCCGTCAACTTCTCTGAGAATATTGAAATTTCCAGAAACCCAAAGTAGAGAGGCTGACCCTTGCAAACTTCTCTTGACAGATGCCACTGTAGAGCTGTCCCTAGACAGCACGCAAAACAACCAGAAGAAGGAACTGGCCAAAGCATCCAATCCTGCCCCCTCATTAGAAGTAGCTGCAAGCTCTTCTTCTAGAAACCCTCCAAAGAGCTATGAGGAGGTGAGAATTGCTCTGAGCTTTCCAACTTGCCCTGCTGGTTTGGGACTGTAATTGGCAGGAACCTGTCTGTTTACTCTGATGTAAACTTGCATCTTAAACGATGCAATTAATGTAATCGGCATATTGGATGCCCTGGCTTTTATCTCAGACTGTCAGTCTGGGGCCGATCCCACTGAAGCGGGGTTCAGGTCGCTGGCGTGGAAGTGCGCTGGTGCAGGCTGCTTCCAGCGCTGCAAGAGTGAGCAGCTGGCCTGGTCCCCGAGGGTCTGAGCTTTGATTCAGAACTCTAGCACCCTCTGTTGCCACAGATGGGGCAGGTGGTGTAAGTGCTCTTGTGCGTGTTTAAAAAAGTTGCCTGGGTGACATGGGAGTGCAGTTTCCTTAAGTGGAACTTGTGGTCTGGTTGCCAAGCACAGTTAGGTGACGCTTGGCTTAATTCTGTGTGCTTTCCTGTAGAGAGACTAAAACTATTTTGGAGACAAGTAAAGAGCTCCTCTTGTGCCTCAAGCACCCCTGAGCTCACGAGGACTGCCTCGCTGCAGTGCCATCGGTAGCGCCTCAGGCTAGCTTCACTTGGCTCAAGTGAAGAAGCAGCGCAGAACTCGGGCAGGATGCTGAGCTGATCAGCGAACTGAGAAGCTCTCGCCTTCAGGTTCTTAAGCCAGGGTCTGTGTGAGGCCTGGTGCTTTACCTCCGTTCTGCTAACGAGGAACTGTAATGCTCTCTGAGCACACCTGAAGCCTCGGTGGTCTGTCAGAGGCAGTACTGTTGCTATTGCCGCCTGCTGACCTTCAGTAAAGCAGGGTTTGAAAGACCCGTTCAGACTGGGTCTGCCAGTTGCCGTCATGGCTCTCCATCCCGGTGTGCCCACACAGTGTAACTTACCTCATGTACCTGTTCAGTGTCTTCTGCTGTTTCAGATGAGAACTGAAATCATGACGTAAAAGAGCCCGGAGGGAACCGTCTTGCACAGAGCTGGGCTGAGGCTGGGGCCTGCAGAGTTTCACCTTAGTGCAGAGCAGTTTGTGCATCAGTCTGTGCAGAGAGCATTGTTGTAAAGACAAATCTAGTTTGGGATGCTTGGAACATGCAGCCTCAACACAACTGAGAAGCCCAAGGGCTTTATAGAGCTGCCTTGGCCAGACCGAAATACCAAAGATGCCTTGGCAGTATGACAAGCGCATTGTAACATATGGGACTTCATGGTTCAGAGCGGACTGAAGCCTGGATTTGTAGTTTTAACTTGCTGTCCTTGTGTGCTTACTTCAAACAGCTGGAAGAAGAGGAACAGGAGGACAAATTTGAGCTGACTGTAGGAGTGAGTGACCCAGAGAAAGTTGGTGAGTTACCAGCCTGTCCTGCTGCATGGTGAAGCGCAGTTAGGCAAGCTAGGCTTGGCGGTAGGACTTGAATGCAGCTGCTGTCTCTGTGTGCCACACTTTCAAGCTGTCTCTGCAAGCACAAACTTGACCATCGAGTGACTTCACCAAGTCTTCTTCCATCATCCAGAGGAAATGAAGCTAAACAAAGCAAAAAGTCCAGGTCCCAACAAGCACGGCGGCAGCAGGTTCTGTAAACCAGGCAGCTCAAAAGCAGGGAGCCAGGAGCAGATTTTGGGAGGGGAAACATGATGTTCGTGCTAACAGAGCTTAGTGTCTGGGACTGTGGTGACAACTCTACTTGACCTCTAGGCAGCACTGTCCTGCGTGCGGCTGGCAAGGAAGAGGCAGAACTGCCTTAACCTAAAATCAAGCGTGTTGTCCCATGCTCTGGCATCTTCCCTGGCAACTGTGAAGCTCTGAGAAGCACGAGGCTTTCTCTGTGTTGAAAGTGGTGATCAGAGCAACACAGCCAGCTACAGGGCAGTCCACAGAGGACCCATCTGATCCCAGCCAGCTCATGGCTTCTGGAGCTGGGAAGTGCGCTGACTTCTAAATCAGAGGTGTATTAGGGGTAGTATCTGACTTCTGAAGATGCCCTTTGGTTGAACTACCAGGTAGACCCTCCCTTCCCCAGACAAGGGGATTTGTGTGTTAGCTGGAGAAGAAAACTGCCTGTGATGTCTCAGAATCAAACCACAGGCAGCGAGGGGCCGTCTGACTTGCATCCTGTGAATAGACGACTTCATGTGCTGCACAGCCGCTGAATTGTTACGTGCTGAGCAGATGTGTGGAGTTAGCCCAAACGCTGTCAGCGTAACAAGTGTCTGATTGTCAGCATTGGCTGCCTGGGGAAGGAAAAGGAGGGCTAAGCAGTCAGGTCAGGGAAATGCCTAGCGGGCAGGGGTCCAGGGTCCTGCAGAAAGATGCTGCCCGAGGGCCTGCGTGCAGATTCAGGGCTCGGATCAGAACCACCAAAGCAGACAAAGGCCAGGAGGTTGCTGGAGCCTGGAGCTTTGCAGTCACCGAAGCCTCCAGGTGATGGTGCAAAAGGCTGATGTTATGGTACTAACGCCTTGTTTTTGTTTTCCACAGGGGATGGCATGAATGCGTATGTAGCCTACAAAGTGTCAACACAGGTAGGTCTAACTTGTTGCTCCTGAGATGAGATGCCGTTTCTTCCCTGCTCTGAGGCAGCTGGACTGTCCTGTCCATGTCAAGCCAGTGGTGACCTAAATAGACAGGAGGTCTGAATCTACATGGATTCATGAGTTGTAATCCACCCCTACAGATCAAAGGATGAGCCTAGCTGAGAAATAGGTTTGAGTCTATTTGGAGGGGGACTGTCTTTTTCAGCCGGTTACCTCGTTGCAGTCCTGGCTGATACCTCTGCTCAGCGTTGGAGTGAGCAGCAGGAATGGCATCTGCTAGGGAGAGCCCCAGACGCTGGGTCTGTCACTAATGGTTCTGTGCCGATGGTCATGTCAGATTAAGCTGACCTGAGCACAGCTCTTGCTGAAAAGCTGCTGCTGTAGCTAGTCTCTTGTCAGGACCTGTTCTCTTGGGCTAGTTGCAAGAAATCAAGCTTTCTGCAGCTGCTGCCCTGCTGTGGAAGTTCGAGCACTTCTCTGAGCTCTCCAGAAAGCCTTTCCTAGCTGTCTGTCCAGCAGCTGTTGGACCACAGGCACTTCATCTTGTGGTGCAAAGCTGCTGGTGTGTGATGGGGGACCATGGGATTTGTTAGCCTCCAGCCTTGCTCTGCAGACACAGTCAAAAGCCACTGATGGCCCCTGAAGCCTTATGTGTAACCTGACAGTGGTCTCTGTTGTCATGGGGAGCAAGGATGATGGGATTAGGCAACGGGCAGGGCTTAGCAGGCAGCCTGTGGCCCCAGTAACAGCTGCTCTGTTATTTAGTGGCTTTAACTCTGCCGCTCAGCCCAAGGAGAGCCCTTAGGAGGCGATTTGTTGAAAACCTAGGCCAAAGCTTGCTCAGTGCAGCCTGGCGTGTTCCTCAAATCCCACAGAGCTCAAGCTGTTCTGTTTCCATCCCCAGAAGTGACAATGCACATAGTGCATGCATGGACGAGCTTCCCTGGGTGAGTCTGACCTGAGTCTCGTCTCTTCCCTCAGACGAGCATGCCAATGTTCAGGAGTAAGCAGTTTTCAGTGAAAAGGAGGTTCAGTGACTTTCTGGGTCTCTATGAGAAGTTGTCGGAGAAGCATGCCCAAAATGGGTTCATCGTGCCTCCACCGCCTGAGAAGAGTCTCATAGGTGAGTGGTGGAGGTGCAGAGCGGTGCTCTAGATCTCATCCTTCTGATGTTGAGCCTTGTGCCCAAAAGATGGGCCTGCCTGCAGTCTCCAAGCTGAGAGGGAAGCTGCAGAGCAGTAATGGGAAGCAGGTACATAAAATAATCTGGGTTCTGTGGCACAAACAGAATTCTGCTGGCTCCCTACTTGGAGCTCTGGGCTTAAAGCCTTGTTAGAGTTGACGGGTGGCTCTGCATCTGCCTGAAGGAGAGTAAAACCTTGTCCTCTGCACTGTCACTGAGTTGCCATTCACTTGGGTCTGGACCTGTAAACCCTCCAGTCTTGCTCAGCATTGCTCTGCCTCTTTTCTGGATGTAGACTTCTGCTAGATGTAGATGTAAGCGGATTTTAATTTTCCAAGTAGCTCTTGCCGATGCAAGGTCGAATTCCTCTACCGTCACCCTGGTAGTCTGTACTTTGTGACAGACCTCACTACCTTGTGCATTCAGTTTGAAGCCACTCGTTAATTGCACCTTCCTTCTGTGCTAGGAATGACCAAAGTGAAAGTTGGGAAAGAAGATTCCTCCTCTGCAGAGTTCCTAGAAAAAAGACGGGCTGCTCTAGAGAGGTACAGATCCCAACAGCTATCCCCTCGTGCCTGAACCAAGCAAGGGACCTCTGAAAGGTCAGACTGGCTGCACTCTCCTCCCTACATGAGAAAAGCAGTCTGGTGCTAGGTTTAGAGTAAACCTGGAGGCCACTGGAGAGTTGCAGCTGCAGGGTTTCTTTGACTCTAAAGCTATCTCCTGCTTCAAAAGCCCCAGCTGGTGCTTGGTCCAAATCTGGCCAAACTCTGCTGACAAGGCAGGGAGAAAACTGAGCTGTCTCAGGAGCCCAAAAATATGGATGTTAAGTAGCGGTACAAACAGTGCGGATCAGGTGAGAAAGAACTCGGTCTCTATTTAACTGGCACCCTGACTAGACAGCCACCGGTGGCCTTTGCTCTGCCACCTGTATTGACTGCTGTAGTTAGCACCGGGATGCTGTTCACCTCCAGCTTCAGCCTCTGAAGATCTGGTAAAAGTGTCATCATAAAAGAACGTAAGGCTGGATCGTGCTCAGTTGTATCAAGTCACCTTGATATAGCGAGTATTAGTGCACGTCTGGTCTTGCAGACTCATCTCACTAGAGTCCCCAGGAAGGGAGGACTCTTGGTGGGAGGATGAGAACAGCTTGTTGGGTCTTCAGCTAGAGAGCTGCCATTTCAGAGTAAACAACAAGCATGTCGCAGCTGACCTGCGCACACTCCAGCTCACCAAGGTGGCTCGGAGCCAGGCTTGCTCCAACAGAGGTAACTCTTGGTGTATTCCTCTCCCCAGGTACCTACGGAGAGTTGTCAGCCATCCAACCATGCTGCAGGACCCAGACGTCAGGGAGTTCTTAGAAAAGGAGGAGGTCAGTAGTGTGAAATAATGTAGCTTACGAGTACCTTGGGAATACAGAAGGAAACAGTGCACAAGAAGTTAACAAGGTGTGACGCTTCAAAGCTCAGTGAGAAGCAGCAGGGTCCTGTAAGAGCTCTTAACCAGTGATGGGGAGACCAGGACCTCCTCTTCTGTGTGTCAGTGCACATCTAAGCACTGTACACTGATAACAAGCTGTCGCCGAGCTTGCTTACATCGTGGTGGGGGCACGCATTGAGAGCAGGGGTTGTCTATTCTGAAATCCATGACGGGAGCGTAGCCTGCTCTTTGGAGGTGCGTGGGGATTGGTGCTGGCTTGGCCTGATGCTCAGATGTTAGGGCGGAGCTGCCTCTGTGCTGAACCGTCTGGCCATTGTGGTCCCTGCTCCTGCAAACTGAGCATCTGAATAATGCTGTGCAGAAGGGCTCTGGTGTAGGAGCAGACTTCATGGAAATGCCTTGCTTAGGGCTGCATCCATTCTAACCAGTGGTCTGAAAAGTAACAGTGGCTGGTGTCGAGTATTTCCCGGCATGAAGGCACACTCTATTAGAGTGTCCCCAGCGGTGTAAGCTGCTGCTGGCTTTTGAAGAGATTCTCCAAAGCACTTCTGTGCCTACGTGACCCGTGGCAGCTTGGGCTGCCAGTTCAGGGATTCAGGTAGGGTGGCTGGTTCTTACAGATGTTACCTTGGCCAAGCAGAACAGACCAACTCAGATACAGCGTAAGGTTCAGGAATTCCTTACTTATTTGAAAACCACTCCAGTCCCATTATTTGAAATGCTCTGCAGGCTGTGCCACCGCTTGGGCAGTGTCTGGCCAGAGCTGTGGTGCAGAAAGCCTGCTGTCCAGGTGCCCATGTGGGAGAATGATGCCACTGTGGTGGCTGCTCTCAAAGTGACTTTTATCTCCTGGCAAAGCAAACTTTTCTATTTCTCTATAGCTGCCGAGAGCAGTGGGCACCCAGGCCCTGAGTGGAGCAGGAATACTGAAGATGTTCAACAAAGCTACCGATGCTGTCAGTAAAATGACCATTAAGATGAATGAATCGGACATAGTAAGTATTTGGATGCCTCTGGGCTGTCCTCGTCCTTGCTGTGTGTTCCCACCAGTTCAAGCTTTTGGTGAGAGTTGCAAGGACAGCTCTGCAGCCATGCAGAGAACGTGGGAATCAGCTTTGGGTCTGTCCTTTTCAGTGGTTCGAGGAGAAGCTGCAGGAGGTGGAATGTGAGGAGCAGCGGCTACGGAAGCTGCATGCTGTTGTGGAAACGCTAGTGAACCACAGGAAAGGTAACGAGTTTGGTACCGCTTGCTCTGTAGCCTGGGCTGTAACAGTTAAGCCTTGTGCAGTGCCTGGCTGGAGGTCACCAGCGAGCAGGTGTCCAGGCTGCACTTGTGAGAAGATACGGCAGTGCTTCCTTGCTATAAAGGACTCTTGGCCTCTTTGTCGTGGGAGACAGAAGTAAAACGATAATCCCACATCTTCTGTCCGGTCGTACAAGCTTAGGAAGTGAACCAGTGCCCTGGTGGGTGAAAGCTGCTGCAGCAAACCAGAGCAGAACTGATCTTGTTACTAATGCCAAGCTGTCCTCTGGCAGGGAGCGGGAATGTTTTCCTTCCTCTGCATGTTTTGGCTGACTTCTGCAAACCTGTGCCTGTCCTCCCACTCTGCTGCTTCCCTTCTCCTTCCTGGCTGGGGTTCCCATAGTCCTGCAGAAGCTGCCAGCTCTCAGACGGTGCTGGCTCTGCCAGCTGATGTCTCCTGGGGCTGCAGAAAAGCAGCTCCCAGGGCTGAACTCTAGGCTGGGGCTTTTCTTGCGGAGCACCCGGTGTAGCAGAGCCCACAGTTGACTCTCTTATTCCGTTCACTAGAGCTAGCGTTGAATACAGCACAGTTTGCAAAGAGTCTGGCCATGCTGGGGAGCTCAGAGGACAACACGGCCCTGTCCCGGGCGCTGTCCCAGCTGGCTGAGGTGGAAGAGAAGATCGAACAGCTGCACCAGGAACAGGCTAACAATGACTTCTTCCTCCTGGCTGAGCTCCTGGGAGACTACATCCGCCTCCTCTCAGTTGTAAGGGTAAGCACTCCTTTGGGGGCAATCCTCAGAGCCAAGCTGTAGGGCAAACCACTGGTCCTAGTGCAGATCTTAGGCTGAGGTGTGCCAGGAGGCAGCTGGTCCTCTGAGTACAAGCACAGGGCATGGTATCTCTCTGATCTCTCCAGACAGAGGGCAAATTTGCTGTTGGATCAGGAAAGTAGGATAGGTGAGACCTGGCTGTGCTGTTGTTCTCCAGGGGGGATATGGAGCGAGTTCACGGTTCGTAGGTGAAAGGCAGCCCTTCTAGAGGAGAAGGCTGCAGCTGCTGCAGAGGCTGTAAGCTGGTAACCTGTGATCTGTGTTGCAAATAGAGCTGCCAGGCGCCTGCTAGGGAACAGCCTGGGTCTTGAAGCCTGCACAGCCTGCCCAGTGCGCAGGCCTCCGTGCTGGAGGCTGAACGGAACGAGTCCCAAGTGACCTCCAAGACTGGCAGGCTGACTTGTTCCTGCCCAAACTCGTTCCATCTCTGAGCAGCTGTTTCATGAAGCTACACAGGCCAGAACAGCCTGCTTGGTCTGTTGCTGTCTTGTACGGGGAGATGTGGGTGCTGCAGAGCAGGAACAAGACCTCTGATAGTGCTGGAGGTAATAGGACCTATCTGGGATGTTCTGGTAAGGAGCTATTATGTTGCTTCAGACTTCACCTGTCTCCTGGCTGCTCTGTCCTTCTGACCAGGCTGTCAGACACTGCTTTCTGCTCTTCTGGCTCTTCCACGCCATCTGGCTGGATGCACTCAGAAATCCAGTGGATCTTCCTTGCTTGGGCTGGTGGTTTACAAAAATATCGCCTGGCAGGTGCTGTAGCGCTCTGCAGTGACTTGTGGTCACTGTGCTCTGCAGGAGAACCAGTGTGGGACTGGTGAAGGCAGTTCTTGCACTGGCTGTTCTCAATGGAAATAATAAAATGGGCTCCATACAGAGCGAGGCCTCGGAGCCGCTCCTGAAGCAGGAGCTGGTTGATGTAGCACCTGGGCTCCTTTCCTGGTAGAGGCAGTGGGGAAAACCCTTCATGTTCTGACCTGTGCTGCAGTTTTGGTTATGCTCAGGTCCAGGACCTTACTGATGAAGCAGCTCTGCCTTTAGCTGGTGTCCCCCTTGCCAGTGGCGTGGATGTCGCTGTCACCAGTGCAGCTGCCGATGAGGTGGCAGAGGGCACGGCTGTGCCGCTCCTGGGCTGCCCTGGTGCACAGCTCTGCGCACTCGATGTGCTGCTCCCAGCTTGTTTGGGGACATGCCAGCTCAGCCTCTGCTCCTTCCTTTCAGGGAGCTTTTGACCAGCGCATGAAGACCTGGCAGCGGTGGCAGGATGCCCAGACCATGCTGCAGAAGAAGAGGGAGATGGAGGCCAGGCTGCTGTGGGCCAACAAACCCGACAAGCTGCAGCAGGCCAAAGAGGAGATCTCAGAGGTGAGGCGTGCTGTGATCTTTTAAGCAGTGTGAGGGGATGTTTTGAGCTGAAGGGACAGATGTCTCTTGCTAGGCTTGCAAAGAGAAGAAGCCAGCCTTCAGCAAGGCCTGCAGAAAGCCACAAAAGCTGCAGAAGGGGTTGCTTATGGTCTTGCTTTGTGTGGCTCCTGCAATAAGGGATGCTGAGCTCACAGTGAGCTTGAACACAGGGTGCAGCCACGCAGCGAGTTGGTGCGAGGACCAGAAGTGCCGGCATCAGCTCTCATGCGAGCAGTCATGGCTACAAAACTACTCAGGGAGCAGCAAAAAACTCCCTTACCCTAGAAACAGCACGCTTCCTCTCTCTGCAGTGGGAGTCTCGTGTGACGCAGTATGAAAGGGACTTTGAACGGATTTCTGCCGTGATCCGCAAGGAAGTGATACGGTTTGAGGTAGGTTAGCCCCAGCCCTCGGTGTGTGATTCGCCCAGCAGTTGGCAATATTTGCAAATCCAGGCACATTTGAATGGGGCATCCCTGCAGCAGAGCTGCAGTTTTTGGCAAAAGAGGGGTTTTCGCCTGCTCAAAGCATGCAGAAAAGCATGTTCATCAAAATAAGGGCAGGTCTGCAAAGATCCTCCAAGCCTGCTCATCTGTCCTGCTGCTATCACAGCCAGGGTTGAGCTTCATCCTCTGCATTTCATACTCTTGTGCTGGTCACCAGTTGTGTCGGCAGCTGTTGTGTCAGGACTGTCCAGCATGGCCCCAGGAGGAACAGGAAAATCCTGTTGGTCTGTCCCCCTGCATTTCATCCTCCCCACAAAGGCCAGAGGGTTTTGGTGGTTGCTGCAGCTTCGTGCTCACTTCTGCAACTGTCTCTTGCAGAAAGAGAAATCCAAGGACTTCAGAAACCACGTGACTAAGTACCTTGAGACGTTACTAAACTCGCAGCAGCAGGTGAGTGTCCCCGGTGCCGGCAGCCAGCCCTCCTTTACCTCCGGGAGCTCAGCGTGAGCCCACGCAGGCAGGTGGGAGCATCCCTCGGCTCCCCACAGGCCGGAGCAAGGCATGTCTGCCCACAGCAGCCAACGGGAGCGCTGCTCATTGTGTCGCACCCCAACAGATGGTTTGGGGGGGGCTGCACACCCTGCCCTGACAGAGCTGAGCCAAGCTGTGGGAGTGGGAGGAGCTTCAGCCTCCCTAAAAGCATCTCAGTTCTGCTGAAAGCTTGAGCTGTGCTGGCTCCTGACTCTTTCCTTCTCCTCTCCGCAGCTGGTGAAGTACTGGGAAGCGTTCCTACCTGAAGCCAAGGCCATTTCTTAATTGGACCAAGCGAACAAGCATACCTGAACTTTGCCTTTTTATACACTATACCTCTTTGTCTTTTACACGTGAATGAACCCTAGTTAAACACTTGGGAGCTGGTAGAGGTTTAACCCCTGAACAAGCAGCTTACAAGCCAGTAACTCTTCTAACTGTATATTTTTCATTTAGCAACATATATTTTCTTACTGAAGAGAAACTAGTTTCCTGCTTTCCAACCAGCCCTGCAGTAGGCAAAGAGCGAGGGGGGGTTAACGACATATGTAAATGTATATTTTTCAGGCTGGGTTTTAGGGCTCTAATGACTATCTTACTCCTGCAGTGCCATTACAACTATGTAATAAAACTTGTATCAGGGCAAACAGGCATGTGGTGTCGATGGGAGAGGGCTGGGAGGGGCGAGGGCTGGTGGGACGAGGCTGGATGGATGTGAGGGAGGCTGTGCTGCCTCCGGCTTTGTTGTGACCAAGAAACCCATGACCTTGGGCATGGCAGAGCCACCTGTGTCAGCTTTTGATTAAGCTCTCTCAATAAGGCCAGGCTGCTGTTTTTAGGCTCTGAGCTCAGCCTGGGGCGGGAGCTGGCACTGCAAGAGGCTGGGGCCACAATGCTCCTCTTTCCCTGCGACACAGGGAACGCCTTCAAGGCTGCAGCAGCTCTGATCAAAACCGATACCAAGTCTTCTGCCTTAAAGACAACAACAACAACAAAAAGGGAAAAGCGAGCTTGTGCTGACTTCCCACTTTCCTTTCCTCTTATCCCTGTGCTACCTTCGGGCTGCAAAACACGAAGGCTCGCAGGAGGCAGCTCTGCTCCTGGGCCCGGCCCCCAGCAGCCGGGGCGGGACAGGGCGGCACCTCCGGTGCTGGCCCCGGTGGTGGCGGTGGGCAATGATCGGTGGGCGATGATCGTCGTCTCCATCCCTGCGGCGGAGCCCGAGGCAACGGCGCGCAGCCCTGAGAAGGCACACACGGTGAGAGGCGTGAGGTGGTGGTGGTGGTGGAGGTCCCTGCTTGTCCCCAAGGGTCCCTGCCAGCCCTGGGGTGTCCCCATCTACCCCAGGGGACAATGGTCCCTGTCTGCCCCATGTGGTGGTGGTGGTCCCATGTTTTCCAGGGGCTTTGAGGACCCTGATCCCCCCTCCCCCCCGGTAAAGGGGACAGGGGGCTGTTGGTCCCTGCAAGCCCCCTGGGTCCTGCCCTGCCTGGGGTTGGGGTGCCCCACCTGCCCCAGGGAGAGATTTGAAGGCTCCCACCCTGGGAAGATGAGGTGAGGATGAGGAGGTGCAGGTGTTCCTGGTGGAGGTGCTGTGCAATGGCCGGCGGCACACGGTGGCGAAGCGCTACAGCGAGTTCCAGGCGCTGCACAAGCGGGTGAGGACCTGGCACCAGTGGGGTGGCGGGGAGGGGGGGTCCCCAGCCAGGGACCCTCCTGGGGGTACGCACAGCACCCTGCCCTTGGTCCATGCTGTGCCCACGCGCCCTGCTCTGCCCCAGATCAAGAAGACCTGCAAGGTGCCTGACTTCCCCCCCCGGCGGGTCCCCAACTGGGTGCCCAAGGTGCTGGAGCAGCGCCGGCAGGGCCTGGAGCTCTACATCCAGGTGAGGCACCAGCAGCCAGCAGCGGCACCCCACACGCTGGGGGTGCCGACATCCCCCCGTCCCCACCTCAGGGCGTCCTGTGCCACAACACGGAGCTGCCCCAGGACGTGCTGGACTTCCTGAAGGTGCGGCGCTGCCAGCAGGACTCCAAGGGCAGCAGCCCCCTGTGAGTTTGTGGGGTTCCCCCCTTACCCAGGGTGGAAGTGGGGCAGGGGGACACCANAACAGTGCTGGCCACCCGCCCTCCCAGCGACCTGTCCTTGGCTTCTGCACTGACCCATACGCACAGCCACCGGTCATGGGTAAGGAGCAGGGACAGGTGCCACCGCGGTCCCCTTGTGCTGGGCGTCGTGCTTTGCCTCACCCTCCATTTAATGGGTTGTGGGGTGGGGGGGAGACACAAAGCTGTGCCCGCTCCTTGTTGCAGACGTGCTCCCCGACACCGTGCTGAGTGGGGTGCTGCAGGGCCTCTACGCCCCATGGAGCTGCTCCCCCTGTGCAGCTGTGTCCCGGGGGCAGCCAGGCACCTGAGTACCCCCCCTCCCAGCACCACCACCACCGAGGGCAGGGACACAGCAGTGGTGTCGCACCAGGGCTCTTGGTGGTAAAACCTTCCCCATGGAGCCAGAACCAACCGGGGAGAGGAAAACCGGAGGTGGGAGAAGTTCCGCTGGGAGCTACAGCAGCTCTCTAGGCTGCTCACATGCGGCCATCTGAGCCAGCACACGCCTTAGTTTGGACACAGGAGCTCTGTCAGCTGCTGTGATGCACTGGGGTTGCAGTACAAGCCCCTGGAGGCTGAACTGTGCTGGGAAAACCCCTCAGCAGCTGAGCTTCTGTGCAATAAATCACTGTGGCTCCAATGGCCAAAGATGGCTGTGGCTGTAGTTCTGCAAAACAAATCTGGGACCAGCTGTGGTGCTGCTCCCAGACCCATGAGTAGGTGGGAAAGGGCTGGCAGCAGCAGGGTGGTCTTGTGGGGAAAGTGCTGGGAGTCATAGTCCCAGTAAACCTGGCCAGGTGATGGTCTGGTCTCCTCAGTCCCCTGCCCCAAGGGTGCTCAGGGGAATCAGAAGGAACAGAGCCCCCTTGATCCGCCTGGCTGGGGAATCTGTACACAAGCCGACCCTGAGAGAACAGAACAGAGACAACTCTATAAAAAAAAAAAAAAACCACATTGGTCACATTTATTGGTGCATGTGCTTCTTACAAAAGTGTTGGAAAGAGGAGCTAGTGCCCTGTCCTGCCTGCTGGCCAGCTGGAAGGCCAGGAGCAGGGGTTCAGCGGGTGCCCGTGCTCCAGGAGGCCGCAGGAGAGGCGGGGGAATGCACAGGGGCAGCAGGGCAGCCCCAGGCCCGCAGCCCTTTGCGGCCGGATCCCCACGGCGCAGGGCCCCGCCGTGTAGCTGAGCCAGCAGGATGGATCACTCCTTGGCGATGGCGAAGGGCTTCTCCACCTCGATGGTGCCGCAGTCAGCAATGGTGACGTCCTTCAGCGGCTTGTCCCGGCTGTCTGTCTTGGTGTTCTCCACCTTCCTCACCACGTCCTGGGGAGAGCAGAGGTGGGAGAAGGATAATGCTAGCCACATGCATCTCCCGGCATGATCTCCCACCCTGGCGCTGCTCTCCCCCTTACCATGCCCTCCAGCACTTTGCCAAACACCACGTGCTTGCCATCCAGCCACGGTGTCTTCACTGTGGTGATGAAGAACTGGGAACCGTTGGTGTCCTTGCCGGCATTGGCCATGCTCACCCAGCCCGGGCCGTAGTGCTTCAGCTTGAAATTCTCATCAGGGAAGCGGTCCCCATAGATACTCTTCCCTAAGGGTGGGGGGGAAAGGCTGTGTTGCACTCGTGGAAATATGTCGGGATTGGGGGAGAGCGGGGGGGGGTTGAACACATCTAGCACCACAAGGCTGCTAGAGACAAGCAACCTGCAGTTGGAGGGAGCTAAAAGCACCCCATGAGCTGGGTGGGAGGGGATGTGCCCCCAGATTAGCGGTGCAAACGCTGTGCAAGAGCAGACTTGACTCCACATTGCCACAGGCTGCAGCATGACAAGGAGGAGGTCAAGCAAGAGCTAACAAGCCCAAAACACTCCACTGCTGACATTACTGACTTCATTAATGTTTGCAAATTGCTGGTAGGAGGCTTGTTTATACCAGACTAAATGCAACCTGGCAGCCAGGATACCTGCAGCTAGCCAACCCTCCCCAGCTTTGACCTCTGCTCCAAGGCCAGGTCCGCCAAGCTGCATACTGACCCCACCACAGCACCGCAGTCCATCTCCACACTGGCAGATGCCGGGCAGGGGCCTGGGGAGCGTGGCCGCATCCCCAGGCCTCTGTAGGCCAGCTTACCTCCAGTGCCATCTCCACGGGTGAAATCTCCTCCCTGAATCATGAAGTCCTTGATCACACGGTGGAACTTGCTGCCCTTGAAGCCGAACCCTTTCTGTGGCGGGGGAGAGAAATGGGTCGGACACAGGCAGGACCCGGAGCACCCATGAGAACCCCCCCACCCCGGACTTGGCAGCTGCTGTCCTCACCTCTCCAGTGGCCAATGCAATGAAGTTCTCCACCGTCTTGGGCACCGTCTTGCCGAAAAGCCCGATGACGACGCGGCCCACATCCTCCTCGCCCAGGCGGAGGTCGAAGAACACCTTGGAGGTG
>VXAL01005895.1:43305-150487 GCA_013399475.1 Chauna torquata | reverse complement strand
CCCGTCAAGAAGCAGACAGCCACACGGGGTAGAAAGGAGTCCACAGCTGAGGTTTATGTAGTTTACATTAAAAAAAAGAAAAAACTGGCGATAAACAGCCTGCTCCCCTCCTGCACGTACAAAGGGCGGAATTAAACAGACAAAATAAATTACAGCTCGTTCCCGTGTCCAACGGCAGCACCCCCGCGGCGGCTCCGGGCCAGGGGAGCAGCCCCCACTGCGACGATCGACCGTTTTCCTGAGGCACTCCCCCGCCGGATAAAACAAATCGCCTTTTAAAGCTTTGCCCGGCCTCTGTGGCCGGTGGTTTCACCTACCGTTCGCCCAGGGCTCCTGCAGCACGGGCAGCCAGGTGGGGACAGGGAGGGGGGGCTGCCCGGACTCGCCCCGTCTCCTCTTTCCCATTCATTAACAATCAAGATGTAAAGCCCCTTTCCCGGGCAAGACTTGGGGCATGCTGACAGGCAGGTAGGGCCATACAGTAAAGCTAAGGACGGGAGCGAGAAAGGAAGAAGATCTTCATCAGAGAGGCTCGACTTTCTCTAAATACCAAATTTGGTCAGGCTGAAAGTACACAGAAGTGTTTGCAGTATTTCAGATGCCGCTGTCTAGCTTAGCACAATCATTCACAAATACTGGAGTTAGTTGAGTATGGGGGAATTACATTTTTTTTTTTAATGTCTACTCAAATAGATCTGGGTCAGTGTTAATCACCTACCATACAATTCAACAAAGCTTGAGGAAACCAGATCTGTTCAGCTAGTTCCTCGCTTGACACTAGAATAATCTACAGTCACTCAAGTCCAGCAAGACTCCTAGGGTATGGCACAGCCGGACAACCCCTGCACAGAGGGAGACTTGCTTCTAAGTCACTTATCCTAACCCTACATTGGATGCCTGCTGCCCTCCACCCACAGAGGAAAGCCCCCAGGGGCTGTGAAAACAGGGAGCCCTTTGCCAATGCATCCTTTTCTATTGTTTCTTGCTCACAAGGGCAGGCCTGGTGAGGCACACGATGGCTGTTGTGGCTGGCTATTGCCCTCACACCTTGGTTCCTGTTGGGGTTTAAACATCCCTTCCTCCACAAACAGTCAAGGGCACGCTCAGCTTAGCACTTACAGATATGCAGCCAAGTGCCAGCCCCTGCAGGCTCAAGCACACCCCACCTGGGAGCAAAATACCAGTACGTTACCTGTGCATTTGTTACCAGAAACAACTAGTAATGGAATTGCCTGGTGGAGATGCGTGTTTCCTAAGGGCCAGGGAATGAAATGTTGAGGTTTCTCTTCCTTCTCAGAGCACAAATGTCCCAAAACTAATTTTTGGGAACAGGAAATGAAAGTTCATGCTTAAAATATTACATTTAAGGCTGTGAAACAGAAGGAAGAAAAGTGTCCCAACAAAGATAGATCCTGGCGTGACGCAGTTTCTAAGAGCAAGAGTTGTTGCTGACAGCACAGTGCAGGTGCTCTCCGTGTCTAGATATAGTGAAAGCTAGTTTTAAAAGATGCTCTTTTTGGCTAATAGGTAGCATCTTAATGCTTTTCTCCAACTGTACTGAGAATAAATAAGCAGTAGCTATTTGCATGCTGGAAAAAACCTCACGATCACAGCAGCCAGTTCCTTCCAACCCTTCACAGAAGCGACTCAGGGCTTTCTACGCAAGAGCCTGTTAAGTGGAAAGATTCGCAGAGGAAGAAGGCACTCGAGGCAACAACAGTTGGGGCCAGGTCATTGCCACCCTCCTCCGCAGCACGGCGCACGCTGAGGGACTCAGCGGGGGCCAATTCAGCTGCAGCTGAGTTCCCAGCTGCCCAAGCCTCTCAGCATGCCCAGGCCAGGAGGCAAGCCTTCCACTTTGGGAAGACACGCTTGAAGCCTTGTCACTACAGCGACAGATGCAGATGCACGGGGACCACGTGACAGCATGTTTTCGGTTGGTTTGCATCCTTGCGTTCCAAGTACGCCATTCTGCTATCCAGGATGCTTGAGGTGGGAATGTGGAGGCACAGGGAGAAAAGAAATTGGTGCCACCGCTCCTCGGCGAATTACAGTGGGGCTGAGCTGTCCGTGGCTGTTAAGCACAAAGTGTTCAGAAGCTCCCATAAGATCCCACAGCATACATCGTCCCCTCAAAGGATGGCTCAGAGCTTCCTGCAGGAGGGCAGGGTTACCAAGAAAGCCCAACAGAAGCAAAAGAAGATATTCTGTGAGCAATGTTTTCAGAAAGGGGTAATAAATACATCTATTCATGGAGAACAATGCAGCAGTGCAATGTTTTATTGAAAAAAAAAAAATCTCACTTGACACCTCAGAAGACTGCATCGCAACGTTGGTGGGCCACGCTGTGGGAGGGCTATGCCTGGGAGGCCGGCACCGTGCCATGTGCTCCCCACCACGCTGCTCAGAGCTGACCCGAGCCCCCCCGCGCACCCCGGGGGTCTCCCGGGTGCTAGCAACTCCCAGTGAGGAAAGGAGAGCTTGCCCAGGTAGGATTAATGCCCTACTTCCTAGCACAGAACAGCTGGCTCAGTCTGGCTTGTGTCTCCTTGTCACCTCCAGACTGTCTGGGGGCAGCAGTTTCCTCAAGCACAGGACTTAACTGTTAAACTGCGTTTTTTCCTTTTTTTTTTCCTTTTTTTTTAAAAAAAACCAACAACATCAACAACACATCTTTGCCCTTTCCGAAGAGTCCAACGTACGATTATAGTGCAAGAGGGCTTGGTACAAGTGAGCATTACCAGCATGCCGTGGGGGTACAGTCCTCCCCTACAAACACATCATCATAGGATTAAAAGAACATCGTATCTCCAGAGATAAGCAGTAGCGGGTCATTGTGAAATAGCTTTCAAACCAACCCACTTAAAAACAAGGTCAGGAAAGTTTCTAAACAATCAAATACATTCACTTTAAAAAAAACATTTAAGAACAAAAACTGTTGAGATGGCCCCTATTCCCCCAGCCCTCCCTCACCCTGCAAACACTTACATATGCTGCAACTACAAGCTGCTCCTTGAGCGGACGCAGCGAGGAATGACCAAACACGGCAGGAGATGCAGAAGGAATCGAGTTCTGGTGACAGGCACTTAGTGGGGCTTGGGAGGGCAGCAACAGAAGTGTCTCAGGGCCCGGCTCCATCTGCAGCACATGGGGCCGCTCCCCGGGGAGCGCCTGTGCCCCCTTCCCCCCCAAGACGCCAAACCATGGTTTCCTACAGCAGAGTGGGGAACACCTGTGCCAGAGACGCGGGACTTCTGGGAGCCACCAGCAGCGGAGGAGCTCGAAAAGAGAAGGGCAGAACGCAGCTGGTCCCTGTCCTCCCTCTAGTGGGAGGGGAAGAGAGGACAAAGTGCCCTGGCACTAGCATGCAGGAGATGGACAGTCCCTTCCTGCCCCGGCCCACACTACACCTCAAGGAAAGCACTTTTTGCAGAGCGAGAATGGGGGTGCACGCATCTCCTGGTGGGTGCGCAAGCAAAGAGCAAGCCAGCCTGCAGCCTAAGGTGCTGCCGGGGAGAGGGAGGTGCAGCCACGCCTGAGAGCTGTGCTCCGTCAGGGTAAGGCATCGAGAGAACTCAGCAGAGGATGGCTAAGAGACGCCCGAAAGGGATCCTGGCAAAGAAGTGAGGCTTTTCCATGCTGATGCTGCACCGGTGTGTGCCTGCTTCAGGGAAGCACAGAGAGCGAGCCCACAGAAGCTCCCTGCTCAGGATGATCCCCCTCAGCCTGCTTCTGCCCAGTAAGGGGAACCAAACCTTCCGTGTGTGCCACTATATGAGCTCCAGGCTACACAGATCAGCATTTAAAAACAGGTAATGAGATCTAGTCTCTCCCTTTCCTCCCTTCATACTCTCCAGGGAATTCAGGCACTGGGGTGAGCCAGGCCCAAGTTTACACGTTAAGTCCCTCAAGTGAGCAGTCCCAGCCTGGTCAGGTGTCACACATGGAAAGACAAAGCACAAGGAACCTATTCACAACCTCCCCAAAAGCTACTCGAGTTCACCCAGAGCCCTGCCACATCCACAATGACCATGGAGCAACCTCAGCCTCCTCCGACTTTGGAAACACTGCAGCAGGATGCAAGATTTTACGCTTGTGCAAAGTGCCCCAGGCCCTTTGCTAGCTATGGGTTTGGCTCAAAAGCGGTGCATGAGAACCGTGGCTTCCCCTGCAGGGCGGGAGCTCGCAGAGAGGACATGAAGGCTATTCCAGTCAAACCCATCTGACCATCTGGAGATGAAATCGGTATTAAGGCAGTGAAGTATCCCCGCCCCTGCTGGGGAAGCTTTGCTCCTGCTAACGTTTTCTTGCAGAAGGTGCGTGTTCACAACCACCCTACCAGAGGGGTTTGAGAAGGCTGCCCGGTTGCCTAGCCATGCACCAAGAGATGCCTGCGGTTTGGGAAACACCAGGTTCCCAGGTACCTTAATCCCGATCTGCCTCTTTGGCCAGAGCAACCTCCTCCAGCTCAGCAAAGCTGACACCACTCCCTCCTGCCAACACCCGGCTGTGGCTTTTCGTCTCCAGGCTGCTTGGGTCAGGCACGGTGTAGGAAACCATGGTAGGGACATTCACTGGCAGCTAGAAAGGGTGATTGAAAATTCAAGTATGCTTTCCTCAGCTCATGGCCCAAGGCGGGCTTTGGGAACCCCAAACTGGCACGAGGTTGTGCGGATGCTGTCAGCATCCCCACTTGAGGGCATTCACTGCACCCCACCGCATTCCCAGCTGAATGTCTGTCTGCGCTGGCACCACTTGTCCACGCAGAAATCCACAGATACAATGTGCATCTGTAATGCTAAAAATAATAAAAAGTGCAACAACGTCAGTTTCTTTAAAACAATCCACATTGCTCTGTTACCGTCAGAGGAGGGAGGTGTCAAGGGGAGCCAGAAAACCTAACTGGAACAGTAGATTGCAAATTTCTCACAGCTTGCACATTACAGTGTAACTGTTCCCGAGGAGCCTAAAAGGGAACCTGTGTCTTACTGCTGCAGCAGTCAGGCCCTTCTCCTACACAACTCTCTCGCCCAGACTGCATCCTCCTGCCCTCTCGAGAGCCAATCGAGCCTACAGTATTTCTTAATTAAGGAGGGAGGAGGACGAAGGAGCAGAGAGCACAGGGGAGGGAGGGGAGTAAAGTGAGCAGGAACTAAGCACAGTCCTCAGGTTTGCATGAACGATGCCTTCGCCGTAAACAACGGGAAGGAGGGTCAGCCAGCCAGCCCCCCTCCCAGGGCGACCAAGACCTGAGCCAGCCACAGTCCTGGTCCCAAAAGGAGCTTCAGGCTTGGAGTGAACGAGGGAGACCATTCAGCAGATCCACCCCAGAGTGGTTTGTTTTGGAACGTTTTCTTCTCTTTTTGGTTTAAAATGTCACTTTTTTTTTTTTTCTCTTCCTCCTATGCCTCCTCCTCCCCCCTAAAGAGAAGCCCCTTCCAGTTAGACAGGGCAGGAGCTGCAGGTGCAGGTGGCGTTCCTGCAAGGCCCAGGAGGCACCGGTCACTTGTGACGCTGAGCCGTCTTCTTCCGTTTCCTCTTAAAGAAGCAGCAGCACCTGGAGCACAAAGAACAAGGCCAGTTAGCCCCGCGCATGCCTCCCCTGCCGGCCCGCACCACCCGGCACCCATGGCGGCCTTCCCTCCACTCGCTCACATGCAACAGCAGCTCCACACGCCCGGTCCCAGGCCCAGACGGACCTGCCCGCGAGGTCAGCAGCAGCTCGCGGATGGATGGCTGACGCGCTTGGACCAACAGACCAGCAAAGGCCAGCAGCCGAACGCTGGGGGGTCCTGCTGCCTACAGACATCAGTGAGGAACAGCCCTGTGGGAGCCCCTGAGCACCGGAGCTGGGCTGTCATCCTCTAGAGGCTCGACTGGGATGGGAACACCAGGAGCCATACGGGAAAGCAATGAAACAAGGATCCAGATACTCTGTTCCCTCTTGGCCAGATCTCCAGGGAAGCCCAGAGGGCACTAGGACAGCGAGCCTTGGCTGCTCTTCCCAGCTATGAGAGACACGGGTTCAACCCTGCTCACTAAAAAGACAAGGTCCAAAGAGATCTTGGATTAGGGACCAGGTTTCTTTACTGAACCTTTCACAATAACCACAGCTTCCACCTTTGATAAAGCATTATTCAGTGCAGGTACGCAGAACACCTGCTGCTTCCCTCATCCAATGCGAGGGAGATGCACAGCGCCAGGGGATTAGGAGAAGCAAAAGGATGGAGAGTGGAGACTGAGGTGGTGAGAAAAACATTCAGCACAGCTGAACCTTGAGCAGCGGTGGTTTCACTTGTGGGATAATACTGAAAGCATTCACTCAGGTTTGCTAGTCCTGCTAGCTTCCTACAGAATGACTCGGCATTTAAGGTATATCTGTCTTCCTATCCTCAGTCTGCTGTCAGGAACCCTCTGTACAGAAGAAACACGTTCTTTCTATGCAAGTTTTGCTCCTGAGCTACGTATCTTTCTTTTTTTTTGCCATTGCAGCCATCCCCAGAGAAGCCTAGGTGATGCTGAAAGCCCATTTTTCCAGGCTCGTGGAAGGGATGTGTAGCTAAGCAGCAAGAGCAGATGTGAGTATCCAAAGACCATTTTTTCCTACAAGCATCTTTTACCAACAGCCAGACCAAAAGTGTTCAAAAACACTGTAACAATATCTCCAAATTACTTTCAGTTGGGTCCATCACGGCTCTGACATGCCGGCACTACACTTCTGTCCTCTCAGAGCTAGAGGAATAGAGTCAGTCTCACCTTCACCCCAGAACATGCTTGCCCCTGGAAGCTCGAGCATTACCTTGGGGTGCAAAAGCGATGGTGATCAACACCACCACACGAGCCAAATGTGCCAGCACAGATTGTCTGATGGGGAGACTGAAATCCCCTACAACATACGGAGCTCAAAGCCACAGCTGTAAGAGAGTGACCTCCCATCACGCGCTCCTTTGGCCTGCATGGACTTAGAGCCGGGGGACGTTTAATGTCCATGATTTGGCTTTAGGTTCCTTTTAGGCACTCCTAACAGGCCCGGTATGGAGGTGAGCCGAGAAAAAACACAACACACTTGTCCTTGCAGGAACACAGGCCCAGAGCGACCTGTCAGCTGCGATGACTCCATCATTACTGCCTGGTCTGACGCTTGCAGCATGCCATCTGAAGCTTTACGATCACCCAGCACAGGCTCCTGCACACTACTGGCACTCTCCCCCCAGCGCCAGGACTGGGCGTGCATTTTATTGTCCCAGTCCACCTGCCACCCTCTCTATTTAACCTGTCGCAGTATTTCTCTCCCACAGCAGCCACCTTCCTTCATGATTTGGGCAATGATAGGTTAAGGGGCCGGGGGGGGGACCATTATGGGGAGAGATGATGAAAATGCATGAGTTATGATTTCACATGCAGCTGGTAAGGGAAGAGGAGGGCTGAGCAGCACTTGTTTCCTTGGGCACTGTACAAAGGGAGCTGGCTGACTTTTGGCTGTTTTTCCTTTAGACTTTCTTTTTAGGCTGTTACTCAGAGGTCCAGGGAAGGGTTCAGGAAAGGAAGTCCTGGCAGTTCAGACAGGCAGAGGCAGAACACCAAAACAAAAGAATAAGGCAGGCCGACAATTACAGAACGTGACCTCTGAGCATGCAGACAATGCCCAAGAGAACAGCCCCAGACTATGACATACAGAGAAGCCAGAGATGTCAGAGGTATTGAGGCAATGCCTATGGAGGGCAGGGCAGAGGCGGGTCAGTCTCTCATCGAACAGGGACATTCCTCACCACACAGTGGCGTTACCACCTCGCTCTGCAGCGATTCCCACCCACCAGCACCCTGAGGGTGCCGCCTGCGCCTAAAACGCCTCGAGCCTCAGCTCAGCTCTCTGCAGCGCTGGGTACGTTGTGTCCCCAGCCGCAGAAGGGAAAAGGGAGGGAGGGAGCACCTCCACGAGCCTCCTTGAGGCAGGGAATGCAGCTTGGACTGCCTGATAAACTGTACATGCACCTGAGCTGGGCTTGGACTGATGCTCATAACAACCCCTCTGCAGCCAACAGGCTGGACCTGTTCTCCCTGAGAAGCCAGTTAGTTCACCTGCACTCTCAGCTGCAGAGGTTCTTCCCCCAAATCATCAGCCTGCAGGGCTTGTTTGGAAAGCTGCCATCTCCCACCTGCCCTCTCCAAGCAGTGGCTCTAGCTGGGCATCTGTCATTACTGTCACGAATGAATGTAACTTCTTTACACCCTCTCTAACCACGCGGGCCCTGGACTGTGCTTCTTTGTAGGAAGTTCTCCTAGGAAGCGACTGCCCCCCTCCCCTTGATACCCAGGGCAGGGCTTTCCTTTCATAACCGTCGGCGTGAGGAATTCCTGCAAGATGCTTGGCAAGCCTGGTCCCGACTCTGCCCAGCTCCATCAGACATCATCTGCACACGGACGTAACAGTTTGGGGGAGATGGTAAGCCAAATAGAAAAGGATTAAAATCTGTCTTTTGCATAGATCAATTCAAAGATCAGTCTGATTGCTTGGCCTAATGCGGCCTCTCAGACATAGCCCGCACCCTCCCCAATATTGCATGTGGTTCTCAGCATGGTCCTAAATCAAAACAGCCCTGGGTTGGCTTTGAGTTTGTGCCTTTTTATGGCTTGGTTGGTTGGATTTTGCCAACCCCAGTCTAGTCTGGTCCGCTCCCCCTTGCATGTGGACTGGAGAGAGGGACTCACCACAAGTTGAGCATTTTCAGGCAGCTACAGAGAGTGTAGAGAAAAAACACAGAAAGGAAGAAAGAGCAATTAGTTCACAGAGGTGGGATGAAAGCATGTCACTGCAGCCATGCAAACATGCAGTGCAGACTGGCAGACACACACCATGCCTGCCCGCCACCCACCCCCAGCCCTCATACCACCTCTGCCCTTGCCACGGCGCCGCTGAGAATTGCCAAGTTTTGCAGGGTCTCGAGGCCTCAGATAAATACCACACGTTCTCCGTGGGGGCACAGGCCCCGTGAGGTTCTTTTCAGGGGCTGGGATCAATGAGGGGTTCTGGACCATCAGAAGAGACTGCTCTATCCCCTGCAGCTCCAACAGCAGGAGGGCCAGATCATGGATCTACGTGTGTGACCTGCTGTTCAGTGAAACCTGCGGCTGGAATCGGCAGCATGACTCCACAGTACCCCAAAGCAGCATTTGCACAGCTCCTCTGCCTGCCGGGAGTGCCAGGGAAAGACCTTTCCAGTGTTGCATCTCGTCCCAAAACACAGAGCCTGAACTCCAGCTAGTTGTAACTCTTTTCAGCCTTCTTTACAGCAAAGCAGTTTCTTGAGTCTACAGATCCTTTGCTCTCCTCATAACCAAGGGGATTTATGATCACAGATGTAAGGAAAGATGAAGGCAGCCCTCCTTGTGGCAAGAGGAATGAAGCACTAGGGAATTAGCACACCAGGGAATTACGACAAGAGCCCCCACACCTGTTGGTGCAGAGCAGCCTGTGCTCTGCTTCACAGTAACTTGTTAAACCCTCCAAAACCAATTTTGAACCACACAAACAGGGCCTGGGAAGGGACAGAACAAATCACAAGACACAGCTTGGGCAGCACAGCCCTTGCACACTTCTTATCTGTCTTGACACTTCCCCGGTGGCAATTTGCCCCGTCCTTCCCAGGAACAACCCCAAGCCATGTGCCCGGGAGGCCCAACTTCAGTCATGCCGACCAAGACGCCGAACCCGTGGTCTTTGCAGGCCACACTACCCAAATTTAAGAGGAATATTGTCCACGCTGCAAGTTGCACCTCGAGACCTCCCCCTCCTCGCCATGCTTTAGGAGGAGCCTGTACCAAAACCATGGTTTGCTCCTTTGGCTGAGAGGAGAAAGCATATTCATTGCTTGGACAAACTGCTGCCAGGATCATGCCCAGGCCAGCTACCAAGCAAGGAAGACCACACAGAAATGCTTCCTGAGGGACAGGGGAACAGACAGCAAAAGACCTTCAGCACAACAGTGATAAGGTGGGAAAGCAGGCTCCAGCCTGATAGATACCTAGGAACCATTTCCATCAACACACCCTTTCTCACACCTGCCAGTTTTCCTTTTTACCCTCCCACAAGTCATTCCTAACAAAAGTGCCCACAAAGGCTCAGACAAGCAACACCAACATCATCAAGTCAGATCATAACCGGGCATTTGAGCGATGTCACAGCACCGACCAGTTCACGGGCCTATTTACCCCTCCTATGGGGAAGCTGGGATTACACCGCAACCCTGCTACGGTCCTGCTCTAGTTCAGAGGCAGCAAGAAGGTCCCATGTTGAGGATCATGCAAAAGGTGATGTGATAGTGCCAGATGCAGCACGTCTGCAAAGGAGGCCAAAATGGTCAAAGCAGCAACTTCATACATCAGTTCTCACTCTTCGCCACAAGCTACGGAGGAGAGGTCCGCTCAAAGCGAGCGCACAGTTCCCGAGGAACAGAAGGGCTGTTACTAGTTTCTCTCTCAGCTTCCATTGAGATGGACCAAGAGAATTCTCAGATAAAACCACAAGTCCCTGCAAGAGTTACTTTAGGACCATTCTGGATACCTGGCATCACTTCTTGTAGCCAGAAATAAAGTGTTAACTTTCAGACCAACAATTTCTTCACCGAGCTGTGTGTAAGCTACTCCTACACTCTCAGCACGAGCGTACAGTGAGTTCTCCTGTTGGAACAGGGGACACTCACCAGGATTCCTGAAATCAATTCACATTACTTTGGTATTTGTGCTACTGTCTACTTTGCAACACATGCTCTGAGTAAGAGTTACGTTCTCCAGCCACGACAAGTGTAAAAAGCAGCAGCAGCAGCAGCAGCAGCAGCACTGAAGGCACCATGCACAAAAGCAGCAATATGCAGGAAAAGGTCATGGGACATGAGCATCGAGTACTTCACCATGGGTAAATATCCCCACTCGTTTCACAGGAGGAAGATTAATGACCACACCAGTGGAAAGCCTGTTTGTAAAGCAAACGTACTTAGCTTCCTCCACCACTTCCACCTCTGCCTGCGCTGTTATGGGTGCGTTGGAGTGTGCCCCCGTCGGGTCGTCCACATTCAGCTCCCCGTTGGTCGAGCTAACCACCTGAAACACAAACGAACGCTCTGTTAACAAAGCCCCCTGACACAGCACGGAGGCATGTCATGCGTCTCCACCTGCCTCAACAAGGCATACTGTAGGAATGGGAAGTCTGTGAAATAATTTCTGTTCCCGTCTCCTGGCGCCCTCTTAGCAGGCTGTGGAATTCCTGGGATGCCTTTAAACCATGTGCCCTGTTTACAGCAGCCGTTTGCAGAGACTAGTCTGGCTTGAGCGAGCAGAACACCAGGCAGGGGACTCTGTGTTCACTCTTTCACACTTGTGCTGTGCCCAGCACAGGCCCGAATGTCTGTGGGAGGCTACGCTACAATTTGGGACCTTAAGAGGAAAGATTAGTGTGAAGACTAATTGACAGCCTTATACACAGAGAAACTGTATTGTGTTGACTGCTTTCTCCTGACACCTTTAGAGGCGAGTGACTCGGTCCTGTCACCTGCCACTAGTGTGGGATAAACTCATTCTAGGTCCCCCAAAAACTCATTCCTTACACAGCCAGTTTCTGGAATTACATCCTTGCCCAAAAGCTATTTGTACGGTCTCTTTCTGCTTCACAGTTTACATTATGGCTTACTTCAATATTTCCATTACAGGGATAACTATCCAGCTCCCCAGCTGTCAGCAGCTGTTCCTCCACCAGGAGAGCACGTAATTTTCTGGATAATTCATGATTGCTCTATTGCAAGTGGCACTGCCACTAGCCACCAGAGATAAAGGGAAAGAATCCAGATCTATAAAGATGTCTCCTCACGATTAAGTGCATCTGCACGTTTGTTTCAAATACTTAAGTCCTACCAGCAGTTGCTGCTTCTGCAGATAAAGTCCTGTGCCCAGTCTCTGCGCCAAGAGAGGTCAGGACCAAGCTCATCGGGTTTTCAGAGCTCTCCTCTCAAGTGAACCCCATGGCTCCTGTCCACACTGCCCTTCCCAGACTCATCGCACTGCAGGCCCACCCAGGCTCTCCAGACCCCCACACTTCCCACACAACTTCGGTAAACACTAGCAGTTAATTGTGCTATTCCCACTGATCTTCCCACACTTTCTTCAGCTACTTCTTGTTAAATTTCAATTTACAAAAGTCTTTGTTTTTTCTCCTCCTTTTTTTACGTGCTGCCACTTTATTCTGATGTGGCAAATTCAACCACTGCCTTAAAGAAAACAGCCTCTTGAAACTACTGACTTCCCGAGGGTTCAGCATTCGCTGGGGCATCTGTTGAGAAACAATTAAAGCATCCATCATGCTGCAGCCAGAGTGGCCATGCACAGCAGAAGACTTCCCCTTCTTGGCTGCAGATTAGCAGAATTTTAGCGCTTACAGGAGCACACACATGCTTGTAAACTGCCCAGGTAGGCAACCCTCATGGTCAAATTCAGACTAGGACTGCCTTATTGCTGTAGCTATTCTGGTAGAGCACTGCTCGTGGGGAGATGCAGCTCATGCTGGCTTTGCACAAGCAAACTATTCCCCTTACGTAAAACAAAAAGGCATCCGCTCTGTAGTTCCTGAGGGCTGAGTTCTCTCGTTTACTGTGCTCTCATCCGACATCAGAGCTATACACACATCCTCCTTATCTTTGAATTTCTCAGCAGTTGGCTTTTTCCAAGCCTTTGGTCTCATATGGCATAATAGTAGTCTCAAGACATATTTAGCAAGCACTTTCTGAATGCACAATAAACTAGACTGGAGATGCAGGCACTGCTCCAGAAGTAAGACCTCCCATCTCCTCGGTTCAGCTCTGTCCTACTCCAGGCTCTACTTCCCATTTCACCAGCGCCAATTTTCAAAGTCACACTAGAGTTGTGCCTGGCACTGGAGCCAGCTCTTACAGGCAAACCTCTGCCAAAGAGTTCACCTCGCCAGTAGGCGAACTGTCTAATATTAGACAGTTCTCCTTTGCTTGAATGACTCTTGCATCTTTTCTCTAGCATTTCCACCCCTCTTACTTCGGCAATATTGCAAGAAACTCCCTTATCCAGGCTGAGTGACAACCAGAGGCAGGTATATTTTCAGAAATACAAGTGGTCTTTTCAGGAATTTCAGAACTTAGCTGTAGTGCACCTTTAATGCTGTCACTGTCGCCCATCCTCTGCTCATCCACCTTCCACAGTGCCATCACCCAGCACTCACTGGTTCAAAACAGCTCGCAGAGGAAAAGCTTCAAGGAAGCAGTAACAGCAACTGCACTGGCCATCAGAGCTTGGATCCCACAAAACTTGAGCATTACGTACAGGACAGGACCAAACTGGCCTGTGAAACTGCTTTCCAGGCCACAATGTTGTAACTGCAATTCAAGGAGACTTCAGGGGATTTCACACAGATTCTCACATCAAGGCTGTGCACATCACGGGGAGAAGGTACCTGTACTGATCCTCCATGCCGATCTGCAGCCAAATGAGATGTCAAGTACGAGGTATTCGTCTGCCGGCTTGGCTGGATCTCCCATTCTCCTCGGCGATCTGATGACGCCTGCTCACAAGTCCATAAGCAGGAGAGAAAATAGAAGAGAGGGCAACAGGTGAATGAGATGAAGAAACAAAACGGTGTTTGTTAGTGAGTTAGTGGTTTTTGTTTGTTTGTTTGTTTTTGCAAAAAGCAAGGCATTTAAACTTTCAGCTAGGATAAAATTTCACTTTACCAAGTACATATCATACCTTACTTCAGCTGTCTTTATCCACTGCAGGAGTGGATCTTCTCCTTTAGGTAATAAATGAAGAGAAAGCTCAGATCTATTCAGCAAGTTATTCCTTTACACGGCTTCATTTCCATGTGTTTCAGCATAGAAATAAACATGCTGACAGTATGTTTCACCATGTCTGTCAGGTCACACCTCAAAGCATTGGACCTGGCAGCAAGTTTGGATACACAAGCTTGACCTCCCTAAAATTCACTTTTTTTTTAACTCAAATTTGCAACATAAAACAAAGCCACGTTTTATTTCACCAAAAGGCAGTTCCACACACTGATGCACCTGTACAATGCAGAAGGAAACATCCACCACACCTCCCTGGCTGGAGTGAGGGTTGGTGTTTTTTTGTTTTTCTGCAGAAAAGTACAGCAGGTAAGACACTGTCACCATCACTTTCTTCTCCGTCCCCAGTAGATGCAAGGAAATTATTAGAATTTGATTTGTTTTATTAGAAGAACCACTTGGCACTTTCGTGTGAAGCTGCTTACAGGTTGTCCTGCATTGATGATGACGTGTCCAGCGCTCGCCTAACACCAGTGAGTACCTCAGTGCAGCTAAAGCCAACTGACCAGCTGAAGGAACACATCTGCTTCCTAAGACTGGGAAGCACAGGACAAACAGGCAGATCTGTGTCAGGCCTCACGCCAACAGCAGAGGATGTAGTCAAGCGTGAAGTTACTGATGGGACACATTTAAGAGGTGTCTCCCTGGACACCATACAAAAATGTAAGCAAATTTTTTTAAAGTTGAAGCACAAATTCAAAAGAGAGGGCAGAGAAGCAGAGTCCCCGCAGCGCACGCGCACCTGGCAGGAGGGATGCTGAACAGACACCATGGACCTGGCCAGCACAAACGAGTTTTTAATCCAGCCAGAGGGCAGGAAACAAGAGGCTCAAGAGAATAAACACCAAGTTACAGCAGTGGAGCTGAATTAGCTACCCGAAGAGAGGTGCCCAGGCCCTGCCTTTCCCCAGCACTACTTTGGGTTACTCCCTACAGTCACAGAAGATGAGCCTGAGCCCTGGTCAGAGCAAGAGAGAAGCCACAGGGCTCAGTGCTGCTGTCTGGCCAGGCAAAAAAGAAAAAAAAAGAAAGAGACTGCAAGCAGTTCCACACAGGATGACTCCAGAAACCTTTCAATAAACTTGTACACCACCAACTAGCAGATCATCTCCGCGCTGGAGCAAGAGCATTTGCAAAAGGAAGCAGAACAGAAAAGAAGTCTGCCTGCATTTCATAAAACATGTGCTATCATTTCCTTTGTGAGTGACCTACGAGTCCCTCCCCGAGTGACCCACAGTGCAGCTCCTCCTTCCAAGCAGTCAACAAATCCAGCTCAGAGGTAGTATTTCCCTAGAAGTGGCTTAGTTCAGGCTTGTCCTAGAAAATCTTATTAAATGTTTGTCCCATCAGCCTGAGACGCTGCTTACACTTTTTGTATTTGGTAACGTTCAAAGGAGTTACCAGAGAAGCACTTCCCTTGGAATTCTTCTTTAGTTGCTGCAGGTCACAAGCATAGGAACGACTGGAGAACTCGAATGCAGGTTTTAAAAGCTAGTAGAAGACAGATCTTGAGTGCTGCTTCCCACAAAGCACTGTACCATCAGGTCACTTGGCCAGCCCAGGTGATGAAGTTGTACCACGTATGTCAACATGGGGAGGAGTACACTTTAGGAAGAAAGGCTTTAGAAGCCATAAGAGCCAAATTTTTGTCTTTTGGCTCTACACACAAGTACGTGATAAACTGGTTTTGAAGTAGGTGTGAGCTGAGCAGCCCACAAACAAACCAAACAATGGCACTGAGGAAGTGGTGCCTGTGAATTTGAGAGCGTCAAGTTTGTGTCAACACTCATCACCTTCCTACCAGCTACCAAATCGCAAGACATGACTGGCATCTAAAGACAGAGGGGGCAGGGCTCACCCATATTTGATAGAGAGTAAATATCTTCTCTTCCTACAGGAAAAGAAAGGCTACAGCAAGGAGACTGCTCTCTTGTCAGTGTCTTTACTGAGAAACCAAATATTATAAAAGAGAATCTGCAGTTGGTATACTTGGAAAGAAAAATAAAGCAATTAACTCTGGAGATCAAGGCAGTCACTTGACCCAAATCCCTGTCTCCAATCCGCTGCTCTAGAAGTTTAGTTTTTCTACTTTTTCCTTTCGATAAATAGTTGGCTCAACTGTTAAAAGGAACATCCCTTGGAAAAGAGCTGTTTATGTTTTGGCAAGGGGAAACTTATTTTCAGTGGATATCGGGAATATAGAATCATAGAATCATAGAAACACAAGGTTGGAAAGGACCTATAAGATCATCTAGTCCAACTGTCATCCTATCTCCAATACTACCCACAAAGTTACTAAATCTTAAAAAGATGACAAAAGGTTCCCTGCAATACATTACTAAGACTATTTGAGAGGCTTAGAAGAAGAACAAGGACTGAAGGCTGTCTGAATAGTATTTTGGGAATATGACAGCTTTCTTTGTGCTACGTACTATAATTTGTGAATTAATATGCTTGAAAATGAAGCCAGGCGTCATTGTCTGTTAAAGGAAACAAGATGCCTCATATGTACACAGCATGAAGGTCTGTTGTCAAAGCGGACAACTAGAAACTGCCACCCAAAAAGGAGGTTAATGCATTAATCAGGCAATATATTAAAGCAGATTATTCTACTAGTACTCTCATACCAGTCCACACTAATAAGCATGCATAAATACAGTAGTGCACACATGCTTCAAACAATCCAGCTTCCTACAAGCAACACTTCTAATGAGAGATATTCATCCTGATTGTAGCTGATGGCTTGAGATGTATTCTAGTCTATATTAAGTGCTCTATCAAAGCCCAGCTGCATGGAGCAAGGAAAGCCGAGCCCAGACAGGTTATTACATCTCACACTCAGTTCTGCGCCCACAAACCCCAGCGTGAGCTGCGTGGGCGCAGAGATCGCAGACAAGGAGCTAGAACAGCACGCAGCAGTTAGAGGAGCAGAGCAAGCCCAGAACCACTCACTGGGAAGTAAGAGCACCAACAGCTCTAGCTAGGAGCCAGCAGTTGGAGATCTAATGAACTTCTGATCAGCTCTGTTAATACAGAAAATCCAGACTCTCAACACCAACAAAATATTACGACTAGAAAGGAAAAAACGGGGAAATTCAGAAACTTGCAGTTCACCTGGACCATGATGCCCAGCCTCCCCGTGGGACCCTACGCTGGCAGTCTTTTTTGTTGTGCAACACCCGTGCCGTGAACAGGACACCCTGAGCTGGATATAGTGCACGTCCATGGGACACACACATCTTATTACAGCTGCACGGTCCTTGGAAAGAGGGCAGCTGGGAGCCCACTACCATAGCCACAACTGTTGGTCCACTCCACAGTCCATGTGCTGTGGGTAAAAGCATCCAAAAGAATGTTCTTGGCCAGGTAGGTCAGACAGTCTGACCAGGCTGGACAGCTGAGACAAATAGCTTACCCACAAACTATGACCCATTCCAAGTTGTACTCCATTTGGTTCACGATCCTGAGGAATTCCACTGGCCGATACAGTATTGCAGTAATTTGTTGCTTTGACAAAGTCTTGCTCAGATCACAGTCTTCCTAAATTAAGCAAGAAATGCGCTTGCCACAAACAAGGCAAGAATCAGCCCCAGCTACCTCTACTGGCACAGGGTTTCTGCTTCTCCAGACCAAGAGGAATTCAGAAAGGTGCCAAACAACGCAGTACTGCCAAAGCAGTGGCGAACAACACACCTGATTGCGAAGGGCCTGCTGCGATGGTCGATCCCTATGGACGTGGCTGTCTCTTGTTACCGCAGACGTCCCAGAATCTACGTGAACAGATCCCACTGGAGTAGGCTGGAAAATAAAATGTTTGTTAGGATGAAGCCAATGCCTACAACACATCTCTCAACACTGGCGTGCACAAACCTAACTTGTCAGATTGGCTCCCATCATGCAAGAACAATGCAGGAAAACATCAAAATGCTGCCCAAAGGTACTGACAGCAACCAAGGATAATTACAGCAAGGGATATGAAGTCCCTGTGATTTGATGGCCTGCTGGATACTAGCACCAAACATCTTTTAGAAAACTGAATAAAAAAGATGTAGTTGAGTATCTGTACCAGTGTCAAATCACACCGAATGTGTCTCACATAAGATTATTGCAACTGCAAATATACAGGCTTGTTTTCCTCATCTCATTGTCTTGCTACTTTTAAAAACCACACTTGCATAGAAACAGGACATGTTAAAATTAAAGCTTCATCTGCTCTATTCTCACCAAAGTCATAATCCCTGCTCACAACATCAGAATCTCCATAGCAACCACCGCAGTTGACAGCAATTGCAAGCTTGTCTTACAAGGGGCTTTTTATCAATCGCCTTTGTAATTAAACAAAAATGAGGAGAAAAATCACTATTCACAAAGGGAATGATTTCTTATTAAAATGACCCGGTTTGGGCACAATAAACATTGGTAACGCTAAATATAGTTGGGACGGTAAATCACAGGCAACAGTACCAAGATTAGCACCGATGGCATTATCTGGCACCAGTGACAATTAATTTACAGGTGCCTTTGCCATTGGCGGTGCATAGCGACTGGCTATTAGCAAAAAGGCTATCAGCAGAACGACACAAAATGCAAGCGACAGGCTGCACCACAGACACAAATCAGACAGGCAGCCAGTGGAAGAGCTTTAGACGTTTTTATCAGATTTCCCCGTGACACATCTTCTGGCCAAGGTCTTCCTGAATACAAATGGCTTTTGACAATAGAAGTGATGGATCGAGATCACAGTTATGTTCCATCTGGTGTCATGAAGCTGCTAAATGGAGCTTGGATACTCCCACATTTCCTTGCTATGTGCTTTATTTAGAGCTGGCTCAGCCTCGAGAGCAGGGTAAGCCCCAGGATCTTTTGAGATCAGAATGGGTTTGCTGTTATTGTTTTCTGAGCATCTGTAAGAGCCCTGCCCAGATCTCCTGTACTTTCTCTATGAGAACTCAACCATTGTGGAGGTCTTCCATCACTCAGTGCTGAAGTAGCAAGTATGCTCTCCTGCTGTAAGATGGATGTCTTTAGATATTGATTACAAAGGTCTCAAATCCTCTGCTAGACTAGAGGAAATTAAGTCTAGTCCTGTACATGGCCACAAGTGAGAAAATCAGGTTCGAACGTCCCACACCAGGGCAAACCCAAAGAGGTGGGAAGGGGCCTTCTGCCCCTTAGGGAAACTTAGGGCACCGCAAGAACCCCCTGAACACAACATCAGGACTTCTCACTGTGTTGAGCCTGTGCTAGCTAGAGAAAAGACGTGAATGATTTGATCCTGAGCTCGCTGGCACTAATTGGGATTACTAGGACAAACAAAGAGCCAGGTGGCTGGGAAGCAGCACCTGGAAGGCAAGGCACTGCATTTATAGGAACGACTTACAATTGGCCTGCCGACCCAGTCATAGGCGTAGTCAAAGGTGTAGCCTTTCTTTTCAAACAGCTCTGTGAAGATGGTGCGTAAATAATCGTAGTCTGGTCTCTCAAAGAAGTCTAATCGCCGAACATAACGGAGGTACGTGGCCATCTCCTCTGTTGAAAAAGGGGAAAAGACAAGTGGCATCAGTTCTGCTCACACATGAGCTCCATCACTTACAAGCCTCTCAGTGTACGCCACGAGCTACACATGCATGCTGGAAACATGCTTTTCAATTAACTCCAACGAGGCCTTTCCATGGCACTAGGCAAGGCAGTGCTCAAAGCTGGACCAAGGGCCAGATCCCCAGAGCTGTGCATTGTCCAGGCTCTGCTAAATCAGCTGAGCTGTGCAGACTGATAGAAGCTGAGGATATCCAGCAGGTCTTTACCCTCGGTGACCTACCCAGTCTTTTATTGCTCGATGAATCGCATTCGGCTCTCTAGAGCTCTCCTGCCCTGCCCGAAGTCTAATAATAGTCTGCTTTTATTCTGAATCTTCTCAATGAGTTGCTATAAACCAAGTGCTGCGTTGCAGCATTGAGGATCACGCTGTGAGAGAATTGTCTGGGCTGCTGGTGTTAACCCTGGCTTTCCTTTAAAAAGTAATGGTTTTAGCAACGGTCCGCAATGCAAATCAATTCAAATGCTTCTCAAACAAAGCTGGAAGTCCCACACCTGCTCCAGAGAGCTGCTGCTCTACCTCTGAGTGTCACAGCAAATTGTATTCTATACCTTTGTATAAAAACAAACACTAAAACACACTGTACAATAAACGACAACTCGCTGAGCCTGCCAACAGGATGCTCACGCATATGCCTGGCTCACACAGACATTTAAAATAGCCACAGCAATTTCATCTGAATGCTCAGCAACCAGCTGGGGAAGAAAGGCAGGAGATGTCGGTGTGAGCCGTGGAGCACCCATGAGCTCCAGAGGCAACTAGGTTCTGGCTGCCCAGACATCATCCCATCTTCTAAGCTGGCCACCTAAAATTTTAGCATTTGTAAATCCTTTCATTTGGAAAAGGATTAACTCAGTATATCCAACCAGTCACTTGAGAGAAGGAAAATAATGAAGTCCTCTTTGGGAAGGAAGCCAAGATGAAAAGTAACAACACGAGGCACTTGGGCACTGTCCGGCCTTCTCAGTGAGAAGAGTTATGCTCATTACAAGCCACTGTCACAGGCTCTCAGGCCCTACCACTTTATAATGGCAGCTCCAGTTGTTTGCCTGCTTGAGGAACAACGTAACAGATGCGCGTCATCAAAATACTTTTTGCCAGAGCTGCTCAGAACTGTCATATTTAACAAGGTATGTCCATCTCCAGCTGCACTCCAGTGATCCCATCAGGGCTTTACCTGGAAAGTTCTCACAGAGAACTTCAACCGGAGTGTTTCTCTTTGTGTCCCCAATCTTCTGATACCTCTCTTTTAAGGTGTCAGCCTGTAGCGCACAAAGACAAAACAGTTGTGGAGAAAGAGTTCAACCATGTGATAAACGACATGCTGTATGGGAAGAAAAACAAGGTATTTACTACTGATTCTGGGTAGTATCAGACGATGTTACTTGTAGCTGAACTACATCCTAGACTACACTAGCAGGAATACTGTACTACCCTGTTGTAATTCTCACTATACATTTTACATGCCATCAGCAAAGAATATCCAGTGACGCATTCAAAACATCTTCAGTACTTGAAAGGAAGGACACTGGTTGGTGTCTCAAAGGGCTGATTTCTTACCAGCCCAGTCCTGAAGACTGTACAGGGAAGCTTTCATGGGACCAGAAAATAAAGCTACATATACTTTGATTGCACATCAATATCCTGACACTCCAGCAAAGAACAGTCCTAGGCTTAGAGCCATCTGCAACCATGACAGCTTCATAAGCAACTGTAAAAGTAGTTAAATGGTGACAGCATTTTTGACACGTTGGGTTTTTACTGTGCTTAATAGAATGCTACACACATAGAATGCCACCACATAGTCAAACAACCAGTTTACATCAGCCACACTTCTCCCAAATCCCATGCTACTTCCGTACCACCTCTCCTTTCACACCCAAAGTGTCTATCACTTAGCATTGATTAAACAGCTGGTCATGGAGAAAAATGAAACAATTTTCAGCTACACTTTCCCCACCTGAATCCCTCCTGAAGTAGAGCACTCTGCTCCAGTTGGCACCCTAAGAATAGGTTTTATTGCCTTCATTTCAAAATATGCCAATTAGACCCACCAGCAACATGATTAGCATTGTAAGGTGTTCTCTCAAGACTTTAGCATTGACAGCAGAGACCAAAAGTGTAAGCTGAAGAAACCTGGAGCAGTGAAGATGCCACATTCTAGATCAGGCTGAAGACTTTGGGTGTGCTCTGGAGCTAAAGAAATGCAGGACTTCAAAAAGCAGTCAGCTAATTCTTATTAAGTTCAGCACTGATCTGAGGAAATTCTGTAGAGTCTTGTCTAAAACTGGAATTATTTTAGAGTAATTTATAGGATCAATTTAAAGCAGACAAGTTCAACGAAATCAGAAACAAAATATATAATAGAATAACACACTCACAGAGTTGCCATAGGAGGTGTGCCTAATGTCAGAGAGATTCTAATTCCTTTCAGAATCATTTTCATGCTTGAAAAACCCTTCTGTGCTTTTCTGAGTTGTTGCCGACACTTCTGGCACATGTCTGACACGGCAAAGCTGAGGCTAACTCTGGGTAGATGGTGACAGAGCAGCTTAGCAGGTTCCATCATGCCACTGACCATAGCAGCACTCTGCTGAGGAGCTTGTGAGCCCAAAAGCTCATCTGCTTTCTCAAACTGAACTAATAGGCCCAACAGGAGTTATTGTCTTCACTTAATAAACCTTCTCCTAACTTGATCACATTCAGCCCCTTCACTCACTCCAATTCCAAAGGTCAACACAGTAGCTTCATCATCAGGAAGGTGATGGAGAAATAAAGATGCAACTACCAACAGCCTCAGAGCCTGCACATGACTTAGGACTAGTTTGTTCAGCTGATGGATGGCAGCTGCTGTTGCCGTAACTCAATTGCTTGCAACCCCCTGCATTTCATATGACATTTCATAAAGTTACAGTCCAGATCTAAGCACGGAGTGTCCAGTGTCTCTGGAGGGAAGCCAAGCTCCATACTTCCGCCAGAAAAACAGCTTTTCAACCTGAACTCCATCTGCACGTCTAAAACCATCAAACTGCTCCCATTACAAACACAATCACAGATGCAGATGGGGCACTGTGTGTAATTTCATAAACAACCACTGTGTTCCTGGGGCAGGTTCACATTACAGCTAAGCTGCTCCAACAGCTCAACGGCCCTCTCGTTGCTGTCCCTGTCCCAGTCGCTCATTTGCCTCCGCTGCATCTTCTCTCCAGAGCTGTACCGACTCAGCTAAGCTAAGAGTAACCTGATGTGACAGGTAACGTACTTCTGTCCTCGTATCTTCTCTGTAGGCAAAGCTAACGCGTTGTTAGACTGCACAGGCATGCAGAGAGGACAGTTCTTCTGTTTGGCTTCTGCAAACTTTCCCCTGCCAGATTCGCATTTGGGCAGAAACCAAGTGAAGTTTTGAAGGGCAAAACCTAAAACTCAAACCTACCTTCAGTCCTTGCCAGGGCAGACTGCCTCGGAGGAAATACATAAACATATGGCCAAGGGCTTCCAAGTCATCTCGACGACTTTGCTCTAAAACAGAAGAGATGACAAATTATTGCTGCAGCTGCAGAAAAGGATCTGACCAGTAGCCAGACATATTTCAGAGATAAAGCTATCACCAGGAAGTTCACTTGCAGTCTGTAGCTCGGAGCTTGTGCAAAAGTACCTGAAACTTGTTACAGCAAACATAAAATACACGAATATAAGATCAGCTAGAAGACGTGAGATAACACAGGAACTGCCAGCCAGACCGCCCAGCACTAGGCACAGAGGATGGGAGATGGAGGTATTAATCGCAGAGGAATAAAGCAGTTCCCCAGTTGTTCTCAGGACTGCCAGTGCCCCCGGCGCAACCACGATGTTGTGCCGGATTGTGTTATTTCCTCTGAACTACACGGGAACATGCAGGGGACGCTTGCAGCCAGCTGCAGGGAACTACCGTGCTGCATAGTGCCAACCCTCTCCCAATTGCTTCTGTAGCTCATCGCATCAGAGCGGATTAAAAATAGCTCCTTTTAGCAGTACTTTTGCTTGCGAAACACTTGCTGCTGTTGCCATGCAGATGTTATGATTATAGATGAGGGGAAAAAAAAAAAAGGGGGGCCTCAAGCCAAAGGAAAAGCATCCGTAAAATAATCTACCGAAATGTAGCCCGCGCTGTCAAAAAAGCCCAAGGGAGGATACGAGACAGAAAAACAGATCTGGAGCACAACAGCGCGGGGCTGCCGCTGCGCCAGGCCGTGCCACGCAGCCGCCGCGCTCCAGGCTGGCTGCCCTCGCGGCAGCGCGACACCTCTGTGCGCTGGGTGCGCGGCACACAAACAGCCCTAGAGCTCCTCAGTAGCGCGGGGACCCCAGAATCTGTCATCTGCTGCCTCTGGCTCCCAGCACGTCGCGGGGATGCGTTTACAGGGAATGCCAGAGCGCTGTGGTTCAGACCCCTTTCCCAGGAAGCAGCAGACTGGGGTTCACGGAGCTCGCAGAGCAATTTGGCGCGACCTCCTCTCCTCCCAGCCTCCACCTGCAGGCAAATAACGTGTTCAGAACCCGCAACATGGAGCAAATCGAGTCATGCAGCCCACACGCCAAAACAAGCTGCGCGTGAGCTGTCCCCGATGCTGCATAATCTGCAAGGGGAGAAAAAGGCAGCGCTTTGCACAGCATGACGCTCCTTGAAAATAGCAGCACATGTAACTCGCAAAACAGTCTGGAGGTGAGAACACTCAGCAGAAGGGAATCAGGATGACAGTTCCTGCATGTCACCCTGATACAGCTGTAAAAAGGAAGGAAAAAAGAAAAAGAGGACGAGCTTGGTAATTTAGTGCAATGATGCAGATAAACTTCTCAGAGAGATGGCTGAAAGCACTTGTCTTTCAGAAAAATCGTAATCAAACCCCTTTACTTTGTTCAGTCCTGAAATGCAAAGGGGCCATCTCCACCACTCTTTCCCAGTCCTCCCACCTGCTGAAACGAGGGGACAAAAAAACCACATCGGCGTACTCGTGGCTGCGGTTCGTCAGTGGGGACGGAAAGGATACTCGCCGGTAGGTGGTGGCAGTGCAGTGCCCTGCGGATAATCCCACCCGCAGTTTCCAAGCCTGCCTAGCGTCCTGTTCCCACTGCAGCGTCTCATTTCCTCCATCCCTTCCTGAATCTCCACTGGCTTTTCCAAAAATAGGAGTTGGGCCCATCCCTTCTTACTCCCCAAAGAGAGAGCTCTCTGAGAGATCTGAAAGCCAGCGACGCCTCGATCTCCTAGCTGGAAGGCTGCTCAAAGAAGATTCCATTATCTTACTACTCTTACGAGCTTAAGTGAATATAAACATTTAATAAGGTTTTTTGCCTTTCAGCCACAGAAATGTAATTTTCTAATATGAAAGAGGGATGCAAGGCAGTGAGGAGAGGAGACAGAAGACAGGTTTAAAATTAGTTAAATCATTAAGGAAAACCGTTATTCATTTTCTCCATCCGATTATTAGCTCAGGGAACATCGAACTGTGACACCTGAAACTGAAAGGTACTGGCGCAGGGCTGCAGTACAAAAATCTATTTGGTCATCATTTAGTGCAGCAATTACTGCCCGCCTACTCGCCTTTTATCAGAGCAGGGCTGCCACCAGTTGTTTAGTTCCTAATAACAACTATAATTACAAGGCTTCTAGTTTCAATGTTTTAGCTGTCTCAAAAAAAAAAAAAAGCCTCACAGCTGTAAACAGCATCACCACACTGAGTGGTTTGCAAAGACCTCGAAGGGCACGAGAGAGCCGTAAGCTGAGCTACAATCAGAGCTCTACAGCACTCAGCACGGTAAGCTCACGCCAACCACACAGACCTTTGCCAAGATGAGTGTTGATGGACATGTATCTTGCTGTTCCAGTTAAGCTCTTGTGTTCCCTGTAAGGTATGTGTTTTTTGGTTTCTGGATCAATGTACTCCTTCGCCAATCCAAAGTCTATGATGTGAATGACGTGGTCTTTCTTATTGCCTTGCCGGCCAATAAGGAAGTTTTCTGGCTTGACATCTCGGTAGATGAGGTTCTTCGAATGCACGTATTCCATTCGAGATATCTGCAAAAGGATGAGGCAAAAATTATTCACAAGCAGACCAGCTGTTACGTTCTCCTGGCTAGCAGTGCAGCAAGGCTTTGCTAGCCCATCACAAAGTCTCCTGAAACCGCTTGGTGCTGTCTGAGAACTCGGATATTCTACAAGAAACGCACTAACAGATGGAGCAAACCAGGGCAGAAGTTACTATCTGAGCTGGGTCACGTTCTTCGCTGCAGAGCTGGAAGAGGAATTTGTCATCCCCTCCTTTCTCCAGCTACCATACTGTGTTCCCTGACTTTTATCTGAAAAGAAATCGGGCAGGCTCGTTCTGAAACGCCACCACCAGAACACCGTTCTTGAAAGGATTCCACGGAGAATTGCAGCAGCCTTTTTGTATTGATTTTAAACATACTAAACCGGTTACCAAGAGCTCTTCCCTTGCCCACAGCCTTCCCTTGTTGCTCTGTGTCTTACCACCTTCCTCCCTCGACCCATATGTTGTCTTAGACATGCCAGATTCTCCATGGAGGGGGATTCTGGGCAGGCGGAAGCCTTACGCTCCTCAACGCTGACTAAAAATAATAATTAATCTCATCAGTTGTCAACCAGAAATAGCTGCAATATTTTTCAGCTTTTGACTAACTTTGTTCTGCCACTGAAGAGAAAGTAAATGGGCAGGTACCCCAGCTCCAAGGGTCGAAGGGCCATTTCCCCTCTCACCACACCCCTTATTCAGATGCTCACCATTAATAACACTTCTGAAAATATGTATGTCGCAGGTGATTTTAGAGTAGGTCTGCAAGCAGTTCTGCTTTGTGTTCCTGACTTATCAGATGATTCCAAGTGAAGATAACTAACAATTTAGTTCCATTTATTACATTTTTATTTCCTCTTCAGGTTTTAATTGAAAACATCTGAATCCCCATTTATGGCTACCTTGGTCCATGGTGCCTCACACACTGTACGGTATGTATTTTTTAGCAAGATGCTTCTTTGGAAAGGTCATTTAAATCTACCCGTCTGCATGCAGGCTCGTGATGCTATAAAAACCATAGCAAGGCTCTCACAAACTCCAGATTTTGTACTAATGAGTGTCAGTCCGCAGAGGTCACTGCCGCACCACTGCAGTGGACCTCACAGCGTGATGACATTGGATTCAGGGAACAGCTAAGGCGACTCAGAAGCTGCAGGCTGGTCATTCCCAGGGGTCTCACCGTGGGGAATCGCTCGTCCCCAAGCGGCTCTGCACCTCCTGCCCTGGGCAGGCTGAAGCATCCGCGGTTTGGATCACCAAGCGGGTGACGGGCATGAAGCCAGCCGATGCCCCAGCTGAGCAGCGATCCTGCATCTGCCCTTCAAAGCAGCCCTCTTGCTCCAACTGCAAGCTCCATTTGGCCGATAGACCCCAACTGCTGTTTGGTTTCTCGCTCTGAATCCAGACGTATCCTCAGCTGTCAAACCCATCTCTCTCTTTTTCCTTGCAGATCTTGGATCCCTGCCTGGCTGAAAGCTCCACATGCCCGGATCTGACAGCCTGGGTGCCACTTCAGGTACCTAAGTATGTTTGCCAAGACAAAACAAACGAAGCTCTTTAATTCTGCAGGCAGCGAAATCAAGAGCCTCATCCCTGCAGTGGCATGTGTGATTACTCCATCCTGCTCCCAGAGGTTTATCAGACACCTTGTTTTTACGGAAAACTTGCTGCATTTCCACCACTTGCAAAGTAACAGGAAGAAGGGGGCAGCTCTCCTTAAAAAAACAAAGAGGTCTGTACAGGGAGGGCAGGAGACAGGAAAAAATTGACTGCAGGTGCCTCAGTCTTAAAAAATAAGGCTGTTCAAAGGCTCTTCAAAGAAGGTAACAGCACATGTTACACTCCCCCTCCCCTCTCATTTTAGGTAGTGATTTATTTCAATGCACTGAGAAAATGGGTTCCACGGCTAAGAGCCATTATTTCTAATCAATTAGAGGATGATGCAGAACAGAGCAGATGCTCTGCACTTCAGCCATTCTTCACGCTTTGAATCACCTACATGACACATCAGCAGGTTTGAAGACAAAAAGGTATGTTGGGAGGCAATTCAAATTAAGATGCAACCCTTAAAACAGGAACAAAGGGTTTCCTAGCCTCTCCATACATAACAAGCTTTCAAGCAGAACTTCACTGGCTTATTTGATTTGTCTCTACTATCAGAGAAGCCCGGTTGTTGAAACAGCCAACAGCAATTACACAACTCTGAAAAAAGCTTTTTTTTTTTTTTTTTGCTTAAAAATTCACAGCAAGTTGCACTGGCCAGGACAACAATCTGGACAGCTGAGATGTCCAATGAAACAATACACTCCAGCAGCACTTGGAGATATTTGTGTACCTGCCTTTTTTGCTTCTGTCACACAGACACACACACACAGTCGGGTCTTTCATACTTGTTTTTCTTTATTTCCATCTGCCTGGACACTTCCTGATGTGCTGCTGGAAAACTGCATGCAGCCAGGGATGGCTGAAAGAGGCTCTCCCCGTCAGAAAGATGCTTCCTGAAGTAGCCTCCATGCTTTATTCACCGTGACAGGACGCTTGCCCTGCTTATGTGTGCTGGGGATGGGGAGCTGGTGACTGCCTGTGCTGCATCTCCCCTCCAGGCTCGCTGTCTGAGGAGAAACCTGCAGCGCTGGCGCAGCAGCTGCTCCAGGAGAGAGACCTGGCATGGCCTTGGCCCTGACACACTGTGCAGCTAAAGAAGAAGAGGTCAGTGCAGAAGATGAGACCGTTGTGAGCAGAGCATCCACTCCAGAGGTGGGATGGAGCAGCGCCACGGTGCCCACTCGCGCGTATTTGAACTACAGGCTCTAATATCCGCGTGTTAGTCCTTCCACATACAGACAGGCTGCTGCAAGGAGCTTGGACTTATGGTTGGAATTGCTTTTACACTGAAAAACAGTGACTGTAAAGCAGTGTTAACATCTGCTCTGTTATTTTAACAATAATAAGAACAGACTACAGCATTTTATCATAGGGCAAAGGAACGCTAACAGCGCGTGGGAGACTCTGCTTGTGAATTATAGCAGGATCTCCGCGTCCACAGCTGGCCACATTACTCAGGGGTCCATCTTTGGAGCCACTAATTTCCATCTCAGATGTCAGAGAAACCCCTGGGAGGGGAGAACATCCCCTGGCACACAGCAGGACCCCTGCCTTGGGGCTGAGAAATGAAAGGATATTTGTGACATTTAACCAGATGCCAAACAAACCCATGCTTTTATTTTCCTTTCTAATAAACCCTCTTTATCCCAAAAGGTAGCTGCTGAGGATCTGATCTCGCTGGCAATCTTATCTGTATGCCCTCATGAAAAATCTCAGCCCTTCTTCCACGAATCACTTCCTTGAATACAGATCAGCAGAGATTAGAAATTCTTCCCATTTAGCGTCTGTTTTGGTGTCTCATAACCAGGTGATTTTGATGGTCACAAGTCAAAAACTTTTCACCATGACTTGGTCTAGATCGCAGCCAGCAGTATTTGCACAATGCCTGACACAACGGGCCTTGCTCTCCTTGGCTGCGACAGCGAGCACGTACGGCAAGGGTGAAAATCACGTTACTCCTGACAAATTGAGTTGTCAATGCAGCATCGCACATGTTGGAGGCAGCCAAGAGTGAAAAATCGAAGCCAGAATAAAAAGTGTTCTTCCCCAGCCTGATCACTGAGTCAGCTCTGCAAAGCTGTAAAGATGACTTCTGATTTATTGGCTTTAGGGACTGGCATTAGTGAACATGTTTTTAATTTCCAGGCATTGCATAGTTCAGGAATGTCAGCCACTCGATCTGTTCAGCTGCACACAGAGGACGGAGGAAGCAATTCCCATTTGATGCTCTTAACAGAGCAATGCGAAGCATCATAAATGCACAAGATGTTACAGGAGTAACAGATCAAAAACTTCCACTGGGGAAGGAAAAGCAGAGGGCTCCTTTGACACAGGTTTTCACTGAGATCTGTGAAGCAGTGCATTAGACTAAGAAAAAGAGCGCTTCTGATTCCACCAAGCTGTGCTTGATAAGCTGCTGCCACAGCTCTGAACGCAATACACGCTTACCAGAAAAACACGCAAGTCTAGTGACAAACCTGAGGGCTGTGTGTCTCATCCCCCGCCAAGGCGGACTTCCCCACTGTGTCATCTAATTAGAAAACACTCCAGAATGGGTTCTCATTTTTCCTTGAAGATTCATCAGCATCCAGTCTCTACCTCCCTCAGCCAGGAAAGTCTTCTTGATGTAAAACCATGTGTTTAAGTTCTCCCCTAATCACAAGCTACACTCCTTAGAACTACCATGATATGTTGGTTTCTCCTAGAGGGCTTTTCTTTCTCCTAAAAAATCTTTTGAGTTAAAGGGTCCACCCCAGCCCTGAGCTGCTGCTAGCTGTCAAGCTAAGTAAGACCAGCTGAGCATGTATGCTTATAAAAAAAAAAAAATCTTTCAGGGATGTCTCTGGTTAAAAACTGACCACTGGACACAGGAAAAAGGAGATCAAGTGCCATCACATCGCATTTCAAACCTCCTGCCTACCTTTAGCATCCAGCCTACGCACAGAAGAATCCAAGATGTGCTGCAACAGCTTAAGGGGGGAGAGCAGGGAGAAGGCAGCTGAAGGGGACGTGGAAAGCAGCAGCTGGCTGCTGCTGGCCTGAGCCTGCGGCAGGCAAGGGGCCACGCAAACAGCAGGGCAGGGACCGGACCCTCCTGAGGTCATAGGGATGCAAGCAAGGGGAGAAAAATTTAGGGGACAGAGGAATGCATGCCGTTAATATCCCGCTAGCTCAGAGACAGCACGCTTTCGCCGCAGAAACCTGCTGTGAACTAGCAAAGAGAAGAACGACACGCTGCTGCTCCACGTGTGCAAGAACATCCACAGGAGCCCTCTCCTTCCTCCCCTCCAGAGGGGACCAAGCCCAAGGCAGGAGAGGCAATGCAAAGGCAGCTCCTGGCATTGGGGCCAGCTCTAGGGAGCTCCCGGAGTGCTGCAGAGGGGCCTTGCCGACCAGCAGAGCTGCTTTACCTCTGGGCGGTCTTCCTGGGCTATAAAACAATAATTTGGTGACATTTCGGCGAGAACCAAACTGGAGCAGCACTGCTCTGCGAAGTTCTTCACTCCCTACATCAGGGCAGGGTGCTTCTCTCTGCTCTCTGAGCGGTACCAGGCTGCTCACATTTCTGGAAGTCTCCCTGCATATTAGGCTTCATTAACAGGCATGTCAAACATCAGAGGAGAAAAATGCTGCTTGTGCAATGCACTAAATTCTGGCAGTGAAGTTTTATGTCTCCTTGCGACTGAGATCAGAATAACAGCAGCTTAAGCAGCCTTGGCTGGTCAAAAACAACGGCACAACAACTTATGGAGGCAAAACCACTGAATGTGACAGTTCAACTCTTCTTTTACGTCTCCCTCACGCTGGAGTGAGGCGCAGTGACTGTAATGATGTAGTGTAGGAACCAAGACAAATCCAAGACAATTTTCCCCAAAGCCTTGTGGTTGGAGAGAAGGACTTTTGTTCCAGTCAAGCAGCAAGTGCCAACCCCTTCAGAAAACACTTCAGGGCCAGCTGAGCCCTTGTCCCAGGAAACCCTCCAGGGAAGGAGATGGGGCACATCTGAAGATGCTAAATCTGCCCTCTGAAATGCATACACTCCAAGCTGGTATCTCATGAAGTCTTCCTGAAAAGATCAGAAAGGTCCAAGAACACCTCCCCATGGAAAAAGGAGAAGCACTGCCTACAGAGAATATCGGCTCCCTTTGTGATTGCATTTCCTATCCCTGTGCTTCACCCTGAGCATCCGTTTTCCAAACTGGTATCGGTGCCTAGATGAGTCGGCAGGCCAGGCGAGGTCATAATGTCGTCAGGCAGTGCCAGTGCAGATCCTCCAAGTACAGAACTAATCTGCAAGCCCAGGGCTTGGTAAAAGGCAGACAGACCCTGCCATGTCAGTCTTGATTTCCTCAGCAGCCTCATGGAAAGAAAATTATTTCTACAAGTACCAGGAAATTTCACTAACACAACCACAGGAGATGTAAGTCTGTCAAATGCAACTGACGTAGGTTGTTCCAGCCCAGTTTTGCCCTATGTTATATACATGCACTTAAAAATATATCCATGTTGCTATTCTGTTCCCACTGCTTATAAGAAGCACTATGAATTTTTTTAAACACTTGCAGAAAAGCTACCCAAAATGGTAATACTGTTTCTGGAGTGCACCCTTACAATGAAAAGGTTATACAAACTGTATCCAAGGCTTTGCCAACTGATGCCATTTGATTTAATCAAAAACAAGACTATAAATTGGTTTTCCAGTGATGAAGGAGCACTCAAACACACCAAAACTGGACTGCTCGGCTATAGGAGCACAACGTCGTGCACCCAATACCAGGCCAGCAGGGTTCAAACTTGTTTATCTGTGACCTAAATTTTCCATTTGAGATTCTTTCGTGGCAAAGTTCAGTTTATTTAGAATAGGATTGCACTCTCTGCTCCTTTACCATCTTCTCTTAACACTTCTATCTGCAGATGCCTTTATGTGAGTACATAGTCCCACCTCTGCTATGCCACTTAGGTATCTGCAGACCACAGGCTGAAAACCAGTACGCCAAACTAAAATTAGAACTGATTGGCACAACCCACTTGTGGAAGTCCACTCACCACGTTTAGTATTTTCAATTTTCATGTAGTTCGCTCTTAAACACAAATCAAAGCTATCACTTTTAACTAGGTTTCCTTAGGCAAAAAAAGAGGCTCTGTGATGGTGCCCGTAGATCTATCAGCTTCCAACTATTAGCTTTTTAAACCCATTGAGCAATTTTGACCAAATTTGACCAAAGCAGAGAGACCTCAAATGCTGGTATTCTGGCTAAGGACAGTTCAGCTCCCACTCCCCTGAGAGGCTTCAGTCTTTGAGCAGCCTGGTAGCACCAAAGCAGTAAAACTGGTAGGAGTGTGGGAGGATGCTGTGCTCTCCGTGTCCTGGGGAGCAAGTTAAGAAATGAGATGTTTTGGGGGATGTCCAAACAGAGAGAGGGAGCTGGGGTAGATGCTGGGGCAGGCAGAGGACACAGGACAGGTCCATAGGAATCCAGCTTCACTGGTTCTGCTACTCAAGTTTGCTCTGAGCATCATTTAACCTTCCCTCCCTAAGCAAGAGTTTTTCCTCAGACAGGACGGAGGACGACTCTCTCCAGCCAGCAGACATCCCTGAACCTCGTGCTGTACCAGCCCGACCCTTCGGCTAACGCAGAACGGACACAAACACAGGTCGGCATCGCGGAGGCTGCCGGGCCTCTGCTACTCACCAGCTGGATGGCTATCATTAATACCGTCTTCAGGGTGAACGTCCTATCACAGAGGTCAAATAAATCTTCCAAGCTAGGACCAAGCAGCTCTAGTACCATGGCGTTGTACTTTCCACACGGTCCGAAGTAATAAACCTGGGGAAGCCCTTCAGCTGGAAGAATATGAAAAGAATTGAAATCAGTCAGCGGGACAGCATTAATACCCTTCCTCCTGGGTGTAAACCTTTCACCGTGCAGAGCCTTTGTTTTTACCTCTCGAGTGTCCTTTCTATTTGATCTTACACAGCAAGCAAATAAGTTTCAGCATGTACCGTGAATGAACCAAAGGCCAAATCAGTGCAGGCTTTGCTCAGCTACACCCTTGAATAGACAAATGGATTTCAAAGCAATAACGTGACCACATGAAAGCGTCTAGCTTTGGCAGCACAAAGGCTTGGACTTCGTGTAACGAGACACAGAGTTCCCTACATTGCACTAAACACCAGGCAGAGCACAACCCCGAACGTGGGCTGGCACTCGTCTGAGCAGTCAGGAAGATGATAACCCTTGCAGAAAGTGAGGCGTGTCCAAAAAAGGGCTGCTTTTTAAACAAAGTTAATCCGTAGTCACTGTTATTCAGCACAACCTTACGCAAAGTTTACACGTATTATATTCACAAGAAAGGAGAAAAAAAAAGTTTTCCTTTAAAAAAGAGCCAAGATTTAAATTTTCATTCATCACCACATAAAAATAAACAATCGCAGTCATTAAGCATATGTGTAAAACATTTTGTTAAGTCGTACACAGAACTCTTGACACAACTGGTAGGAGTCAGAGCCTACCCTTCCCACCTACCAGCTCAGCAATGTATTTCTCAGCAAGAGTATGCAATATTTATACCCAGCTGACAGCATCTTTTTCTGCCGATTAGTTTTCTGAAAGCCACCAGAAAAGGCAAAAAACAGTCTCTGTCTGAACACTCACTGAGCTGCACAGCACTACCAGAATTATCTTTTAGTCAAAAAGAAAAATCAGACCAGCCCATACAGGGGAGAATACAGTGCAGAGCTAACTGCAAATTTTTCGAATCAGCATCTAGCACAGGCGCACAGCATCCTGGCATCAGTATCAAGCTGTGTATCAGACTATTTTTTTTCTTTTTACTTTTTTTTTTTTGTCAGCATACTTCCAGTCTATGTCTCATAAGCATTTCCAAAACACAACGGAAGGATTTTCATTTTGAAATACAGGGCTTCGTCCTATGTCAAGACAACATCTGTGCGTGAGCGCACGGAGGTAGAGCGTCCTGCTGTTTGGTGCAGCTTAGGGCTAAGTACGGGGAGCGCTACTACATAGGCAGCCTGCTTGCACAAAGCCATCTCACGCAGAGGTCCGCATATTGTACGGCATGGGGCCTGAAAGGATAGCGATTATAAGCTTCATCGCATGTTATGTTTACATAAGAGATCAATATTAAAGGTAGGAGAAAAGCTCACTAGTTATCAGACACCAGAATTAGATTGCTTGTGTAGCTGCACCGTTTTGTATCTGCCCCGTGATGTGCTCAGGCAGCCTAGCCCAACAGAGGTAAAGGCAGGAAAACACCAAAACTGGAGCGTGTCAGACACATAACAGCTTTACCCCTACTACAGGTTCCAGAAAGCTCGTTAATCTGCCTGACGGCACTCATCAACTTGCCAACAATACAATAAACGTGGCACTGAGATTACTAAAGCTTAAGTATTAAAGAACTTATCCTCCCATAAATTACTCAAAAAGAACAAAATACAGCTTGACAAAGATTACTGTAGGATGGTTTTAATCTCATTAAATCACATGCTCGGGGAATCATACTAGGCATCAATCGTCAGGATGCATTAATGAGATATTACGGAGTATTGCAGGAATTCCCAGTCTAACTGGAGTTCATGTCCTACGCAAAACATTTACCCAGACTGGCAGTGGCAATCTGATCTTGGGAGGCTACTGCTCTTAACAGAGCTTTACATGTTAGTGAGCATTAACAATGATAAAGTCCTCTGAGAAAACAGGGCTGTTTGACCCAGAAGCAATTCAGAAAGCAATGATGGGATGTGACCCTGGCAGCTCCAAAGCATTTTCAAATATCCCCGAACAAACAAATGATAATTTAATGCCACCAGCTCAGTGTTGAAGCTTGAACAACTGCAATTACTCTTGAAGTAACTTACGAGGAGCCATCAAGTTTTCAGTAAAACCTGATGAGGACTTGCATTACTTTGTAAAAAGGACTAAACTTACAAAGGATTCAAAATTGAAACATGAACCTGTATTTCAGAACAAAAAAAGGCAGCCATAAAGGCAGACAACCAAAACAGAGTTGCTGTTTTAAAAAACAAAAACAAAAAAACTCTAATTCCAAAATCACCACCTACTTTTTAAAGAATAATAGAATATTCTATGAGAAGTTTAAAACTGAGGCCATTATAAATTCAAGTTATCTATACAGGGAGTACTTGTACCACAATTTCTACATCAGGAGAACAGTCTCGAAAAGTGCAAATCAGGAAGGAAACCACTCAGGCTAGGAGTGCGCTAATTACGGAATAGCAGAGAATAAGATTGCAGAAAGGCTCTTAAGGAAGGCAAAGAATCCCATTCCCAGAGCAAGGGAAAAAGAATAAATTTACAGCCTTACTTGGTAAAGAGAGTTCATTGCAATTAAAATTAAATTCCTACTGGACATAACAACCAGGAAGATAAATTACAGCAAGACTCAAAAGACAGGGATTTCACGTGGGAAAGGAAGCAACGCAACCATTTAGCACTCTCTGGGGTCCTAGCCCTTGAGTTAGCTTTACCATCAACTCAGAGCGTTTTGAGCCAAGAGCTTGGAGCACCCTTCGTAGCTTTTGCAGCGGGATAAAGCCTCAGTAAGCCTCTGCTCTAGGTGGGAGCTCCTGCAAGGTGAAGCTGTAGCTAAGAACATTAAAAAAAGCATCCTAAGTGCCAGCCTACAGAGGACATTATTAGTTTCAGGCATATTTTCAGGGCTCGATTTTTCTCTGAGGGTTTTCAGCAGTGCTGCTGCCAGCTCTGCAGTCAAGAACTTACATATTGGCTTTGCTAGAATAAAAATGCCATAGAACGTCTCATTTTCAGAGGGCGTTTGGAGGCATCTGACCCGTGCTGCATCACTCACACATCCTGGACCCAGAGGAGCATCGCTGACCAGCCTTCCAGAGCCTCCCAGCCCAAGCCAGGGCTCTTCAGCTCCGCATTAGTTACTGCAACGTTAGAACGCAAGGTAATGCACCCTCAGCTCACTCAAACGTAAGTCAATATTCAGTATCTTTTTAGGAAGGTGCAAAGCTTGAAACAGAAGTTACAATATTAATGGTGCCTGCTACCTGCAGGACCCACACAGGCAGACTAGGCTAGATGGCTTCAGGGCGGTCCTCTGCTAATTTCAGATATAGGCATCTCTGAACTAATCCTTCCTACAAACCTAGGAAAATCTACATAAAGTTTAATTTAATCAGAGCACAGCTGCATAATTCAGAATGTAGCTTGGCTCTGTTTCAGCAACAAGCAGTGTGCTGGTCCCAACAAGTCCATTGCCATGGTGAGCGATAGGAACTTCACAAATATCACCTGTAGATGTGTAAATACTTGAGAAGGACGTTTCCAACAAAGCAGATCGATTGAAGAAAAAGTATTTCTGGTCTGGGCAGTCAAACTTGAGGTTTTTAATGCAAAGCAGTTGTGGTGGTAGAGGACTGGAAGGGTCAAAGGAAGATGCTGTGCTGCGAAGCAGCCTGTCCTAGATGAGCAGATCTGGATTCAAAGAGTGCAGAATGAAAGGCCACGGGCAGAGCATGGAATTTTGAGGATTCGATGCTACAACTCAACACTTCAAATACAAACCATGACCAGTTTAATCCAATTAATGTGTGCAATAACTTCTAAATAAGGAATTTCTCCATGGCACTAAACAAGACCAACACATTAATGCAAGAAAATCCAGGCATGACAGGTGCAGGTTCTCCTCTGGAGAAAAAAAGCAGCCTGTTACATTTGAGAAGTCATCTGAATTTGCTTAACAGCTTCAATTGTGCTGCTGAGTGATTTGGCTTGACCATATGTAAGAGATCCCACTCCACCCTTGCTCTTGTGGAAAGTTTATCAACCCAATAAACAGAGACTGATCACTGTGCTGGAATCCACAGGCAAATTCTGCTATTTCAGCAGTGCGGTGTCTTGGAAGAAATTCAAGCTGAGCACAGCAAAAAACTAGCATAGCATTTCGGAGATTAAAGCATCATTGCTGGAATGAGAGCAAATGCAGACATCAAAGCCGAAACTCAGACTTCGCTACCACCATCCTCCTGTGATGCCGTGCTCCAGGGCTCCAGCCCTGGGTTTCCCAAGGTGCTGAAACTGCGCAGCTCCTGAGGGCTGCCACCAAAAGGGATGGTCCCATCCTCGCTCCACTCTTGCCCGTCCCACCACCTCTCCGGCCTCACGTGGCCGGGCAGTACATTGGATCAGGTGACTAACCCCAAAAAAGCTTACTGTTTGCTTGAGCTTGAACGCAAGGAAGGGAACAGTAGCAAACAGGAAGACCAACCCTCTTGGAGAGAACTTCACCTGAACTGGATAAGCACCACAGAACTACACCTTTTAGCACATTTCAGACATAAGATCGAGCATTCTGGCTGATTCAAGTTGTGCTGTTTTGCTGCCACATGCTTTGTGGCATGACTAACAGCCCTAATAACTCATCAGACATTCAACATACTCCAAAAAGCCACGTTAGTCCAGGCATCAGCTATGCAAGACATACAGTCCAAAGCCGCTTCCAGGACCAGTTATGAAATGGCGAATGGCAGAGATGCCAATCAAAGGATATGCCCAAGGGAAATCTGATTTTGCAGCATGTGCCCCATGTTGAAGGCACAGAAAGTAGAAACCATCTGCTGTGAATACAAAGAACACGTACCGATGCTCTCAGAGGCTAAGAATAAACCTAGTGCAACAGCGAGCAACCCAAAATACACCCAAGAAGAGGTGAGGTAGCAAGTACAGAAAGTTACATGTGACATCTACATCAGTGGAGGTGCAAAAGCTGAGTCCCCATACATCAGTTCAACAGGAAACAACCATGTTTCGTAAAAGGTGAACAACACTCTTAGCTGCTGAATCACCAGTTTTTTTGCTCCCACTGGAAATTGGCTTACGTTGCCCTTAGATGTTGTGTGGCCAAACAAAGAGGAGTTGAGGTCTTCAAGAAACAATCAAGCTGTAATTGTTCTTAAGATTCATGCAGGCTTCAAAACTGAGAACTATTGCAGGGGGAGATGCTCCTAAGAATGCTCAAATCAGATACCCAGAGGCAGAGGGAAGGGGGAGTGATCCAACATCAAGCAAATGGCTGATGCTCGATGCAGGAACGCGTTCTACATGAGCGGCAAGAACAAGTCTTCATAGAAACTCAGAGTCAAAACAGTCCCCCTGCAGCATTAATGCTCAAAAAGTTCTGCGAGATTTTAAAGCAGCACTGATGAATAGGATGTAGATTGTCACAAAATTCTCATTCAGAGCAAAAAGGTTTATTTTTACAAATCACAAAACACAAAATTACATGATAAACAGCATAAATAGCAACTGTGTGAGAGCTGAACATTTATAGCTAAAATTAAACATGTTTCAAACAAATTAAACAAATTGCTTTAGAGTAGTCAACCCATTTAAGCTGATTACACTAATGAGGATCTACCCTTCTCTTAATTTTCAAACCAGAATAAGATCCTAGCCAAAACAGAAGCTTTGCTGTCAACATCAACTGGGCCAAGATCGCTTCTTTTAACCTCTTAAAACACACCCTGAGGTAGCAGGTTTAAATCTACCTGAGTATGTTGGTTAACAGGTTACATCTACGAGCCACGTTCTACAGGCTGAAATTACACAGGCTGTTTGAGTGCCATCAGAGCAATTCCTACCAACGGCAGATGAAATTAAACTGAATGCTTTCATTCCCTGAAGTCAGTAGCAGGTACTTTGCTGTGTCCTTGACAACACACTGATGAAAATTTTGGAATATGCTAAAACCTGGCCGCAAGACACTCTGTGGAGCTGCACGGATTTAATGCCCAATTCCTGCGCACAGGCTCTGGGACGCACCCGAACGCAGACCAGGTTGACCTCGGGGATGCAGCTGCAAACCAGCCTCCCATCCCCAGCAAGCTCTCACGTGGATCTGAATGCTCACTTGGACCAGCAACTAAAGAGAAGTTGGAAAAGCTGCAGCCAGGACATGGGTTGAGCAGGACTTCCACTGACAGTCTGTATCTGGATCTGCAGTGACAGCACTGAGTAGCTGTGACACGGCAGCATGAAGCACGTCGTGTCCATAAACAGCTTTCTGGTGAGACCATTTTGGAGTGCTGTTGGTTGACAGAAGAAGGTCCGAACTTATCTAGTGGTCCTCCCTCTTCATGCCAGCCTCCAAAATCCCTCTACAAAAGAAAAACGGGGAACTTATTTTGCCATGCAAGTTTCAAAGCCCAGGAATAAAGCTATAAGCCTCAAACCAATTAGGCAGCAAGATGAAGGCATGACTTTCAAATGAAAACAACTTGAACCTTCCTGGCTGTCAGCAATGAGCAAGTTACATTAAAGGCTCCTTACAACCTAACTCCCTTCAAGCTTTCATTAGGTCCCTCAAAATCACCTCTTTCCAGTACGGTTATTTAGAAAAATCCACTGCGTGTTCGTTGTGGTTCATTCTTCAAGTTCAGATGATTAAAAGTAAATCTGTAACTGAACTGAGAACAGGCAGCCTTTTAATCTGAACCGCTGCAGTGGAGAATCATTAACAGTAAGGACTGAAAGATACCCAAGTCCTGAGAGTCTAGGAAAAGGAAGTCAATGTACTGCTTTAAAAATACCCTGGTTTTAGCCCAGGAATGCCCAGTTCAGCTGAAGGGGCTGCAGGGCATGAAGCTTTTGTTCACGCTGCTAACCTGAGGAAAGTCTGCACTAGTCCAGGTTTAGCCTAGGAGCCCATCACTGACTACAGGATGAATGTGCTATAGAAGTCTTCCAGAAGACAGGATGTCACCCTATGAGTTTTCTTATAAACAGATTTTACTACATTTCCTAAAGCTGCTGTCAGCGTTGCTGTTGATTGCTTAACGCCGTCTCTTTGCAGGAAGGTCACCACATCTTAGCAGGTTGATCCTGCTGCTGCATCTGTGAAGTCCAGACCCATGGCTGCATGGCACTGCTTTAAGAACCAGTCTGTAGGAGCTAGTGAAACCTCTCATTGACAGGTGAAACAAAAACATTCAGACCAAAAAGCCTGTGTGACAAGGACTATCCAGTCACCTGCAAAGTTCCCACCAGTCAGATCTGTCACGTGAAGAGCATCTTCCACTCAAGCTGAGTCCTTGGAAGAACTGACAAAGTGCTTGATAAGCCAGTTGTCACTAGGCGCTTACTACAAGCACAATCAAGTGCTCTTAATCTCTTCAGGAAATTTTAAATGTGGTAAGTGTTTTAATTAAGCTTTTCATTTTAACAACATCCTTCATTCCCCTGAGGTACACCCTTAACAGGAACAGTTTGGGGACAGAGACAGCTCCCTGCCATCCTCCCACTGCTCTGATGGAGATCACAGAGGTGACCGACCTTGCCTGGGAATCATGAGTGTTTGCAGCTCAGCTTAGGACTGTACAGCTTCTATATCATTTCCCTGCTCTCCTCAGCTTCAATGCTCTGCTCTGAGAGCCCCTGATTTACCCTCTGTTCACTCATCTGAGCAGGGAGAAGAGCAACTGGACCTGTCCAGAGCATTTGGCAGCATCCCCCGTCTCCTGCCCGCTTCCTCACGATGGTGTCTGCGAGACAGCTGGATCTCTACCGGTTCTGGCTCCTCGAGGAGAAGGGACACTCGGCAAAGCATCACTAAAGCAAGAACCCATCCCAACTCCCTCACCCAAAGCCTATCAAGGAAAGCAGCAGAGGGGGCTGCCACTAGATAAGCCACCTCCTCAATGCTCGACTGGCCTTTGCGCTGGCTTTCTCTGCTCCCAGCCCCATTTATTCTAGACATCTCTGCTGTAACACAGAGCTCAAAGCGCTCACCCTGTTCCAGATGTTGTCTCAGCAGCCCTTTTGCAGCGTCATTACAAGCTCCTCTTATTCACGCTCCCCCCAACATCCTCATGTTCTGTTTGCTCCAACTGCTGCCAGACACTAAGCTCTCCATTGCCAGCTTTTTGCAACATCTTTTTCCTGCTTTGGTTGGGTAATGAATCATCTCCGTTCTAGCAAATGCTAAATGCTTTAGTGTTACGGCCTAGAAGGAGTAGCTGCTTGGTTGTGGCCAAGCAAGGGAAAATATCCCAAAACCATAGTTTGACCGATTCCCCTTCCCCTGATGATCACAGAGCAACCGAGCCACGTGCTTGCGAAGGGAAGAGATGCCACTTGGCACACAGAGGTACAACGGTTGCGTACAAGTCACCAGCAGGTAGAACTGCTCCCATCTCCAACACATTTGCAAGTAAAGTGTGGCTGCTATGCAGACTTCAAGACTCCAAATTAATTCCAGAAAGCTAGCAGATTTTGTGCCTCTTCTCAGGATATACAGGATGTATTGAATCCCTGCTGTGTTTTGAGTAGCTTGTATTTGAATCTACAAAAAAAAAGGTACAGGAGAAGGAACAGAAGAAAAACAGACATGGGAAGGACAGAAGGAAGAACATATTTGTTCTTGCTGCTGGTATGAATCCAAACGATTTGATTTTACTTCAGTTACAGAAAAACAATTTTCACAATCGTGTTATTAAAATAGGGCGGCATTTCATTTTCCTGGAGTTGTACAGGCTGGTTTCCTGATAACATGGCTAGACTCTATTAAACAACTCTCCACATACACAAAGAAGCAGTTTTAGAGGGGGTACCCAGAGGATGCTCACGTTTGTATTCATAAAAATCAAATCCAGCTGTACAGTAAAACCAACACTTTTTGCTCAGCTTTTGGCTACCACAAGCACTCACCTTGCAAAGTCTTGCAGAAGTTCAAAGCTAGTTGCGTTGATGACCCAACTAAAACAAACTTTTCCTGAGATTAGATCAAACTGATAGGATTCACAGTTAGCGTTACCTCTGCTCAAGCACTATCAGCTTTAGATGGTATTAGATGACTGAAGTACAACAGCACTTTATCTGGCCAAAAGATAGGGAGGAGAATTAGCCCTAGCTGGGAAGGCTAAGCTGCAGGAAGACTTTCAAATCCGTTATGCAGGTAATTTACCCAGAAACACCCATTCACAGGCAGGTTTTTTTAGCTGTAGCAAGTAAACTACAGTCAAGTGAATTTTTTCCAATTCTTTACAAAGACAAAAGAATAAAACACAACACAATGACCTGCTTTTTTGGCAAGTTTTGGGAGACTGAATTCCATATTTCACCTCTAGGTCTCAAGGGAAACGATTTCACTCAAATCTCCACATTACTGCTGCATTTTATGTTGCTAAACTCTTTGCACCTTCTCTTGTTCCAGCGACGGTGGCAGCTGGCACATAAGGCAACAGCTAAGCAGGAAGATCAAAACACTGTAGAATTTTAGAACAGTTATTTTAAACCACCCCAAAAAGTTAAGTTAATTATCTACCTTTTCCCATGTACCTGCAACACGGTGACATGGATGGAAGAAAATATCAAAAGGTTTAACTTCGTGTAATAATTCCTCTACCCTCACGTTCCAGTCTGCTCTGCTTTTTGGGTTTCTTCCTGTACCCAGTGGAGCCTTTGTCTTTGCTGAAAGGCATGAGAAGCTGCGACCCTGCAGTTTTTGAACTTCTTGCAGGTTAAGTGAAGGGTTACAGCAGCCTGCTGAAGGCAATTGGATTCACACAAAAAGCTCTCGTGCAATTAAAATACAGCCATGTAGTGAACGAGCTTCCCAGGCTGTTTTTAAGCTCCTGTACAGCAGGGAGAGGTCACTTTTCAGATCACCAGGATCCAACTATCAAAACTACCTCCAAAGTCTACATCTAAAGCCACAAAAAAACCTATTGTGTCTACACAATAGCACTTCAAACACAGCAGTTTGATGGCAATGCTATCACATCTTGAACACAACGCTATAGCCACGAGCAGCAGCTCAAAGTCCTTTCATCACCAACTACAGCCACATCGCAGCTCTTCTACCTTCAAGGCGTACATCGCTCTGTGCATCGGCTCCACGCCGTTGAACCAGCCACGTGCTGTCGGCAGCTGTCACATCACGGCTCCCGCACGCCGGACCGAGCAAGAAACACATGGCCTCCTGCTCCTGCTGTGCTGCCGCGCTGGGTGAGTTCTGCCTGCTGATGCAAATCCAGATCACATCTGTGATGACTAACTTGGTTCTGCTGGTTAATAACAAAGAAATTGTTTCCCATTTAGTTTTCCTTTGCTGTGCAATTCTGGCATTGGATCAGCTCTAGCTACTGAAAGGGAATTAAGCAGCAGGTTTGGGCTCCTTTGTTTTTAAGGGGAGTTAAGATGACTAAGGGTATCCTCTGCGACTGTACTTTTTTCTTTGAAAACAAGTTATGTGCATTATTATGTTACACATATAATCTACAGGATACTTAAAAATTAGCAGAGCTTCTAGGCTGTGAGAGCGTGCTCATCCGCACACAAATTTAACTTCAGAAGCACTGGCAAGGAAGAGACTACTTGATCCTGGGGAGATGAAAACTGCTGAGAAAGCAGCAATAATAAAAGACTTCTGCTGAATCGCTCCTCTGCTGTCCAGAGAAACAGTCGGATTTGATCGCACCAAATCCCAGGTGGCCCCTGCCCTTCATCAGCTCATCTCCACTGGAGACCGTCAGCTGGAGGCTGAGCTCTTACTGGCGCCTACTTCCTCCCCATCCGCACGCCAAAAATCTATAGTGCGGGTGAAGTGATACTTTAAGCTTACAGCATGCCGGCCAGCTGCAAAACAGGGTGACACGGCTGCTGCCTCGCGATGATAACGCTGAAGCAATTTGACAGCTTAAATTACAGCTCAGCTGCAACCCACATCTCTGTGCAGTGACCAGGAGCTGTTCTAGCCAGGACGGTACAGCACCATAAGGCAAAGCTGGCACGTACGAGCAGCATCAGTGGTTGATCCAACAACATTCGGTTCTTGGATGACAGATCAGACTGGTCCAATTTAGCTGGATAAAGCGTATCAGTCACACAGCCCCAGCTTCCAGCACCCAGGTGGGAGACGGCGCTCAGCCACACTTGAAGCTGGCCAGACCTCGCACTCCTGACCACGGCAGGACAACCCGGGTGGCATTTCTAGCAGCACGGCCCCACATGTTGTCCCCTCGCTGTGCTGAGACCCGCTTGCACAGCCCCGCGTGCAGCTCAGCCACACGAACCCTCACGTGCCAGTGTTGCCATCAAAGCTGCTTTATTGCAGGACCCAACAGAACGACTAATTAAAAAGCCAGGAGACTGACATTCGCTCCTGCAGTAGCATCAAACTAGCAGGTGATGGATGCTGAGAGTCAAACACACGTCAGCTGTCCGCAACAGCTCGAGAGGCTGGCATTCATCAGTCCCACTACACAAACTGTCGTAGTTTTTGAGGGGAAAAAAAAGGATTTGTCAGTGTTACCCACACAGTCCCTTAAGCCTGATGTAAAGCCTCCCATCCCCTCCTGTTACAGCAGGATCTCCTGCAAAACAGCTGCACTAAATAATATACTACCTCCAGGTATTGTCTCTTTCCTTCACCTTCTGAGTGAAGAACGGAGTTTTGAAGGAAAAGCGATGCCACTTTCAGACAAAACTGCAAGCCGCCACCTGGGGCAGACCTTGCTGACCAGTACTGCGGGCATAGCTCGGTCCCTGACAAGACGCAGGGGCAGAGTCAATGGCTCATGTTTTAGAGATGGGATGAGGAAGAGGAGGATATTTTGAATGGCAGGCAGGGCAGAGCTTGGAAATGCAAACTCCAAACCTATTAAATAGCAGAGAGGCAGGCAGCCCTCTGCACTAGAATCTCACTTGCATAAAACCTCCGTGGCACAGCTGAAATATTTCCCTCTTTCAGAGGGGCACGTCTGCCCACGCTCTGGCTGCCCTAGCGCAGAGCACGCAGAGGGTGCTCCTGGTGCTTAGTACGCACAAATGTATGGAAGGGATCCCGCTAAATCAGGGATTGAATTGAGACAGCACTCAACACCGGCTCTCCAAAAAAACTGATCTGTTTCTACAGCCGTGTACCTCAAATAGTTCACAAGCACACCTGGATCAGCTGAGCAAGCAGCACATCACGCACCCTGCCTTTACTAGCTGTGTTCGTCCGCCCGAAGAACCCAGGGAGGCATCTGGGATGACTTGGCTGAGTCCGACTGCGACAGATTTACGACCACCACTGCAGGCACATCGGGCTTCAAGGAAAACTGCCTGCAGGAAAGGCATTTCTCAGCTTCCCAGCACGCTGCCTTCCCAGCCGTCTGCCCTCCCCATGCTGCACACTGTCGCTGGGTTTTGATTTGTGATTACTGCAGTGAATACCGGAAGAGTAGGAGATGCATGAGGACTTTTCGAAATATAAAAAGGAAACTGCCCTAATCTCATATTCAAATATTAATGGCCTTGCTTTAAAAGCATCTGATAGCTTCCAATTGACAAAGCCTAAATTTAACCCAGGGAAATCAAAACTTCTGATGTTAAAAGAGATGCTGAAGTGTGCATGTTCAGTAAGCCCTTCCTAGCAAGGAAACTGCCACATTTAAAAAAAAAAACAAGTATTTTTAGATAGTAAAATTATTCCTCAGAGATCAACAGCCAGCCTGCTTTGAAAGCAGGCAGGCTGTAGCTGGGCATGGCTACAGTACTCCACTGCATTTCGTTTTGCAAATCAAAATGTGCAAAGTCAGAGATCCCGCAAGCTCAAAATTTCGTCAGACTACCCTGACTTCATAACGAACAAACAAATGCTTGGAACTGTGGATCGTCATTCTTCAAGGGCACAGCTAACTCTGTCAGGGACTTCCATATGTTGCACTTTTTGTGTAAAAAAAAAAACAAAACAGTTTTCCATTGAATGAAAACGTTACCTGTTACCACTTCTGGCTGAGGCATCTCAGACCTATCTTCAATAGCAAGTTTCTCTGCAACACCTTGCAAGATATGAGAATGAAGGCACGAGAGTTTTTGCTTTCTGTTAGAAAATTAACTCAACAGCTTGAAAGGACCGCTTGCGTCTATGCCAGGGATTTGAAGTAGGGAACTGCGTAAACACAGGATGTGATCCAACGGAAAAAGTTGCTTTTGGTGCAAACGGATCAAATACTTACAGTAACTGAACATTTATGTTGTAAGGTGTTTCCAAATACTTCAAACAAAGAGGCTGCAGTGCTTATCCAGAGTTTTTACCGCAGTGGCTATGAACAGACTTTTCCGTACAACGAAGCAGGGCACAAGCTTGCTCCTGGCCACAACTCGGCTCCGCAGCGCGAGGGGCAACCCCAGCACCCCTCGCGTGCCCCCAGCCAGCGCCCGGCCACGTGCTGGCTCAGCTCCCTGGTCACCGCCTGGCCATGGAAGCGCTTCTGGCAGTTCAAAGAAGGTGGCAAATACAAGTGGGGTTTCTGAAGATTAAAGCAACCACAGTGACAGCTAATGCGTACGTTAGTGCTTGTTAATTAAGCAGGGATGTAGACATCTTGCATTAGCCCTCACTTACGCAGCCCCAAGTTACTCCAGCTCCCTTGGGGAAAAGCATTGCGCACAGGGAGTTCCCCACGAAACAGCAGGTGTTGGCAGCATGCTCCGCCACGGTAACTTGTTTACATCTATCCACGTAACAAGTCTTACTGAAATGACCCCTACCTAATTGCTGATGAATGATGGCGTTGTGCAATCGGCATGGAAAGAATTTCTCTACAGAGACTGGTACACACAAAGTGTGCAGCAGGTCATGAGTAAAGCAACATCAACACAGGATGAGAAAAATGTGCTAAACGTAGGCAATCCTGAAAAGCAACTTAATACACAGTATGGCGTAGCAGACAGCTACATTGAAAAATATACATGCAAATATTGACTAGACTATGTAAAAGGCTCAGTTATTTATACCACCTTCATTTTTCTTGGTCCTGCTTCCCGACAAGTAAACAGACTGCTTCGCTCCAGCAAGTTGTGCAACAGAAAGAGGTCCAAAAGTAAACACACAGACTCAATACTTCATTAGAGGTGAACTTGTTTACAGAGCAAGAATTAAAACAAAACTACAGAACCCTTCGATATTCTATATCGAATGACATATTCCTCCCTGACTCAGTATATTCTGCTTTGCTTATATGCTGTGACTCATGTACTGCGTGGGCTGGGGTGAGCGGAGATGTTCTCGGTTTCCTGGGATTCTCTAGTGCATCCAACTCCTCTCCAACACGACACCGTAGAGGCTAATTATGCTCGACATCCACTTGCCAATATTACCCACCCGTCCTGGGGAAGAGCGCTGGCTACAGCCCATCAGCTGAGCTATTGCGTGAGACTCCGAATGCGTGTTGACACTGGACTGCGATGAATCACATGTGCCAAGGTGGGACTGCGAGGGAGTGGGGGACGGCGTGACTCATCTGCCAGCTGATACAAAAATAAGCTACTACTGAATCAAAAATGCATGACTTCCTTCACACCATGTGCACAGGCAGAAGCTGTCACTATGCAGGAACTCAATCATCAGCTCCACGCAGCCAGAAGAAACCTGAAAATAAGCAGTACTCCATCTTACGTCCCAAATGCAGAGCTTACAGGGAGGGCATTACATATGTTGTTAACAGCCACGGGGGAGAGGTGCCAGAGATGCTTTGAAAAGCAGTAACAAAAATTCACTCCTGTACATCTCCTTGGTCACTGCTGGAAAGTCAATACTTCCCAGGCCTGTGGTGAATTATTTATTTGTGGAGAAGCACAAGATCAAAAAGCAGTTTCCTGACTGCTTGGAGATGTTTTTCAGCCACGATCACATCCTTAGAGAGAGGAACTGGGCAAGAGCAATACAGTAACTGTTGCGCAGCAGTGGGCTCCCTGTCCTCAAGAAAAGGCTTAGCGTTTGCTGGACAAACATACTGAAAGAAGGAGTAGTTAAAGCTTTGCGAGGATATATCCATGCAGCAGAGACGTTTGTCTCAATTACTCAGCAAAGCAAGATTTACAGGAGATAAATCTTTCCCCCTCCGCCCCCCGCCTCCAACCAGCACAGCTGGAAAGGAGAAAAGCTTTTGGACAAAGCTTGCCTCAAGGTCTTCACATTTGGCCTCCATTTCAGCTGAGCTGCATTGGATGTGACAGCGGCTGGACCAGCAGAGGCATCAGCTTTGTGGCTGCACAGGCACGCAGCGCAGCTCCAGACATCTTTCTGCAGCTCATGAAGTGATGTGGAACGGCTTCGTGGGCTCCGCCGCAGCCCCCCAGCTCCCTGGCGTGCAGATGGCTTTGCCACAGTCCTGTGCCTTGGAACACAGTCGTTTTCTACAAGTGTTCATGAACCACGTCTGCAGCTTCCCGTTGGCAAAGCGATGATAAACACCCAGCAGATGAGAGATGTGCTTATGGCACTGAGGAGGAACACAGAGGTTCCAGACTCCATTTGATCTTTAATTCCATCTAAAGGAATGGCTGGCATTTAAAAGGTGTCCTAAGACATCTCTATATTCACTATATTAGCCCATCAGTTCCAGCAACTTAACTACAGCAGGAAACATAGCTGTATTTCAAGTTTACAAATTCAAAACACATTTAAAGTGTTTTCCAGCAGAGCTCAGAGCAGGAGGATCCACCTTTCACACGACAGGCTCGAGCAGCTCTGTGCGCTCCCCACTGCCGCCCCAGATCGGGATCAGAGCAGTAAACAGGAGAGTCCAGTATCTCCACGTGTAACAGCCTAGCTGGTTGGGAACACCAGCAGATGCAAAGGAGGAGCTGCCGCAGACTGCAGCCAAAATCCAAATGATGGGATGGGCAGAGAGAAAAACGTGGCCACGTTCTCCTGTATGCCCACATTACGCATGGGAAAGAGCAGTTCAAGCCAAAGGCTGCTGAAGGCTGAGAAAGACTGGAAAATACAGGCACTATCCACTGATAAAAGATGAGTTTCCAGTAAAGAATTTGGAGATGTTCTCCTCAGGTAGTCTGTAGGAGAGTTTAACCTGAAGGAATGGTGAGAATCTGGAATCCACCTAAAAAAACACCATTCCTGCTTAAGTTCCTAAAACCAGGCCCATAAGCAAAAAGAGCCTACAAGAAATAGTCAATGCAACCGCTAAGACCTTCGTGTGCCACCAGCAGAATCCAGCTGCTGCAGGCAGCCCAGCAGGGCTCTGGAGCGATCCCTCAACCTGCGTGAACTGCTTTATTCCCCCAAACCAAGAAGAGTCCTGGGATGCTGCTGGATGAGCAGGGGGCGGCTCGAGCAAAGCAAAAGCTCTGCCTTTTGATACACTGCCCAGGAAACACAACCATCTCAGGAGCTCGGAGCTGGGTCCGTTTGACCAGGGTCAAAGTAACCAGTTTTGCTCTCCCAACATGAGCTTCCTCCACCCCAGTACTTGGTCAGCAAACAGATCATGTCCTAGACTACCTAAAACCTAAAGGAATTCTCACCCTTTCCTGAGACACCATATGGACTGGCCATCAGGACTTTGACTCTATGCCCGTGGTTTGTTTTGTTGATTTTTATTTTTTTTTTAACTTGTTTCATTGCCTGCATTAAGGTAAAGCAGTCATACCCTATTTTAGGATATTAAATATTTAATTCCACAGTGAGACAGAAGAAACCAGCAGATGGTCACTGTGCAGCAGGGCACCTGCCTCTTCTTCTGAGGGGTAGAAAAGTTAAAGGAATAATCATGAAACACGTCTTTGTTTCCAGCAGCAGTAGTACAAAACCCAGTGCTGTGCCAGAGGACAGGGTGGAAAAGGAGATGAGGGCAAACAGAGCAGCTCACTAACAGCTCTTGGGCAATGGCTACCTCTGCATCCCTGCTAGCAAACCAACTTCATGTCGACACGTTCAGTCGCACGCTAGGGATGAAATATATCATCTTTTTTGACACAAATACGCAGACACCTTACAGAAATGTTCCTACTTGATCCGTGGTAAGCTGGTCCCTTCCAGCCTAACTTTTCCTATGATTTAGTAGTAATACACTTTAAAAATGTTTGTTCTGAGCATCCAAGGAGAAGGAGATCACCAAAGCTGTTCTCATTTGACAAAATACCTTCTGTCTACAAGTGCTGCACACAAAAGCAGGCGATGACGACTTTGACTTCTAGAGATGCTGCTCACTGAGACCATCTGGTTGCACAGGCAGTTGAACACAGCAGTTGCGCTAACAAGAGGACGACGCTGTTACTGCTGCGGTACAGTAATGCTTTTACTAGTATTACTTCTCAGGTTAACGGTGGGAGGTTCACAGTCAGCCACATTATTTGGCAAGATTAATTGGCTAATTTATTGAACAGTATGTCACACGCAACACTACTGTTGTTCTCAGCTGAGTCATACACACCATGGGTTTGGACACTTTTAGACTTAATTTGGCAAGTCTAAGATAATTTAAAGCAACCAGTCCTGCTTACTGGAAGTTCAAGGGTGGCTACTTGAACAGTTGAAGTTTTTGAAGCAAGGACCATTAAAGCAAGCCTGGCATTAATGACACCACTGAGAACAGTCCCAACTATTTCTCCAAAGCTGCCATATGAGTAGCGTCAATCTGTTTTTACAGACAAACAGTCTTCCCCTAATTCTCAGTGTGGCGTGCAGGCACCAAGTGAAGACTCCCTGGTCCTGGCAGTCTGACTCCACCAAAATTTATTTTGTTAAGCTTCCAAGTTTCATGGAGAGACCAGAGATATGGCTTACATCCTCCACCCTAGCTCCTGGCCTATTTCCAGTTGCTGTAGCAAAACTATAGCGCAAGAGCTTCTGATGGCATTCAACAGGTTATCAGAGCTGGGTTTGTGATGCCTGTGGGACCATACAGAGTTAGAAATTAAAGTCACATCCGTCAGGAGGCCTCCCAACAGTCTCTTGACAAATACTGGCAAAGAGCTCAAGACGACAGTCATCCCCCCATGGAATAAGGAGAAGAGAGATCTTGAAGGCACGATTTCCATGTCTGATCAGCATGCACAGGATCAGACAAGGCAGAAAACTGGGTGAGTGTTGTAGGATGAAAAATTTTAAATTCATTACTAACAGGAGAAAACCAGTAAAAAAAAATACTTTAACCAAAGTAAAGCCCACAGCATTCAATCAGTTTTTAAACTCCTCAATAACATCTTTAAAGAGTGGTAGAATGCTGACAGGTGTAGAAAAAGCATATTGGGATTCATTCATGTGTCACAAGGGACATTCACTGGGGTATCACAGAGACCACAAGCATCAACAAAACTCAAGTAGGGAAGGAAGGGCAGAATTAAGTCTTGCTCTGTGAACGTACATTTGACTTATTTACAAAGGTTTCAGCAGAAATGCACTAACTCTCAAAAGCACAGGTAACCGGAATTAAGTGATGACATTAACCTATCAGGAGTTTTGTGTGCAATAGGACGCAAACACCAGAATACAAAGTACATAGAAAAGAGCACCGTATTTTAGTGAACAAGACCTGTTTAAAAAAAAAAAAACCAGACCACAATACTTTAATATTTCTAATAGTGACAACTCACTTCGTTCCCACATCCCAGATTTTGCATGCTATAAGGAGAACAAAGCTACAACAATAGAGTGCAATAGCACCCCAGCCACCAGAGGATGTGCTACACACAGTTTAAGAAATTGGTTAGAAAAATTAATTGGAACAAGCAAAACAAAGCTGCAGGATGACTGCTCAGGTACTGCATATTACAGCAGATCTACCTTTCATTCTGTTCAACTTAGTATTTTGTTAGCATTTGGTGGTATGAGAACACATCCTCTGCAAGTGGAAGCTGGGTCCATCCAGGGAAAACATGGCAAAAATCAGAAGAAAAGTTATAGTAATGTAAGAAGCTTGCCAAAAACCAACGTCACTTTATTGTCAAGGCACAGAAACAGCAGAGATCTTTGCTTCAGAGAGGCTTCCCTGTGTAGTGGTTAGTCAAGGCTGTGGAAATCCTTGTCACTGGAAACAGCGCATGTTAAAAGTGTATATAGGTTTAAAAAGCAACCATAAATTTACAGGAGAAAAATCCAAATGCTATTAGACACAAGCTCACGCCCTATATTAAGGAAATCAAAGAGCTTACTGCACCTCCACCCCACCTCCCCCAAAAAAGCAAGAATAGCCCACACTTCTGGCTTATCTTGTCATATTTTTCTCATACTTGATATAGACTACTGTCACACTGAGGTAGTGGGCTTTTCGACACTTTTATGATTTAGTAAGTATCAATTAAAACAGTATTTCAGTCTTTTATTAGAAAAGCTCTATGCTTCTTACACAATTTCCTAGATTTTAAGAGTTTACATCACTTTTTGAAGTGTCATTCTATACACAAATAACTTCCCATCCGTCAAAGGTTCCTATGTTTTACAAAGACACTTAAATGGGTACTTCCCATATCAATTAATCCTCACCAACACAATAACCAGTTTACTAATGAGAGTTTCTAGGTCCGAATAGTTATCCAAAATCATTATGATGTTATCCTAACCAAATCTCTTCCAAAAGCTTGCGTGGGACTAATAGAACTTGCCCAAATCAGTAAGTTCAAGTTAGAGGTACACAACAAACATGATGGTAACATTTGAATTAGTAAAGAAATCACAAACCTTCTATAAGCTTAAGGTAAGGTTTACTTACCTGCACTTCCAAGTTGTTTATAAAATCTGTATTCTAAATGGAGTTGCGGCGCACGAGATTTTATTGGTTCCTGGAAGAGAAAAAAAAAAGTTGGCTGAAATCTTTGACTGACACATAAAAGTTTTGTGACTATACATAGTGCTTCAAGTTTCAAGATAAAACACCCTAGATGAAGTCTAACAATAGACTGCACCCTAAGACATCATTTAAATAAAGAGAGAACAAAAAGCAGAAAAGAAAGACTTGCAATATGCACTCTGGAGGAGCTTTGCTAGAGGAGAAATAACTTCCTCATTTAAAAAAAAAAAAAAAAGCTCATTCATGGAAGTGAAATTCAAGAATTGTTTAACAAAGCTTCTGATCCTTGAAGAATGACCCTGAACAGGCAGTACATTTGTAGGAGGAAAGTCAAGGCTGCAAAAGATTAAGTCACAAGTTTGGTTTGTGGACTTGTGGTTGCCCACAATATTTTTCTTGGTCACCAGCCTGTATTTCTGAAAAATGTTGAGTCATATACCATGCTTTAAGCCAGACCACAGTTGCATAAACGTATAATCACTTGCAGCAAACACGACAGCGCAGCCAGAGATCTGATAGGAACGCAGGGACAAGTCTCCCCCTTCACGAGCAGGTGTCATTCAAACATTTCAAAGCACTCAAGAATGTTTTATTTTTATATACGGGATAAAAAACGGGTAAGCCCGCAACGCACCTAAAAGAGTGTATTTCTCAACTGCCACTCATCTGCACTTTATGCACAAAACTTAATGCCTACAATCTGTAATGCATTAACATGCATGATTACAGAGCTTCTAAAAATATGAAGTTAATGTGGAGAGCATTAAGAGACTTGAGTAATTACATTTTCAATAAAACTGCACTTGGGGTAGGCAATGATGTGGATTCACCTCCAGCCCAGACAACTTGGAAACTGAAGTTAGTACTGGCCTCTATTTTTGTTGTTGCTGTTTCCTTGTGTATCAGAAGAGAAATGCTCCATGCTCAAACTACATAAAATTCATCTCATCGCACCAAAATTAGTCTGAATTTCAAAAATCTGCTGAATAGCCCTAAAATGATGTTTCATATCAGCTCCAGTGAGTTACAGCAAGAGCATCCAGAGGCGGTTCAACACAGTCAAGAGTTTGAGCCAGCGTCCTCAACATGCCAGGTCGGCACAGGGGCACACAAGGCTTTAGCAGACCACTTGTCTTGTTCCACCTGTGGTCTGTACTGTAAGATTCATGTCCGCATCTGGCATGAATTCCACATTAAAGACTTCTTTTCAAGTCAAAAGAACAACTTGTGTACAGGAATGCTGGCAATTGGACTTCCAGCCAAGCTGTTCATCACCTGCTCAAGTCACCTCCTCTGTTTGCAAGCAAGGGGAAAATCGCTCCTGGTTGCTTCTCAACTTTGATATTTAAAAGGTTCAGCAGTCAAATATGGCTAACTATTTAGAAAATATTCCAAAGGCAAAACTGAACCTGTACTGAACACAAATACAAAGAAACACAAAAACCTGTTTGCTATACAAGTCTCAATTAAATGAAGATAATTGTCGATGCTGGTTTGAGGGAGAGTCTTCAGACACCTCCACAGCAAAGAGATTTAGGGCAGCAGGAACTCAAGCCTATCCAGTGAATAGTTCATTTGTTCAAACAGGTGGAGGGATTAATGTATGAGGACAAGAGGCTGCTTGTGACAAAGCATGGGAAAGTCATGCCCCAGCCACTCCACATCAGGAGCTGCTGGAGCCGCAGCTCTGGACACTTGCCAGTCATGGCAGCTTCCGAGAAGATCGTACCAGAGCAGATGGTTGTCTTGCAGGCCAAGGGCTTAAGGGTGCTGGCAGATGTTGCATTTGTGCTGAAAATAATGGAGTTGCTGCTGCATAGCATACAAAATCCACAGCTCAAACCAACAGGCATCGTCGGCAGCTTGGTAGAAACTCCTACTATATGCAAGTCAGCATCAAAAACCCTCAGAAGATTAAGTAGTAAACACGGCTAATGCATTTCACCTCCTCCACATGCTAGATGCCCGTAACCAAACGATTTTCAGCTGACAAGCAGGACGAGGAGATGCATGGGGACACCACGCAAGTCAGAGGACAGGCAGGACTCCCCACTTTCCAAGATGCAGCACATTCTCAGAAATCCTCACCCCCAAAGACAAACCAAGATATTAGCACAGAATTTTATAGCATTTTCTGATCAACTCTTTGGCGTCCATCATGTAATTCTCTAATTTTCCCTCCATTTATCTTTAACATAATGACAGGAGGAACAAATAGCTGAGACAGCAGGGCTGCAGTTGCAGAAGAATCAAACAAGAAGGATTTGGAGCAGAGTTTTGAGTAGGTCCCATGTTGCAGACAAAACAGAAAATGTTGCCTTCAAGCGCAGCAAATGCCGTCACTAGTCTGCAGATTATTTGAAGAATGAAGCAGATTCTCTAGAAATTTAGCAAGCTGTTACAAAAAAAAAGTTAAAAACAAGATCTAATGCAGGTATTCCCTAGGGAAGAAAGCAATACTATTTACAACAGGTCTTGGTCTCAAGTTTTCCCAGCTTTTTCCCCCCACCATTGTTGGAACTCTTTTTTTTTTTTTTTTGCTCAAGCCTCAGAATGGTGTATAGGAAACAGGCACTAAGCTGATTAGTTCATTAACTCCTTGCATCATGTTATCTCGAGGTGAAGAAGGGCTGCCTCAAAGAACTGGAGTTCTATCTGTCAAAAGAAGCACTTCTTCCCCTTGAGTTTGCTAACCACAATGTATTCACAATATTTGTAAGCCTCCGGAGAAGTAGAGAGTCCCTGGCACCAGGCAGCATGTCAATCCCTAACCTGGAAGAAAATACAGCAGGAGCTTATGCTCCTGCATCAGCATTGCTTGCTTCCCTCACGATCACAGTTAAATACACACGGAGGAAAGACACATTCACTGCTGAGGAGGCAGAGTAATTCCTGCTCCCAGTGAAGATGGTCTAAGATGAGGAGACAAAAAAAAAATCTCTGCTACTGATCCCTCGTTAATCTTCTCAAAACTGGCACAGGTACGTGGATGCCTGGCTGGCCACTGGACAGCAACTCCGGTCCTTCAAATCTGCAGGGTCGGAGGTTTTGAAGGATGAATTCTAACAGCACAAATAGAACCAGACATGGTGAAGAACAACTGGTCTAACACACAACCACTCTTATTTTGAAAAAAGAGAAGGGATGCTATGGGAAAAAATGGATTACCTCAATCTTATGCCACTCAGCTATGCCATCAGCTATTGAAAGGTTTTGGGGAGGTGTCTCTGCAGGCACTGCTTCGAGAGAAACAAGCATCCTTTGAACAAATACAGCTGCATTTTTGCTGTATTCTTACTCCCTTACTCCTTCCAATGCTATAACTCTGGGGGATTATCTTTGAAAGCAAAAACAGAAGCATTACTGATTCAATGAAACACCAAGTCTGTGCACACAAGCACATCTTCTGTTGTCAAATCTGCCCACAAAGCGAGCTATGCAACAAGCGCTGGTCCTTCCTCCTGATGTGGATCCATATCCAAACACATCCTAAGTTGCACTGCAAACATCTATTTAGTTATTTTAGGGAATATCTTCTGACATTTGCCAACAGGCTTCAAAACAAGTCCCTCCTGCAAAGCACTAATTATTTTTCAGCTACTATGCATCATATAAAGAGAACGCTAGAGATGTAAGATCTCTGGCATCTGAACACGAATCAGAATTAATGCACCAAGTCCATCTTGATCTTCTCTAATGTGAATGACTCCTGTCATTTTGCCAGACATTTGCTGGGAAAACAGCCGTACTTGCTGCTAATATCAAATGAGTGTTACAACTTTAACTTCAGATTCTAGCGTTTGGATCTGTGATTAAAGAGCACACAGATGAGAAGAGAGCACTGGGCATTTTCAGCATCAAATTTTAAAACCCCCAAGAGACTATTGAAAGCCTTAGTTTACAGACAGAAAAAGTTAAGGCATAAAAACAAACTCCCAGGGTATGATTTTATAAATCTGGCAGAGTTCTGAGTTAGAGAGCTTCCCCATCCCCTAGACTCCTGCTTCAAACCACAGCTGACCACAGAGCCCTCACGCTCCTTCAGAAGAGGAGCGTTACCTGAACCACTCGGGGCACTGCCAAAACATGAGGGATGCATCGACTGCAGAGCAAAAAAATAAACTGGTAACTGGGTACTGAGGCTGGTGAAACTGGATGAGAAGAGAGTTGTGAACTCGATTTCTTGAAAAGGTTGAAGTTTGCTACTGTTAGCGCCAAGGTTTTTTAATGCAACTCCTGCAACACTCGGTGAGCCAGTTTGATTCATTTTTACCATCCTGTAACGTAAAAGTAGAAAATCACGCTGAAGAGGCCATGACCATATATCCTTGGACATCCAAATCAGCTAGAGGAAAGCCTGACCTTCACTGGATTGGATCTCGTTTTGCCTGTTGCATTGGCAAGTTCAGGGCCTAGAGAATCGATGGAGTCCCGAACAGAACAGCTCAGCCCTGGGGACTAGGAACGGGTGACAAACCTGCCATCCATGCTGTCTGCTGGGACCTCGCTGCCACCTCAGGAAAAGGAACAAGGCGCTCACAGCTACTGACCGTTTACATGCCAGAAATATTCAGCAGATGAAGGGCTGGGTGCTTTCCTAGTTCACATCATTCTGAAGAACTTATCTCTGTTTAAATCTGTTAATCTGGCTGAGATCAAGAGCAGCATCAAGCACCAAGTGGGGAAGCTGCTTGTTGTCAGAGCTTCTAGCACTAGGTACAAGTGATTTAAGAACACCTGAAGCTTCTACTTACCAGTTTGATCGCTACATATTCATTGGTGTAGAGATTTTTGCCTGTGAAGGAAAAAGAAAAATCTTTTAGTCGCACAGTCAACACTTCCAGCTAGGGAGACAACACAGAAGAGTGCTGCCAATCACTGACTGCAAAGATCTGTCTGTCTCTTCTCAATTACCCTCTCAAGTTCATGCCTTCTACACAGTGCAAGTCTCAAAGTAAGAAGCTGCAGCAGCTCACCAGGGCAGGCAAACACCATCTTCTGCTCAACATAAGGTAACTGTGTGTTATGGTAGCACTCATGTTCAATGCAAGCATTTAAGGAGATATCCCAGACATGTTTTATTATCCACATCACGCTAAAAAAAAACATCCGGAGAACAAAAAAAATGAAGAGTCAGGGTACCATTTCTTTCAGAAATGTCTTGATTCTGCTGGACACTGAGCAATTTTATCTTACCATCTACAGGGAGTGTCACCAGCATAACTGTGCTAAGTATCAAAGAAGGCAAAAAAAGCTTCTGTACCAACACAGATTTTATTTCTTCCTGTACGAACAGGCAGGCAGTATAAGCAAAATGCCTTTATGGCAGCAGCACAAAGGCAATCCTCGCAATCTACTAAGGCCAACAGCTCTCAGCTGCAACACAGCACCAATGAACTATGCAGCTGTTTCCAGGATGTTAAAAATTAAAAGAACAAAACCCATCCTTGATATCCCCAAACACACAGCGGTGTCTAGTCTGATACTAGCCCTGGCAAGGATGAACACCAATCGCCTTGGACGAGCATAACCAGGCAAGCACGCTGCCTTATATTCACAGTGTATGCGCACCCAGCTCCAGTGTATTGCAATATCTGGATTTTGGGATACTGGGGCTCTGGGACTGAGCCAGAGGCTGTACCCATGTGTGCAACAGCTAGAGGTGGATTTTCCCTCCAGGAATCCCTCTGGTGTTTGAACCAAGCCCTTGGCATTCTCAGTAACCTGTGGCAGAGACCCACAGCTGCATCAAGCAGCATCTTTTTGCATGCCCTGACACCACCAGTTACCATATCACTCAGGGTCCTCCGGTTCATCCGCTAAGAAATCTGAGCGATCGCCCCGCCTTCACCTTCTCCACTTGGCTCACGACTGACAGCAAACTCTCCTGGAAGAAATACCACTTCGGCGGTCGTCGTACTAGACCTGTCTCCTGACATCCCAACACCTTCGCTGCCTTTGCTCTGACCTTCTCCAGCTCCACTGCATGCTGCAAGGACAGCCTCCACCACACAAAGCTCCCCGTGGGTTTATCCAGAGAGCGCTGAAATGCCTTGCTTACCATTGCTAGCACTGCTACCGTGCCATCAAGTCACGCTTTCACAGAGTGCTTAGCATAGCTCCAAATTTTACCCTCAGTAAGTTTGCAGACAACACCAAGTTGGGTGGGAGTGTTGATCTGCTTGAGGGTAGGAAGGCTCTGCAGAGGGATCTGGACAGGCTGGACTGATAGGCTGAGGCCAACGGTATGAGGTTCAACAAGGCTGAGTGCTGGGTCCTGCACTTGGGGCACAACAACCCCATGCAACGCTACAGTCTGGGGGAAGAGGGGCTGGGAAGCTGCCCGGTGGAAAGGGACCTGGGGGTACTGGTTGATAGCTGGCTGAATATGAGCCAGCAGCGTGCTCAGGTGGCCAAGGAGGCCAACAGCATCCTGGCTGGTATCAGAACTAGTGTGGCCAGCAGGACTAGGGAAGTGATTGTCCCCCTGTACTCGGCTCTGGTGAGGCCGCACCTCAAATCCTGTGTTCAGTTTTGGGCCCCTCACTACAAGAAGGACATCGAGGTGCTGGAGCACCAAGTGTCCAAGGAAGGGCAATGAAGCTGGTGAGGGGTCTGGAGAACAAGTCTTGTGAGGAGCAGCTGAGGGAGCTGGGATTCTTCAGCCTGGAGAAGAGGAGGCTGAGGGCAGACCTCATCGCTCTGTACAACTACCTTAAAGGAGGCTACAGCGAGGTGGGGATCGGTATTTTCTCCCAAGCACTAACTGAGAAGACAAGAAGAAACGGCCTCAAGTTACGCCAGTGGAGGTCTCGGTTGGACATTAGGAAACATTTCTTCACTGAAATGGTTGTGAAGCATTGGAACAGGCTGCCCAGGGAAGCGGCTGAGTCACCATCCCTGGAGGTCTTCAAAAAACATTTGGATTCAGAGCTCAGTGACATGGTTTAAGGGTGGACTTGGCAGTGCTAGGTTAAAAGGTTGGACTGGATGATCTTGGAGGTCTTTTCCAGCCTAAATGATTCTATGATTCTATGAAAATGCACTAGCCATCTATAGTGGAAGATATCACTCAGTGCAGTTCCGGCCTCCAAATTTCAGCCCGGACATTCCCCATCCAGGCCCCACAGCAAGCAAACCTCTCTAAAATTCACCAGGTTGTCCACAGCTTTATTAAAAGATGGAAGCTGAACTGGAACCGGCAATGCTGCTTAACACAGGGCAGGCACTTAAATGTGAGCCTAAATATCCTTAAAGGAGATATTTCATGCAACCAGAGGTGTAAGCTGAGGTTCAGTGTTAACCCTTGCAACAGTTTGTTGTTGTTGCTGGAAAGAGACCCTACTATTTCTTTAGATCTGTTAGGAAAAACGATGATGGTAGAAAGTAGGGAGCAATAACCCCTAACTAGCACTTGTGCTCTCCCACCTAAATAGCAAAATGACACTGGGAAAACAGCGTTCCTTAAATTCACTGAAAGGCAGAGAAGGACACTGACAGCAGCCTCCACGTACGTGGAGCCATAGTCCAGGCTATTACAGTCTGGTTCATAAGGGCAAGAACTAAGTAGAAGAGAATTTTGATCATGAAATTCCCAGCTAAAAAACTGGGACAGGCAAAACACTAGTGTGAGACATAAGGCCAGCAGCCAAAGGTAAGTGAAGTAATTCATCCTCCAGCTCAGCCCCTTCACAGCAAGCACCACGGGGTAGACTGACCATGAGGGTGCAAAGGGGTTCGGCTTTGGACCTCCAAAACCCTTCCTATAGCTGCAACGGGAGACACTTTGCCAGCTGTGATGGCAAAGCCAAGCCCTGGAGACCTCTCCACAGGCTTGCTTCGCACCGAAATTTACCCCTGGGCTTTGCTGTCCCACTGCCCAAGGTGTCATGATTTCTTCTTCCTCCTTACACAAGGCTGAATACATTTTAAAATGTAAGAGTAAAGGCTGCACTGCTCACAGGACAGAGCTATCCTGCACGGTAGAATAAGCCGTGACGAGAAGCTGCATCTTATCTCAGCCAGAAGAGAGCTGTAATACAATTGAGATGATACAACTGTGCCAACAAAAGACCTTCAAGTTCAGGCAGAGCTTTTGATGGGGCAGCAATTAACTCCATGCCTCAGCTTTGGGAAGTTCCACTGACAATTAAGAACCGTACATCCTAAATGAGATGCGGTGCTTTAAGTCACCAGCGTTCACATGGGAAGCCTAGCAGCGCGGATTTCTCAAACCCTGGCAGCAAGATGTGCCGAATGCACGGGCACATTCTCACAGGTCGAAGTGAAAAGCCACAGGTGCAAACCTCTCACAACTGAGAGGACTCACATAAGCTTTGACCTTTCTGTCTAGCTCATCATTATATGGATAATGCAGTTTGGTGACAGATGAGGGCTGGGCAGTGGAGCAAACACCCAGCCAGTTGTCCTGAAGACCAAGCAGAGCTCACCCCAGACAGCACTGCATCTGGTGAGACCAAGGAAACCTGAAACACGAGTTCACACTGATTTTGTACCACCACGCTTGCTATCCCTTCCAGAGCACATCACTCCAAAGTATGGGTAGTAGTGTAGATCCTTCCCACAACCTACTCTTTCCTGTACCCTCCACATCTAGCACTATTCCAGCCAAACAGTCACATGAAGTCACATGATGATTTTATTATTAGGGCAAAGACGCAACCAGCCCCAGTATCAGATGCCATTATAATCTTTTTTATTATTTTTTTTTAAAAGCAGAACTTCGAACTGCAGCACGGGGCTCTGCTGTGCAGCTCTTGCTCTCAGGAAGGTGCCTTCTCAGATCGCATCAGCCTGCAGCGTGCAAGCGAGCAGCTTTTCCTCCACTTCAGGGCACCCCGATCACTGCCTCGCTGCCGAGATGCTGAATCTTCATGATACCTGCGCACGACTCAAGCCAACATCTAACTTCAGAACTCTGCACAATTTCTCTGGGTAACATGCTTCTCCAAAAATCCCTTTGGTGCAGCAGCCAATTAAGAGAGGATACAATCAACAGACAAGATCCAACTCTCCTAACACTTTTTTTTCCTTCAGACTGGGAGAAGAGCTGCATGAACTCATTTTTGCATAAGTGAACGCAGAGTTCTGAAAGTGCCAGATTATGTCTGCATTGGAGCAAAAAGATTTGGGCTACAGCCTACATCTCTACATTAAAATAAGCCACTGGTCTATCCAGAACTTTTAAAAAAAACAACCTATAGAAACTCGAATAATTTTACATTAGCACCTGTTTTATGCTTTACTAAATAAGACTGCTAAACATTGGGGAAAAACATGAGACATTTGAAGAGGCTTATTTATCCCTAACATTTCTCATGGTTCAGGATTTCAAGTAAATACAGATGTAACAGTCCGTGAATTGAACGTGCCCATGAGTTGTTAAAACTCCTGAGGTTTTTCTGGTGAGGACAGGAAAAAAAATCCTTTCAGTAAGTTTGTGAATCAGCCTCAGGAGGTCAACCCAAGGGTCTAAGCAGCTTGTCCAAGGAAACAGCCATCAGTTCACCGTGTTTCATCATTCTCTGGGCCAGGCGCTGATTTTTGTTGTGCTCATCTTCCCATCTCAGCTCGTCTGCAGGCTGGAATCCAACCGCACTGCTCCCACGTGACCAACAGCTTCAAAAAAAATAATATCCTTTGGGCTATCTGTATTTGTAGCGAAAGAGATCAACCCTAAGCAGCTAACCTGACATTCACAGAAAACAGCCTCAACACACAGCACCTCCTTCCCTCCCTCCCCCAGAACAATCAGCCCTCTGTCTGGTGCTCGAGCGCGGCGCGAGAAGAGTTTCAAGTGAAAACACAACATCTGAAAAAGAGAAAATCTTCGGAGAATTGGAAAGTGTATTTTCCACTTGTTTATGAGTCTGCAGGCTGTGTGTGACTTTGTTCTTCCTGCATTACTAAAAGCATTCGCCAACACTTCTCTGAAGCTACATCAGAAAAAAAAGCCAAAAAGCAGAGGGCATGTCGTTCATCTTTGCAGGACAAAACTGTTATCAGAGACTTGTTTGCTTATATTTCAGGCACACTGCTTCTCCTTCCCCACCACACAACTCAGCAATAATTAGCATCACATCTGTGCAATAGGAAGATCTGACAATTAACCAAACAGTAGTTCTTAAAGCTACGGGGATTGGCAAAAAGTAGCAGAAGTTTAAAAAAAACCAGAGCTTCTATACGGGCATCATGCCTAATTGCCATTGTCAGTACATACGGCCCGTTGCCCAAATGCAGCATGCTGCAGCATACTTGGTTAACACACATTAGCAAAACATTTACCAGTGTACCAAGAAAACCAAACCACCGAACCAACAAAAAAAAAAAAGGACCACTCAATTAAGAGGTGTTGCTTTTTCCCCCCTCATTAAAACTGAATTTCTCTGTAAACTGATCTTCTCAGAAGTGAAATCTCCTGTATAGAGTCCTTTGCTTTGAAACAATACATTAGTCAGAAATCCAATACCACTCAGAGAAACGTAGAAAGAACAACAACCGTGGAGACAAAAATCAGAATTTGGGCTCCAGCTGAACGAGAGCAGGAACCATTTACCTGGGGGGGGATCCAACACAGCTGCTGAACACTTGATGCTGTTTGGATCACAAAGCAACCCAACAGCTCTTTCCATATGGACCTCGCTATCGTGACATTTGCCGTTGGGGGGTCTTTGAAAATGCAATGCAGCCATGCAAGCTCTGTTACTATAAGGATCTAGACTGTACTATCTTCAGCTGCAGATAATGCTCATTCATGTTCAGGAAGTTGGGAGTTTTTGTCTCTCCGCCTTTGGAGTATTATCTCTGCTCTTGCAAATCAATAAAACTTCTCTGACGCAACGCTGAAACCAAGACTACCCATTTACCGGATGGATCATAAGCAAGCTGGTTGACCTTCATCCTGCGAAGAAGCGACATGTCTGACAGATGCAATAACCAAACCTCAGAATGATAGATTAATCATTCATAGATTCAGATCAGGAATCTACAAAGACACTATCAGTAGTTACGTATTATAACCTTTTGGTCACGGGAAGCAACAGCCTGATCAATTTATCATCCCTTGTGCCTGATGCACAGGCTATTTCAACTCTAAATACGTTCCAAGTCTGGGGCAAACGGTATTTATATCAGCCAACCTGCCTTCAGCACCCTCGACTTTACTAGCACAGCAAACCACTTCGTTCAGCAGAAAGAAGGGAAATGCAGCTGTTTTAAGTCAGAGCCAAGACCACCACAAGCTGCTGCTTCTGATCTGAAAAAGCTGCCCCAAAACCACTGGGAGCTCAGAAGCATGTAATTAAAAACACCGTCTGCTTCCCCCACCTCATTTAAAAAACAACCAAACGCACCACTAATGCATCTTTTGTCTAGGCTGACTTACGAGCCCAACACACGGCAGCCCGCAAAGCCATCTGTCTGGGCAACCAGCTGCAAGACACGCGGTTCGAAGACCAACGGACCAAGAAAAAAGCACGGGCCGTCGGGCCGGTTCAGCGGCTGTGGGGCAGCAGCCAGATGGCCGGTCTGTGCACCCTGCCCCTCGCCAGCCAGAGAGTCTGGGGCAGCGAGGTTAGCGAAGGACGTGGAAGAGAGAAGATGTGGCTGAGTGCTGGGAAACAGGTCTCAGCCATTACTTTAATAGGGCATCCTAGCTTATGAACAAGAGATTGAGAGCAATCCAGACAGTTAGGAAGATTTTTCACCTTAGGCAAGACGTTCAGCGTTGAGAACAGTCTTCATTGTTGGGATTGTTCAAAATTTGCATCTTTGGCCTCTCCAGTGTATTCACTTTGACTTTATGCAAATAAAAATAATACTAACAGTTACATCTTCTGAGTCAGAAGCTTCAGGTAAGGTAGCTCGACACTTGGGAAAACAAGACAAGCGCATGCTTTTCTCAAGCCAGGGTAAGTTTTTACATATTTATATTCCAGTGGTGAAATGCTAATCTGGATAATGCAGGCCACTAAAACAGTTAGTTCTTACCTAGTCTGAGTTCTCCAAAGTTCCCACACCCAATCTTCTTGCCCACTCTGAAGTTGGGTCCCACCATAAGAACGCCAGAAGATGCAGATGAGCTCGGCCGAGAACCGTGACTGCTCCTCCCCGGCATCCCTTTCGTCGTCCGCTGCCTTTCATCCTTTTCCCTATTGGGATGGTCCATGATCTTAGTAAAATATCTCTGCCAGCGAGCTGGCAGAAAGGAATCTGAGTGTGCACTCTTGTCCTTAGAATAGAAATATATAATCCAAAAGTATCTCAGTCAGGGTCCAAGAGAGTCATGGAAACGCGTGGCGTTCTTTTGGCACCGTATCCAGTTTCCTAATGCATCTTTAGAATGTACCAAGTGGTCAATTATGTTCTTGAGAACTCAATAAAGGCAAGTTGCTTTTGGTTTCTCACCTGGGGAAAAGAAAAAAGATATATGAAATAAAAATCATTATTTTAAAATACCAAGCAAGAAATGTACAATGTGGCGAAGCTCCAGTACCTTCCAGAGCTGTTTAGACCTCGAGGAAATTAACAGCTATATAGGAACTTTATCATTTTCTTAACAGTTTTCTGACAAAAAGCCCCAACATCACGATGAGTATTAAGTGCTGCCCATCTACTGCTTCCTGTTGGAGTTATCAGGACTAACACCGCACATACTGACAAAAGCGATTTCCATCACACCGATGGGTGAGGCGGAAGCTGCAAGGCGATCACGTCCCATCTTTAAAGCAACTGTGAAGTGTAAAGTTTGTTTTCTCTCGCTTCGTACATTTTATAAAGTATTACGCAAAAGTCAGACAAAAAATAGAAAGTAGCAACAGAAAGGTGCCAAGAGAAGAAAATATTGAAGCACTTACAAAGTTGCATGCATCTACCACACTAAAAAGTCAAATTCTAGTCCATTTTACATCTTTTAAACTTCCAGCATACTTGCTAATTGAAACTAGCGTATCAGAGAGATGACCCCAGTGACTAATCAAGGCAAGATTATTTTTAAAAAGTTAGAAATTTGCTGAAAGCTGTGTCAACATACAGTTCACGCTGCTAACATATCCACTATCAGAAGAATTTTCTTCTGTGGTCAGAAGAAATTTCTACCACTCGGAAGTGGAACTCTGAAGCCTCTGTAGCACAGCCCGTTGCAGCCTGATGGGACAGCCCCGAGGTACCAAGGGGGGTGGGCAAGCTGCATCCCAAGCAGCCAGCAGGACGAGCAGAAAGGTTGCAGCGCGCTTTGTACAGGTGCCGCACCAGGGCCCAGCGGTCGGCAGTAGACGCAGACCCTCTGGAGAGGGTTGCGGTGCAGCTCTTAAGCAAGAATTTGCAACTAGAACAGACATACCTGGAAACATCCCCCACATCCCAGGACCTACACACACCCTGGGTTTAGGGGACACTTTAGGGGCATTCACAGTTTTTCCAGGTGTGAGTGGAAGAGTGCCTGAATGATTTTAGAAACAAGATGTGTCCTACTTCTGCGTGGATGCTGAAGTTTCAGTGCTTGCATGGAAATTAGGAAACACCTTGAAAGTCAGCAGAGACATGCTGTATGAAGCCACCGAACAAGAGTCATCGTCAAAGGACATCAGCAACAGAACACTCAGGTACGCCCAGAACCCCAACCATATTTACGAGGGTTCAAAAGTTACTATGGCAATGGGCTCAGTCTTCCTGCACTAATATATTCGTAGCTTATTTTTCAGAGGACGTGGCAAGGCTTTTCCTGGTTGTTTCATGAAATGAAGCTAACCTACCTACTTCCAGTCCTCCAAAAGTAAAAGGCAAGAATTATTAGCCATCCACAAACCAGTGGCACAGAACAAAAGCATTAATTCTTTTGAAATATGACTATGTTCTCCCTAACCTTCAACTGTGGTATGCTTTTATTTCTTGACACTTTTGTTTTGATCTGAGACATCTGTACACAAGGCAGGACTCATTCACAATGGATCCAGAGCATGTGGGTAGCTAGCCACTCGTTGGAAATTCCACCTTCTGAACACTGAACTAGTCTTTAGCACAACTCTGACCTTTTCTGTTCGTTTCCATTTGCGGTTCTACATGCTCGCACAAAAGAGGGCACAGTTCTCCCCAGCCTGAGCTCCCTCCCTAGATCAGAAATACTTCTGCCAAAAAAAGCGAAGATTAAATAAGGAGAATGCACAACTTCAACAACACCTTGCAATTACTTTTTACTCCCTTTGTTCATCCATCACTGGAGGCCTCTGTATCAGATGGGGAGTTTGCAGGACTCTAAAGAGATTCCATCTTCACAGGAAGATGCTGGCCCGCAGTGTATTAGAAGACCTTCAGCATTGAAGAGGATCTAGTAATAGGGTAAATAAGTATCCATACCCATGGACCTGCTTCACATAGGATGACAGTCCCACAGAAACACCCATCTTTAACGGTGTTTTCGCTAATGCTAAGAGCCTAGTTCAGGTTGCAGGGGTTACAACCCACAGCATGTTGCATCAAGCCCATGGCTCAGCCGCCTCTTTTCCAGAGAGGAAGGCAGGTAAGTTCTTGCTGTCTCTTTGCACAAAGGTGGATCTCTGCAGAAAACACCACACGGCATGTTTGCAAAGGTGGCAGGTCTGAAAATCATCAGATCATCCCAGAACAACTGTATTGTGTCCATTCTACACCACAGCAGCTGCAGCATGTAGCTCCCAGGGTGGTACCGAGCACAGCGTGAGCTGCCAGTCACAATCAAACACCACTGGCCCAACTAGAGACAGAAGAGTTGAAGATGTTCACCTACAAGAAGCTCAACGCTTAGCATTACCAAGCTTTACCTGTACCCCCAACACGCGTAATTCAAGCTTTAACACTTAAAACTGAGCATGGATTAGCAGGAAGTATCCGTTAAGAGGCAAACAGGATGAACTGGTTCTTCATCACGGATATCCCCAACATACTTTCAAGCGGCAGCACTTATTTTGACAGAGTGAGTTAGCACTTATTCTCAAAACTGTCTGCATAGATACAAGCAGAGTTTTATCTGCTTTGTGAAATCATTTTGCAGGAGCAATGACAATGCTCTACCAGATACCAGAACACACAGTGATCGGGCCCCATCCCAGTCTGTCCTGGAAGAAGACTTGCTTCAGAAAACAACCCACAAAAAAAGTGGTCAGTCATTGAAACTAAGGAAGTTTGTCTGAACAGAAAGCGTGTGAGGATGAAGGTGTGCTTCTGGGGCTGGACTACAGACTAGAAAGATGAGCAGAACAGAGGAATCCCATGAATGAAAAAGCAGCAGCACTTAGGAAAACACACTTGATCCTACCAAAGCCAGAGGGGAGAATTTTTGTCCCTGCAGACAGAAGTCAGTATTTTCATCAAGGGTGGAAAATCCATGGGCAACAAGTGCAGACCTCACAAAACGGCAACAAAAAGAAGCCTCTAGCAAGAGCTAGATCCTTTCTCGGTACACTGTTGGAAAAAAAAAAATCAATGCACAGCATTTTGTGAGACATGAAGGGCAGCACAGCTTTGTAGACTGAGGAGATACTATTAGGAAGGTTGGCCAAAAACTTTGACAGGAATAGGCAAAAGAAGAACTACCAGCTTCCTACCCATGGAGTAGACGCGTCCCGACAACAAGGTTGTTTTGCAGCAGAACCTGATGCCTAGGTGCAGAACTAAAGTGCCTGGCTACCTGCTGGCAAAAGATACCAGTGCTACAGAACAGCATTTCATCAGCTATAGTAAAGTGGAGCTGAAAGCCACCAAAAGGCAGACACACAGTTTAACTATTTCAAACAGCTGATACTTGAGTTGGCCTCAGCCTTCAGTGGCTGCCCAGTCAGTGCTCCATGACACAAGGACATCACTCCCGTAAGGGCTGCTCAAGCCTCTCGCGAGCACGAGCCCTTCTGAGCCTCAGTATGTACAGCTTCCCCCCTCCCCAGACTGAAGTCCGGGCTCAGCTCGAGCCCTGCATGCCAGGTTTCAGATCCAACATCAGAAGTACGCTGCTCTATTTGATGCTCACGCCGTCTTGCTCCCCGCTTCTCAGGTGGGACAAGCGGCCCTGTTCTTCTCAGGCAGATGAAGCACACAGAGCTCCACCACACATTTTCTGGCTAGTGAAATAAGATGTTAACAGTTATAAGCTCCTACACCCCCATCCTTTCTCCTTCCCCAGCATTTTGCTAGTTTGTATAAGGTCTCCCCAAGGGAAGGGATGGAAAGGTCACGCCTGACAACCCGAGAACACTAAACATCCTCTTTCTTAGCTGAAAGCCTCCTGCAAACAGAAATGCAGACCAGCAACGAGCCAGTGAATAAGAAAAGAGGTTTGATAACCTCTTTATTATGGCCAACCTGATCCCAGCTGTCAGTACACAGAATTGCACGAAGATCTTTCACTACTGCTAATACATACTATAATGCATTTAGTATACTAAACGTATATAGTAGCAATAGTGACAATAGTAGTATCTGGCATCAAACATGGCTTTTGACGACTAACAAAGTAAAAGCACTTGGTTTTCGAAGAGGAGTGGCAGAAGAAACGAAGACTAGACTGTAATTTGAAGTCATTCGCATTAAAATGTAAAGACTACTCAGAACACCAGGACTATTTCCTGCCACGATTCAAACTTTTTCATAATGATTTTCCTTCCTACCTTTCCACCCACTCAGCAAGATTGCTCCTGAAAGTTACTTGCATTTAAAGAAAGCTGCATGAACATATTTGCCTAATGGTGACTCAGTTCAATTCCAGTATTCATTTCACTACAATGTAGTTGAAGACACGGGAACAGTTATTTAATAAAAGATACAGGCTTGAAAGGAAATTACTTAAAGCACAGTTAGCTAAATAAAGAAGCCAGCTTAGTATCCTACGCGCTTCCAAACGCTTAGGACTTGAGATCTAAATCACTACTGCTCCTCTACCAATAAAACCACAGTGCTAGAGCTACAAACTAGCTTCTAGCCAGGGTTGAAGGCAGCTGTCATTCACCTTGCCATCAGCCTTAGCATGAAGAAAAGGCTTATTGCTTGCTGAGCACTCCTTACAGAGTAGGCACCCCACAGCGCTGCTCGAGTACAGAGATATTGCTTGTAGCCATCCTATTTCTGCAAAGAAGTCCGTCAGTTTGAAAGCAGCAGTAGTAAAGGACAATGCAAACAAGAGGCTGTGTGAACAAGACAGAGCGATCCTTATTTCTACCCTTTGAAGGCAAAGCTTGCTTCCCATGCACCAAAAATTTCTTTGACCTGTTTGAGATGCTCTGGAGACCTCTCCAAGAGGAGAACAAGAGCTGCCAGTCTTTTTTTGTAGCATAGTTTTGGCAAATATCTGTCCAAACCGATAATGCAAGTGAATCCCCCTTTCCTCAAATCAAATCAAGCAGGCCTGATCCCGGTCTATGTACGTTTTTGATTCACAAAGGATTCAAAATGTACTAGACTGCAAATGCTTGGTGCATGGAATACCAACCTAACAAGTGGAAGTAATTCACCCCTACAACTCCTTTCTCCTCCTTTTAAGCCAAGATCTTGAAGAAAGCCCCATATTCCATTGGGGTGGGTGATCTCATTCCGCTCTGCACGAAAACAGGAACTCCATTTCTCATAGCAACTTCACAACTCTTGCTTTAGGACAAGGCATGTGCCTTCTCACTGTGTTTTCCAGCGTCCACCCTATGTGGGCATGGAATACTTTCTGTAAGTCTCTTGATCCAGGGAGTGTTTTCCGGACAAGATCTGCTATTTCCCACGTGACTTCAAAGACTAAAATCCTCCAGGGCTCTCAACTGACATGTTATAAATGTACGGATATGAGATCACCAGCTTCCACACTCATTCTGTGCAAAAAGCAGAGCCTTCAGCTGCACAGAGCTTTGCTCCCTTTGCCACAGATTGGGACAAGCCATTCACCCTCTGGAGAAGGTCTAACACAGCCAGCGTGCAGTTTATGAGGATTTTTTCTTGAAACCAGGACACATGATGCGTTCGCACATGTTCTCAGCATCTACCAATTCCTTTTATTAGCTTACACCCTCAAGTTTAGAGGAACAAGCTGGTTTTATGTCCCGTGTTTCATTGCATACATTAACAGCTTCCTAGGCGTCAACGCTCTTCCTGTATTAAAACGAGATTAGCAAACCTTTCCCTTACGGCTTTGCTCTCTTCCAAGCAAACACTTCCATCAGCTTCAGCACCCTTCACACCTTCTCATCCCTTCCACAACCTTCCACCTCTTGACCTGCTTCAGCCTGTGCTACTTTCCAACTGGCCCCAAGAAAAATTTCTTTTTTTTCCAAAGCCACGAACAGCACTAGCATGACCTGGTTTTAGCGTCCTCGATGTTGTGAAAAACAACAGAAAAACTGAAAAAAGTAGGTCAAAGTTCTCTGTCACAGTTTAAAGCTGGTAGCAGCAAAGCTGGCTGCAGACTACAGCAGGCAGGTGCATATCGTGTCAGATGGCCCACACTTGGGAGGTTCTTTCCAACCTTGAAGGCTACAGATGCCTTTTAAACTCTACGAGTCACTTCTGTTGAATCACTTGACCAAATGACTTAATCTTCAGCTTATGCATTTAGTTTTGTTCAGCGCTTCATAGGCTAAAAAAAGGTGAGGCATACAAACAGTATTAAGTCTAAATTGTTAGGAAGGGAGAGGGATGGACAACTGCGGATCACTACACTCATTCCTTACTCACTGTCACGGTGACATACTACAAGTCCAGTTTTTACAGAAAGGGTTGAACCCAAATGAACTCTCATCACTTCCCATACTTAGGAAGTGAACTTGCTTGAAGTCTTTTGCATGAAGTCTTCTCCTTGAAGATCCTACGAACTTGCTAAAAAATATTAATCCTGTAATCCTCAACTAAATGTGTTGGCAAGTTACTTTTCCAAGTGAGTCTCAGGCTGGATGTTGATCATCTCACCAAGAGCACCACCAAGAGCAAACTGTGCGTTTGTTCCTGAACTCTGTTCTCAAAAGCCTTTACACAAGTTCAACGTGAAAGCCAGGAATGTTACGGAGGGAAAAAGTAATCTAGTTCTTCCACATGCAGAGTCTCGAAACAAAAGAGAGACCATTTTCGGGGAAGTGGTTTGTGTGATGCAAGCTAGATTCATCGACTCCCCTTCCCCACTCAAGTTTAAGCCAAACATTTGCAGCAGCCACATATGCATATTCCTACACACATAACAAAGCGCTACAGACCATAATATGCCAGAAAGAGATGGTTAGTGCACTTCAGTAAGAGTTGCATGATGTTGGAACAGCTAAATGCTGTTCTATGCTTAAATTGAGAAAAAAATCCCCTAATGAAACCCGAGGCTTTTTTTTGTTGTTCAGGCTGGGAAGAAGAAAAACGAAGAGCAACTGCCAGATCAACTCCAGCCTTTCTTCTGAGGCTTGCTGCACAAGTCAGACATACAGCCCTCTGCATAAAGGCCTGACAGACTGCCAAATCCCGGACTGTCAGCAGCAAGCACCTCCAAATAGTGCAGGTGCTCAGCCCACACGCAGCTGCGTGCACAACCCCAGCGCTGAAGCCCTAAGAGCAAACCATCACATATGCACCGTTTTTGAGATCTACACCTTGATATTACAGTAACTAACCCCGGCCTTTGAAAGGCTCTCAAAGACCAGCAAACGCATGACATTTAAGATACCATCTGCTTGCAAAAATAGACTGTGTAAGGCCGTGCAAGATCAGGTTCCAGCAGAAATAGATATTTATGAGGATGCTGTAGAGGAAATGAGGAAAAAAATTGGCAGTGGTGAAGGGACTGTAACAGACCCAGAGCAGGATGAGAACTCAGCAGACATTCTCTTCTCAATATCTAGGCATCACATATACCTATATTTTTGTTTTCCCCCAGAATTAAAATACTGGGTTACCTAGCAGCAAAAAGAGCTTCAGGTACACCTATGCCACCTCCTTCCTTCCAAGCAATGGTTTTGAAGAAGAAAGGGGCAAGCCTACCAAAGAAGGGGTTACTTCTAGACAGCCACGTGCATCTTCAAGGAATAACCCACATCTGGCAAGTTCAGGTGCCTCGATGGTACGCAGCAGCTGCTGGATGTAGTTTGCACTCACTGGTACCAACAACGAGCCAAGTCCTCGACGTGACCACCGCTGCGGCTTCACCTCTGGAGCAGGCTGGGATCACTGGGAGCAACACCGCTTTTGTGGATTTACAGCATAACTGAGCACAGGTGCGCCTCTACGGTCTGTGACCATTTCATCTGCCTGGCAAGGAAAAGCAGCCTGGAGGATGAATTGCAGACAGGCTCAGGGAGCTTGAAAAGACTGGTGATTTGGCGACTAAACGCAAAAAAGAACCTTTGCACTATCCAAACCATGAAATGTTTTTTTCAGCTTTCAGGAAAGAATGCAAGTATCAAGTTCGGAGTCAACACTGCTTTCACAGTGGGAGGGGTGGGGGAATGCCTCTTTATTAGAAGAAAAGTCATCATGAACTTGGAACAGGGGGGGGTTCACAGAAAACCAACGAGCCTTTAATAGCAAGGGGTAAGTAGAAGTCTGCTAATTAAACACAGCTTGAGCTGACAGGCAGCCCTGACTAATTCAAAGAGGTGCTGAGAAGCATATTCTGACCTGGCTGTGCGCCGAAATGAACACGAACACTCATCAGGTACACGTTTCCCCTGTGCGGGAACAAACTCACATCACGTGCCACCCAGTATCAATAAAAACAGTACTATTATTAAACAGTAGTGAAATGGGGACACAGCCTACAGCTTCCATCTTAAGAGGAAGGCTCCAGGTCCCCAGACTCGAGAGGTCCTTGCGACTGCCCCATGGGAGCCGGCTGCCCTTCCTCTGACCCACCAACACAGGGTGCCTCAAAAAGCTGTGTACGAGTAAGCAGAATAGTCTCCTGGTTGTCTCGGATCAGAAGGACACTAAACCTCTGCCAAGGCTCACGTCACATAAAAAGAGCTTCAGACGCTGCTGGTCAGATCCAGGATCTGCAATCGAATTAAGCAGAGAGCTGGGATGATGCTCGCTAGCAGTCTGAAGCAGCAGCGTACCCTCTGTCTGGCATTCATCAGCATATAGACAGCATGACATCCAGAACATAGCTGCAAAGATCAAGAGCCCGCTAGCCGGTGGAAAACATCACAGCGATGCTGCTGAGCGCCTGATGGCTCAGGAGACATGGGAGAGCTGGTCCGGCCTCTCTGGGCACTGAGCCCTGCGTACGGGTATAAGGGCTCTCTGCGTCCAAGCGTGCGTGCCGTCCCAACAGCAGCACGTTCACTGCCGACAATCTGGATAAGGCTCTCCCCACCACTGCACGAAGCTGTAAACCCTTTGTGAAGATATCACTTCCGTGCGAAAGGAATGAAGTTACAAAGGCGCATCAAAAGTAGGTCCCTTCGGAGGGAGCTTTATGCAAGTATCTAACTCTGTGCAAGGGTTTAGGCACCAAGAAGAGACACGCACCATAAATCAGGCAAGATTAATCTCAGCCTAGGGTGTGCCCTACAGGGATGAATACCAGAAATCAGCCAGAGCAAATTTGGCTGTAAGAGAGACTACGCGCCTTCGTGTCCCGCTGTAGGGAAATATTCGGTATCGCGGGAACTGAAGAAGCTGCTCTTCACGCACCGCACAGCCTCATGTGAAGAGGGGACGTGACTTGAAACAACAAAACCAGCAGAGGAAAAAAAATTTAGGTGGGTAGAAGTCACAAGCGCACTCTGTGCAGCCTGCGTAGCTGAACTTTAAGGTCTGGCCTGGCAGACCAAGCCCACGCACACCCTGTAGAAAACAGGGAAGCGGACAACCCTGCCGAGCCCACGCGGCCGCATCCTGCGGGCTCTCGGCATTGCCCAGCGGACGTCACTCGGCCCCTGCCTCCAGGCAGCTCGTCACCAGAAACTCCTCCAAAGAGCTGGTTAATAAAACAGGAACACAGCGAAGTAAGAGATGGTTAGTTCAAAAAAAAAAAGTCATGGTGATGCCAAAAGGGGACACAAATAGCATAGTAAGAGGGAACACATGAAAACTCGATACTGTGATTTAGTGTACATCATCTTTTTATTTTAATGCCTGAACTCCACCCTCTCCTCACTTGAAGACGCTGCCTTCAGCAGTCACAGAACCATGCTCTCGCTTCATATAATTAGATTAGACATTTGGCAGGAATTCCACTGACATTACCTGCATATTTTGTTTGCAGCTGAGCTGCTTCTCAAAAAGGAAATTATGTACCTGAGAGCACGCAGAGAGAAATCTCCCCTAGCCTTCAACGTGCTATTTGGAGGCAGGCAGAGGTGACAAACCTTGCAGCCACGTGCACAGCTTAGAGAGCACAAAGAGGCCAAAGGGGAAAGAACCAATGCTCCTGGTTAAGAAATCCTGCTCGTTTGGGGCTGATAAATGTTGCTATGGTATAAGCAAACAAGCCTAAAAAGCTGCATTCGAGAAGGGGCAGCAGCTCCCAGCACACCGACTCCCTGCCGCAAGCACCTCGTTCTCCCCCAGCCCTCTATTTTTTTGTAGGGCCAGGCTTTTACTGGTGCAGCTCACTTCAGTTAAAAAGGGATTCTGCAGTACTAAGCAGGCAGGCAAAGTTGACTACACGTGTCTGCAGTGTCTTCTTCAGGCCTTTGCTAAAGCCAGGAACAGTTTTTACAGACAGAGCTTAATATTTAAGGCACTGTTACAGTCGGAGCTTGAAACCCGCTGCAGCAATTTGTCTTCCTTTACCATTATGGGATTACAAAAACTCCATGGAGTCTTCACTGCAGCTGTGCTATAGTTCCAAAACAAGCTGTCAAAGAAAACCCAAGCCCACCTACCCTACAGGGTAGCATCCTTACAGCCCATCAAGAATAACCTTTTCCTTTCTCTCTGAAATTTAAGATTTCCTTTCTTCCAAGCTCCCAACTGTGTATCCTTATGAAGCAGTTTAGCTGTCAAAAGAGATTGATTTCCATAGTCTACACAATTGAAAAGGTGCCAAGAATGACATGCAGACAAAGCAAAATACCTGCTGGAGATGTACGGCCCCCTTGCAGGAGGGCTACGAGATGCTTGGGAGCTCTGTGACAGTTTTGTGGAATAATCCAGCCTCTTGCTTTTTTACCAAGCAAAGGTCGCTTCCGTAGTTTTGCTGACAGCTGTATGCTGCCTCCTCCCCAGTGCAAGGTACGGTTGCTGGTTTCGTTCTGTGCCCACCAGTGACAAGATAGGCTACACCTACACAAACACCGCGAGCTCCATAAAAACCTGCACTTCCTCAGCACAGCAATTAGACATCATAATCTCAAGATACACAGCTAGACAATTGCATATGTTCAGAGTAAATGTTTGTACCCAGTTACTCGATGTGGCTAGGAAGCAGCCTGGATCACCAGCCCACAGGGAAAGCCGAGCTGAAGCCAAGTTGACAGTGGTTTGAAAATACTCACGTGCTGGAAGGGTGCTTTGGCTTCTTCCAGATGCATTAGCAAGCCCTGTCCCACGCCTGTCACTCTTCTACCTGTGCTTCACAAGGCGCAGCTTTGTTATAAAATCACTCACGAGAAGCCCGCGTGCGGTGTCGGGGAGGCACTCTCCGTGCTGACGTATCCGACGTGATGCCGCTCGCCACACCGCAGCACGCCTGGGTGGCACGGAGAGAGCAACAAGTGCTCTCTGGTTTCTCAAATGAGTCTTGAGATAAGCTCTGGAGATTTCTTTTGGCTACAACCATCCAGCTAACACTGTTTGCCCTCATCAAGTTTCTCCCTTTTCTGAAGTACATAATACTCATACAAATTTCAATTTGCAAAGGATCAGCCTGGCTACGAGATGCCCCGCTTTCCTCGTTCAGCGCTATCCTGAACGTGGGCTCACAAATAAGGGTGGCCAGACATCACACTGCCTTCCCGCTGACAAAAGAGAAGCTTTTTCTGAAGTTACATTTGCAAGAGATGCAGCACAAAGCGTTAATGTCAGCAAGGACATTAACTCCACAAAACCCCTGCCTAACAAGGCAAAGCATCCCTGCTGCCTGCATAGCCAGGGCGTAGGCGGGATAGCACCGCACACGACTAAGCAGCCCCAGTTCTCAGCTGCAAGCAACGGCTTCAAAGAGATCCAGCTTCTGCAGCACTGGTTTATTTTCGTTACCAAAACCAGAGGTATTCAGCAACGCCTTCGTGCGGAGGTCACCACAGTGCCCAACTCCGAGCACATGGAGCTTCCTTCGTGCCGACCTCGCAGCCGCTACCGATACCCCTATCTGTGTTCCAGCACCACGCGATGCTTATTTCTGAGATCAATAAACAGCATTTTAGTAGTAAATGGACGCCTCAGCTACCTTAACACGTTTGCTGGGCCATCTTGGCTACTTCTATCTGGATTTAAACTCCCGAGGGCCAGAGGAGGATCACCACCGAGGTTATCAAACACGGAAAACAAGCACACAGTGTTACCGCGGGTACCTGCTGTTTTCTTCATCCCGAACAGGGACTTCCACGCATTGCATCAGAACCGACGAGACTGGATGCCCACCTACAGCACGTTTGGTTTTGAGCAACGACTACGAACAGCAGAAACAAGCAGCACTGACACAAGCATTCAGGCTTGCATGCATTTGATGTAGCAACGTCCCCTTAAGGAAACAGCGTGGAGGTTAGCAGGGGAAACGAGCAGAAGAGATTTTTCAGTTTCAGAGACAATTTTACAAGCCAGCTTCTCCTAGTTCTCTTCTTTCCTTCATGTTAAGTAAGGACTTTGCACAGCTCGTGGCCTGGCTCCTCTGTTTGCTGTAAACTTGAGACATACCTATGTAAAGCAAATATTATGCCAAAACAAACAGATCTTCCACCCACTTGTGGTCCGGCAATCTATTCGGAAGGAAAGGCAAGGCACGTACCTATAATGCCAACCAGCATGAACAAGGGTAAAGTCAAGTCTCACTGTTAACAAAAGGAAACATTTTGCTCCGTTCCTAAAGCAATCAGATTTATGTGTTGGCATTACATGTGTCGGCATTCCTGTTCTGCAAGCTTCTGAACCCATTCATGTGTTACAACCCCATTTGACAAAGATTTCAAAAGACCTTCCATCTCTGCAGCTACTCTGACAAAGCCAGAGGAGAGATCCACGTGTCCATTTCTTTGATCCATTTGATCCATTTCTTCCTCACCTAAGAAAATAACGAAGTACAAGCCCAATTACGCAGCGAAACACACAGGAGAGGAGTCCAGACAGCACAGAAACAGAAGAAGGTATAGGAAAAAAAGTGACGGTTTGTCCCCAGAGAAGCTCCTGATGGATGCTCCCAGCCCACATCCCTGCCTGCCCCGTTCTTCTGGGAAGTCCCAAGGTGAAAGCTTGAGGAAGTACTCCGCAAATTTTAGGGCAAGAGGCTAACAATGAAATTTAAGGTGAATTTTAACAGGATTTTTGAGAAGCCAACTCCAGAGCCATTCCTTAGGAACAGGATTACTAAGGAATGAGCAAGCAGGACTGTATCTTCAAGGAAAGCAGAGAAGTATTTTGATGGTCCAACCGAAAACAAGCATCCAGTGCAATCTTGTGCTAAGAAACGTTGTATGATCCTTTGATGTCCAAAGCGGAATACCACATAAACACAAGGAAACTTTAAGAGTAGTAAAAAGAGCTCCAAGCTACTCTATTTCCCATCCTGTAATAGCTTAAAAATTAGCGACACTGCAGAGAGAAGCCTAAAGATTTCTCAAGAACCAAAACAAGTCCCTGTGATGACATTAAGGCATGAGTTTGGTGTAAAGAGATTAGAAGACATCTCACGGCTTCCCCTGGATTATGGATGGGGAGAAACTAAAGCCAACACCCAAAGAAAAACAACACAAGGAACAACGAGCAGAGGAAGTCATCGGTTCCTGAGGTCCAAGGAGAAAGTGGATATATTTGGGGGAAAATATTCTATGAACCATACCTGGCTCTAAACATCAGACTGACTTTTAACCTGGAAACCAGACTAGATGAATGCATGCCCCTTCCCATTTTGCTTATCTATAGCATCAGCCTCCAGGATTTTCTGTCAATTTGATGCTTTGCTGCTCAAAGCTCCACCCTGTGAAGTCCGGAACATCAGCCTCGTAACAACCTGCAGCCACTGCAGCTTCCCATGCCGCTATGAATAAGAAACCAAAAAGGCTCTTGAAAGCCTATTCTGCCCTTTCACACCCACCCAAACTTAAGAGCTCCGTTTACCTTTTAAAAAGAAAGAAGAGATGCAAAACAGGTACTTGCAGAGATTTGTAACCAAGGAAAGCACATCCTGATGATCACGTTACTTTGCCCTGCAACACACGGCCTTTGCCTAGCTGTGGCTGGCGGATTTCTTCACATGGAGCTTCCGCATTCATTTCGCGAGCACTGATCTTGGAGCACAGACAACACCTCATTCCGCCCTATTAGTTTTAATATCATGGTCTGAAAATTTCCTCTTCCCTCCTTCCTCCCCAAAAACACAGTAGTGAAATGACCCTTCAGGCTGCCAAAAAAAGGGAAAAACAGTAAAGCTAGGAGTATTAAGCAGCCTAATGCTTCATAGTGACTCCTAAGGCCATTAGATTTCTTGTTTCAGTCATCTGGAGGCTAAATTCTTCCACAGGGAGCCCAAAGCTTTCTTGGACAAACTGGGACAGAGCTGTTTTTATTATTAACACAAAGTTTCAACAACTTCAACAATTCAACAAGTGATATTTTGTCCCATGCAGATTTACGTCCTAACCACGGGAGAATCCAAAGTACTTGCGCTACCAAGCATCTTTCTGTCCTCTGAAAGGCACCAAACTCCCACCCAAACCCTTTCCCACCAACAAATCTTCAGGCAAATGAGGAAGTGGCTGAGCCTCTAAGAATACGTCGCTGAACACAACTACACGTCTCTTTTGGGCACTACCTTTAAATCGTATTTTCAAGATGAATTACTTCATTACAGCATCCGTTCCCTTCCCACACAAACAACATAACCTTGAGAAGGCTGAAAAAACAAGTCCAATTCTTCAGCCTACAAAGCAGCTCTTCGACATGGGAACAAGGGAAAATACAGCACACTTCTGAAGAGCAGGGCAGCATCTCTTGATAGCATCTATACACAATGCCCAGTGTTTGCCTGTACATCACCTGTCAAAAGTCACCTTTTGTGCTTTGAAACCTGAAAACGGTTCCATATTTGGCTACAAAATATCCCTATGAATCACCATGCCTGAAAGAAAATTCAAGCCACTGACGGCTTCAGCTTCTCAGTCCAACCATGCGAACAGGCAGATAGTTGAGATTGTCAGAAGAAACTCATGCCATGAAAGTGCAGGTGCAATCCGAGCACGGGAAGACGCACTGAGACGCACAAAGGGTCCATTTGGCACAATACCCCATCTTAGGTGGACAGCAGCAGCGTCTCACCAAGACTGTAGGAGCACAGGGAATACACAGCAATACTCCTCCTGGAGCTAAAGACTTGCAGACTGTTTCAGGACCTGCAGCGATATCATTACAACAAAGTTGGACTGCCCCTCGAATGAACTTGTCTTGCTTCTTCCTGAATTTACACAGCCTTTTGGTACCTGCAGCTCTCAGAGCTGTGCTCTGCAGCTTGCATTAAGTGAGGTATCTCCTCCTGTTTTCAAACCTGCAGCATCCAGATCTCTTTTGAGGTGAGCCAGCGTCCTTGTTCACAGGACAGGCACCAGGTCCCAAGAAGAGTGAAACCTGACAGCTGCAGTGTGGCCAGCTTAGACACCCACATCAGAAAAATCTTTCCTTTTGCTAAGTGACACTTCCATCAATACGCAAGAACAAGAAGCAATAGAACAAGAACTGGAGGAATGCTGTTTAGTCACAGAAACTGTACGGATTTGATTCCCTTTCAGCTGGAGAAAGAAGTTGAGGAGAGAAGGACACTGAGGACAACCTGACATCTGCTGTCTTTTAAAGGAAATGTTAAAAACTGGACTTCAACCTTAAAATGGAAAATAAACTCTCAGCCGTGCTGGTCTGACAATCATCCCTCTGCAGAACGTGCCTCAGGACAAGGTGAACGTGCCTCAGGACAAGGTGAACGTGCGCGTGGAAGGGGGAAAGCCTACCTAAATATATTCAAACCTTTGTCTGGCATGGATCATTGCTTGACCATGTCTACAGAGTCCTGGCCAAGTGTCTGGCAGCTGCCACTACCTTCACACAAGCTACAGAAGCTTCATCACCTGCCCTCCTTACGGTGATGAACTGCAAGGTTGCAAACTTCTGCTGCTGCTTGTTCATCAACAGCAGCAACTGCGTATTTGCCTTTACAAACTGCCTAATCCAGGAATTATTTATAGTTTTTATATATATTTATAATAATCCAGGAATTAGTTCCTGGATTACTGTGGAAGGCTCGTGCTAGTGGTGGGGTTTTGGTTGTTTTTAAGAGGTTAGTTACTGTACAACAGTTTTTCCAATTCTAGCATTTGTGTAAGAAAGCAGCTTATACCTGATCCATCTGGTGATCAGATACATATTATATCAATTAATTAGCTTTAGTTTTCCTGGTGTTCCTCCCCCCACATGAGCAAAATCAGTGAGACTAAGCATCCATGCACCGCTTGAAAACAGCTTTCACAGATCTATTTATGACAGCATAACTACAGAGCTTGGGTGCGAGTCAAAGCTCCATATGTACTCTGTTTCTGGTTGTGTTCTTACGGTAACTCGGATACAGCGTGACATATTTAATATTCAATAAGCTGCAAGTGCTGAGGCACAGTGAGAAGGTTCAAGGTGATGAGAAAAACTTCCAAAGCCTTCAAAATGAAACAATTAAGCATTTACCTCCAGATTTCTCACGACCCGAGGGAAGCGAGCTGCGTGCAAACCTTTCTCAGCCGGCCGTCAGTTTATCCCCGTAACATTTTCTATCTACTTTTCACGCTGTTCCTAGCGGCCAACTTCAGGTGAATCCCCAAGTGGCTTCACAAAACCTCTAAAGCACCCGATGAGTCTGAAACGCTGCTTCCACATCACAGCACGGCTCAGACTCCTCCACCCCATCCCCAGGGATGCAGCAGACCATGATTAGTCTAGACTGCAACAACCTTCGTAGTTTAGCAGCCAGACTGAGGCTTAAAAACTGAAATTAAGCAGAGACGGGGCAGCTGCAACCCCAGGCAGTCTCCCGGAGCCAGCAGCCGTAGGTCGGGGTCACGGCTCTTCAAGCAGAAGCTCAGAGGCAACACCCTGCCCACGAGGCAGGGCAGCTTCGCGAGCGGCACCAGCCCGACGTGCACACGACAGCCCCACGGCTCCCCAGGCAATGGGAAGCACCGAGAGCGAGTGTTCCCAAGTCTGGTGCTGGGGGAGACCCGCTAGGCAGAATCCCCAAAGATGGGCCAGGCAAATCCCAGCAGTGCCCAGCCGCACCGCCACCTCCCCACTCCCATGTGCCGCGTCCCAGCCTTGCCTGCTCCTGGCCTCCTACCTGCCCGTGTCTAGGTGGGAGGACAGAGTGTGAGCCAAAGCTGGGCTTTAGTGTCTCCTGGGGGCTGCAGGAGACGGGGGAGCTGGTTAGGAGAGACAAGTAGCCCTCGGGTTACCAGGACAGTCACAAAAGCCCAGAACGGTTTGGGTTGGAAGCAAATTAAAGCCCATCCAGTCCCACCGCCCTGCCACACCTCCCACCAGCCCAGGCTGCCAAAAGCCCCATCCAGCCCGACCTTGAGCACTTCTCTGGTCCACACGCACCAGAGATGTCTTAAAAGATAGCTTATCCCATTTAACATCCACCTACCCTAAAAGGCACTCCTCCATCCATCAAACCCTCTCAGTCTCTTCAGGCTCCAGCACTCCTCTGACCTCTTGGCAAGCCACTTCATCTACCAGAACTCTAGGGCTTTCCACCAGGTTGCTGAGCTGAACCCCTACTGAGAGGTTAAAAAAAGCCTCAGAGACAGCCTGAGGAAAGTTACAGGTGGATGCTATCGGCCTTTCAGCAACAGCAAGCTGTCACACTGTTCTTCCATTAAATGAACAGTTACGAAGCTTGCAGACAATTGGACATTACAATTCTTTTAGCAACTCAAAATAAACGCATGTTCGAGGAGTTTAGCTACTGAAATTTACCAAACAGGGGAAGCATTTTTTGTATCCTGTATAATAGCAGCATGCCAAGAACATAAAGGCTTTCATTTATGTTAACTGCAGTAGCAACAGCTTTCACTAAAGCTGCAGCCACATCTTCCACCCTCACATGTTTTTGAAACACTGGGATGTAGCACAGCCTCCCTCCCCCTTCCCACCAGGAGAAAGTAGCATAGGAAACGCTGAACTTCAATTATTCAGTTAATATTTCAATTCAACGTAGAATTTCAGTTACGAACTTCAGCTAGCAAGCAAAAATAATTCAATAACATTTTAAAAAGGAGCCATCTAGAACACACTTAAAGGAGGAATAAATGCAGCTTGTAGTGCCAGGATGACAACAGCAGGTAACTGCAGTAAAATCCAGCGAGTAGCCAGTGAGCACATCGCCCACGAGCTCATTTTAGCAAGGCCCTACTGTAAGTATCATCGTGCACTAGTTTTGAAAATTACTGAAAACACAAACCTGATGCAAGCAGCACAGGAGTTCAAGGTATTCCTGTGAGTACCAGCCTCACATCCCACTAGAAGAAAACGATATTCAAGGCACCTCCCCCTTAAGCTTGCTCAAAATTTTGTGGGAGGCATCTAGAATTTCTAAAAAAGCACCAAAACAAAGGCTAATGCGCTGGAATCCCTAAATGAGAAGGCTGGAGCGTGTGCACCGTGTCCTGAAGCATTTCTGGTACTAGATAATTATCATTTCCAGCAGAAGCATCTCTAACCTAAACCAGCAGATACTGGGACCTCGGAAACCTTGAAGCCATTTGCAGAGCTGTACTTCTCCACCCAAATGTGTGCTTCTCAAGTACAGGCCCGTTAGCACCACCCCCAGTTAGAGACCAATAGGTTTTCTTTCTTCATTATCTGTGCAGCTTTTCATGCACTCACATTCTTAAAAACCAGCCTCATACTACCTGTGCCAGTCATGCTGCTGTTCAGAGACTGACCAAGGCCCAGCCAGGAGGAGACCATCACAGCCAGCTTGGTTGTCCAGTACGCACACCTTCGTGCCCCAAGTGCACAGCTAGGGGAAGCACATCAAGATCTGGAGCAAGATCTTCTCACGGGAAAGGGAAGAAAAATGGCACAGCTCTACTCCGATTTATCTAGTCTCCGCCGGCCCAGAGGAGGGCTACATACTATCCCAGGAGAAAACCACAGACCCAAAATCTGGGTACCAGATCGTTCATCGGAATCCCAGAACGGTTTGGGTTGGAAGGGACCTTAAAGCCCTTCCAGTCCCACCCCCCTGCCAAGGGCAGGGACACCTCCCACCAGCCCAGGCTGCCCAAAGCCCCGTCCAGCCTGGCCTTGAGCACCTCCAGGGAATTGGCACCCACAGCTTCTCTGGGCAGCCTGTGCCAGGGCCTCACCACCCTCAGAGTGAAGAATTTCTTCCAAATGTCTAACCTAAACCTACCTTTTTTTTTTTTTTTTAAAACCATTACCCCTTGCCCTATCTTTATCCCCCATAAAACACTTGGGCACTCTTCTCACCCACCACAGAAACGGAGACAGGAGTTGGTTTCCCGTGGAAACATGAAATAGAGTCTAGCAAAGAACAAGGACTGACCACAGGTGACCTACAGGTAGGTAAGAAGCCTAGCTGACAACCAGAACTCACAGCACGATCAGCACAGCCACCAGAAAGAACCAGCCCATACAGTGCTAATTGCCCAAGTAGCGTTAATCCTCATTAGATGGCTTGATTTCCTTCCCCTCGCCCCACCTTAAAACAGCACGTTTATGGAAACATTAAAAACCATGCAAAAGGCCTCATAGCATACCACAGAAAGTAAGGACCCGTCGTTGCCCGAAAGAAACTGCAAGGCTTGCATTGGGTTCTTAGCAAGAAAATGGGAATCATGCTGACATACAATTGTTCCACCCCCATGTTCGCCTTCACACATTTCTTACAGGTCAATTTTAAAGAATTAAGTCTTGTTCAGCTAAACATCTGGTGGCTGTTGCTAGAGGAAACAGACTATCTGCAACATTTGAGCAAAAATAATGAGTTACATAAAAGCCAGACTGCATAAGCAAGAACAAGCGTTTTGCCAGCCTAGGAATCTCAAACATTACATGAAACCATGTGTTTAATTTCGGGGTTAGAATACCATGAAGTTAACCTGTATGCATTACAAAAGCAATGAAAATTCAAGCTTTTGCTAAGCGTATGGAAATATAATCATGCTGTATTGCAATTAACCTTCTAGCTAGCAGCTGTCCTAGAGATCTTCCTTAAACAGCTCTGCTAGAGGCAGATGAATTGCAGTTCAGGAGTGGACCAGTTCAGCTCCAGGCATTTTCAGACTCTGATCAAGTCAGTACAAGCTGAAGAGTTAAACAGGATGGCTTTGGTCATCAAAAGTTTGAGTTCAGCCCCCCCAGATCTAATGGAAGAATATTTTTCTGCAACTCCAGAGCACCTTTTCAGTCACTGTTGCCTTTTCCTCCGGGTTTATTAGTGTTTTACAACCAACACCCAACAGGCAAAGCCACACCGTGCTAAACTGAAGGCATGACTGTGGAAAAAAAAGTCCATAGCTGAGTCCATAGCATCACCACCTGAGTCCCCGAGACCAACAAGAAGCCTTACAAGATTACAGATCTGTGATATGCACTTCATAGATGATAAAGTCCCACAACAGGGGAGACAGCATTCCCGAGAACATCTCAAGCAGCGTAGCTCTAATATACTGGAATCGTACTTCACATTATGTACCTTTCTACAAATAGATACCGCTGTTCTTTGAGGAGAGCTTCAGCACTTAAATAATCCAGGAGCCTGATGGATGACTAATACAACTAGAAAGCTTCGCGTACAGAATGATATTTTAGCTACCACACATCATCAGGATGACTCTCAGCGCACAGCCACAGAACAGCAGAGGCACCTACAGCTTTTACTGCTGTCTCCCTTTTTTGACAGCGACTCCCTTTTTTGACTCTTTTTCTCCTCAGGCTTTGGGTCCAGCTGGCTTGCTTTGGCTCTGCATGGAGAAGTCTGCTCTGCAATCCGCCCCTCTCGCTTAGATGGCACAGTGCTGTCCGGCACGAGCCGCTGCTGGCCCAGGTCTCACATACCAGCACGCACTGGGATCTACTGCTATGCAGAAAACTGCTCCAGAACATCACTTACTGAGCACAGCGGAGACGGACCACACGAGCTACCGTTTAACCCAGGAATTTCACCATTTAACCAGCTGCTGCTCTTGTTCATCTTCGCCATCCAGGATAAAACTTGCTCCCACAGCCACACGCCTCAAACCTGAGGTGGCACTGCAGGCTCGCCAAGCACACTGGAGGAAAATAGGGCAGACTGGGGAGCTAGCCCTTCTCTCGCATGGAGAAAGCCTGTTTTCACAGCATAAGTGTGCGAGCAGAAGAGCCTGGCACAGGTTTCACAGGAGCTGGGAAGCAGTCAGGCCAGCGCGCCTCTGCTTGGGGATCCTGAGACAGGGTACTTGCAGATGAAGACGAGAGCTCCCTGGACAAGTAGGTGCTAGCTTTCAGAGGAGCATGCGGGAATGAAAGTCGTGAAATGGGAAAACCAAAGCTGGTTTGAATGCTGAAATACATAGAAAAATACAAGAGGAGGAAGGAACGGAATACAAGCATAGGCAGCCTGGAGCAAGATCCATGGCTGAGACTGCAGCACTTTTCAGTATCTTGGAATTGATAGAGAGTAATGCATTACCAACAATCAGAAAAAGACAACATGCACTTGGGTCTCCTCACTGTCTGATTTCACACTCACATTGCCTAGCAGTCTGTGCTAAAAATCTACATCTTTGTGTCCGTGGCTGAACAGAAAGCAAGCGAGGGAGGAAAGCTAAACATTGTGAGCTGGGCAGAAACTTGTCTCAAGCAGACAAGCACACTATGGTCCCGAACCCCACAGAGACAATTTCATCTGATAAAAAAAGTTCCCCAGATCCCAGACTTGTTACAGGCAGGGAAGGAGAAAAACAAGCCAGTAACTTCTGTCACGAAAGAAACCCTCCACAACATCGCATCAACAAAGTGGGCTGCTTCAGACTTCAGAGGCTTATCTTTAAGACAAAACAATACAAAAACGAAGCACAGTCAGATGCCTACAGTCTGCTGCATTCATGTGAAGACATTAAAAGCGCTGTACTGCACCAGCCTGAGATGCTCTAACTAAAGACTTCTCAAACAATTAATGGTACTCCTACTACTGGCAACAATGAGAGAAATCAGTTTCAGGGGATGAAACCGCAAAATAATTGGACATACCATATCAAGTAAAAATTGAAAACCGATCTCTCCTCCAGGCTCGAAGCTACTGAAAGCACTGAACTATCACCCGTCCATTTGTCCTCCCACGCCCATCACTGAAATTACCAAAAGTCGAGTTTATTAGGTCGTCTACATACAAAATTTTAAACGGAAATTACAATTTAGAAAGAATTTGTTTTGTGAAGTCATTTTTTCCAAAAGTAGGAACAGTACTCCGACAGGATGATACACAATGAAGACCCTAAACAAAAGGCCCAAACTATTTCATCAGTACTACTCAGTCTGCACTGGCTTATGCTCAAGCGACAACATGCAAAGTAGCTTGTTGCCTTTTTTCAGAAGCCCAGAAAGGAAAGTCTAGTGCCAGTTTCACTCCTCCAATACTCCTTACGAACAGCCCCAAAAATGTGTGCCAAGCAGAGAGACTCACACCACTCTCTCAAGGTCATTGCTTATCAAATCAGAACACTTGCTTTTTTGTTTTGTTTACTCTCATCACTGCTGCCTGTTTTGTCAAATCAAGGTATCTATCCACACTGAAGTCAAACGCCCACCTACGAACATTATTCCCTTTGCTTCCTCTGTTCTGGAGACGAAAGTTTTCTCAACATCTTCAGTTTTGAGTTTTCTGCTCATTTCATAGGTCAGTTGTAACTGGATAGGCAACCTAGCCCGTATTTTACTTGCCACACTGGCACAAACGCTCATTCACAGAGCACATCAACTCTCCTCCTGATAACAAAGTTAAAGTACTTTTCAGGAAGCTTCAGCTCCTCATGAAAGACTTTGGACTCTCCCCGACTTTATCTTGCCCCATTTCCTCGTTGAAAATATTCATCACTGACAGGCAGCATTGCAGTTACCTAGTTTTCCGCTCAACATATACATTTCTAAAAATAAAGCTAGGTAAAGTAGATCAGAGATGCAAGTTCCCAAAGAAGTTACTTCACGTAACAAAAAATGCTGCCAAAACTGAGAGAAAGAAAATATTAAAAAGGAAATAAGAAAAAAAGAATTGAACAACTTGTATTTGGGTCTCCTGGCATCACTCCATAGACTTAATGCTTAGATACCTTTTAGGAACAAAAGGTAAGAGTTGCATGCTAAGAACCTCCAGAATATGAACCCACATGGTACTCACCACAGGTGTTAAAACTCACTTCTTGTGTTTGTTATCTGAAGTCACAGGGTAGCGAGTGCTGGGGCATAGGAGCAGCACAGCAGCTAGCCAGTCATATCTGTAGTGAACCTGGAAGGCAAGAAAAGACATTTCAGAAAGTTTAAGTGCTACAGTTAAAGCTAGCAACTTCCAATCTTGCTTTGTTCTGCTAACACAAAACATGGTTTATATTTTTCGGTTTAATATACCAACTTCCAAGTACACTGCAGAAGAAACTGAGCCAAACACCACTTCTTATAGAAAAATTCTAGTATTTCTCCTTACCCCGTGTCTCAGCAAACTAATAGCTTTCTGTGCAATGAGATAACATGAGCTTTAATTCAGAAGACAACAAGGTTTTCTTAATATACAGATGTTTCTGTCTCTCTGGAAATTCTGCTTTTTATTTTCAGTAAACTGCATTTCCCCACCTTGGGAAACAGCTTCCCAAACCATGAGGCAGCATCCTCAGGCTGACTACACCTCCTGAGATGCTCCAGGCAATTTGGTCAGAAGGAAACAAAAAACCCTCGTGTGCTTGTTTGCACCTTTTTCCTCAAAAAAAAAAAAACAAAACACCCTCCAGAGCACATAGCCCCTGTGACAGCGACGTGAAGGTTGAACCAAAATGAAACTGTTTGAAAGTACTTCTGGAACGCTCTGCCTTGGATGAGCAGATAGAGGCCATTCTGATCTGCACTCAAAGCTTAGGCACTTCTTTTGGAGAAAAAGCATGGATTATGCTAACAAAAATAGTGATTTTTAAAAGCAACTTCGAGCTCCAAAAAAACTCTGACAGTCCTCTCGAAGACAGGCCCCCCCCGACACGCTGCAGTGCCACGTCAGACTCCCTTACACGCGATGCTCTGCAACGGGCTATGAGCAAATGGGCTCCCTAATGCCCAGGGGCACGCGAAGCTAGCGCTTTTATCCATGTTTTCACAGCTATTACAGCAGGGGTAGAAGCTTAAGGGTCCATATGGCCCTCTCCAAATACTCGTTCTGTAAGCGCATGGGGAGAACCGGTCCCTCTACCCTGGCCACAGCAGAAGTAGATGCGTATCACTTGGCCCCATACTCTACGTCAGCCCGGAGAGTATTTTTTCCATTTCCAACACCAATTACAAGACACAAAGTCATCACTGTACTGCCAGGAGGCACCACTTTGACAGGAGCACGCGTGATTTTGGCCCACCTCTGCCCTGTACTCTTATAACCCTGCTGTCAGTCCAGTCCACGCCACATACATGTTCTTCCAGTGTCATTCACCACTTCTCTCCTCAAGGAGCTATGGAGATCGCTCAGTGTCATTGCACGGGACTTCAGAAGTCTCAGTGAGCTCGCAGCAGGCATCATTGTTAACCCTCACCTACAATTACCCAGCACCAACTTGTGAATGAAGCCAGCCACCTGGGTGAGGAAAACACGGCACTGCTCCACTGCTTCAGCGCGCAGCCATTCCTCTAACGAGGAGGTATTAGGTTGAGCATATCCCCTAACATTTTACTGCAAAGCATGTAAGGCAAGCTTCAACTTCAGCATTGAGTAGAACTGCTTTTAAGTGATTTGACCAGGCCAAAGGCTACAGCAAGGAAGAACCGGCCAAACTCGTCCCGAACCAAGCCCTACAAGAAACGGAAAATTGCGAGTTCTCTATGCACAGTGAAAGAGAGATTGCAGCGTCATTGAGTTACTTGACAAAGCGATCCGAACAGCACTCTCGGGCAAAGGGTAGGAGCGTCCCATGAACACGGCAGTCCGCATTTTTAAACACCGAGCACCTTTACCCTGGTGAAGCTTGCTCTTTCGCCACCTTGAACGTGCCCTAGTTAAACTTACAAGGAAAACAGAAGCAACGCATACAAATTCCTATCAGGGATCATTGACTAAAGACTGCCTTTTTGCCTATCTTCACACAAATACCAACTTCTACTGAGAACTGGCATCTCCCAGCAAGGAAGCTAGGCAGAAGACGATTTATAACCCGCTCCACATCAGTGATTTACTCTAGGAATAAAAGTAAAAAAATCCTTTCACGCTCTGCTAAGGCTAAGGTTTGAACCAGGGGTTAGATATTATTCATGTTCTGCTTGAAGAACAGGAACGCTGGCACGGTACGGAGGAGTCAAAGTGTAACGTAAGGAGATCCCTAGCGCAGGTCCATCTCCGCAACTTCCTGCTGACAAAGCCAAGTTACGAAAACCTGTCTCTACCTCACACAAGACATTCGCTAACAGACCTTTCGACCTGCAGCACAGCAAATGCAACTCCTCCCACGCTCATGTAACAGTGCCTCCTCGGATGGACTCCGGCCTCATGAGAGCACCTGAAGTTCAAAAGACAGAGCTTTACCTGTCTTTTTTCCAGCCTTAACCTGGCCACGCACCGATGATGCTGGGCTCACCCAGAAATCCTGTCTGGCAACAAGATTGCTCAAGCAACGCGTGGAGGACCCCAGAGTAATGGGAGGATCCAGATCACAGCTGCAGCACACGTCAAACCTGGACTAGAAGCCAGCAACCTCATTCAGCTGTAAGCATAGCACAAAATTAAGCCACCTCTTGGAGCGAGAAAAAGCAATGGCTAACAAGCAAGAATATGTGGACAACCCGGTTGGAGCACAAGTTCATCACGGTAACAAGCTGCAGCCTTTCCATGTTCAGAAAGCCTCAGAGCCCAAAACCTAAAATTATACAGAACGCAGGGGAGTGCATCTCTTCTTGACAGGAAGACCGAGGCTGCTATGGAAAGAAGGAATGAGAATGAAAGAGGCCGTCCAAAACCACAAACAGCAAGACGGACCCCTTCCAGCTTTTGACAGATAATTAAACTTTTGTGTGTTTAATTAGTACCTCCAGACACATGACGTATTTCCTGTGACATCTCCTCGATGGCACTAGCTACAGGCCTTAGGCTTGGAGACGTACATCCCAGTTTGAACGCAACAGACCTTGGCTTCGTATGACCATGCAGAAGTAACGCGGAATCCTTCAACCAGGATGCTCCGGTTGCCACCAAGCAACTCTCTTCAGGAAGAAAACTTATTTTAGAGTGCCAAAAGCAGAAGGATAGGAAGCATTCGGGGATGTGAAACCATGTCTAGACAAACACCAGCATATTGTCTGGGCAAGCCCCACGGATGCCCAAACCCTTTTCCAGCTGCCAGTGAGAGAGGAAGAGGTCACACCAGAAGCTTTCAGCCTAGCTAGATATTTTTACCCATTACTTCTCAAAGCAAGGAGCAGCTGAGAAGCCAGCTTCACAGTTTGTTTTAGGTTCAGAGTCAAAACTAAAATTGCTGAAGGCACCTCATGAATAGATGATATTTGCTACCTTAATGTACACAGCCAGATCTTTCATCTCCTCCGGGGGCTGCGGGAACCTGTGCCAGCCTGAACCAAGGGACGCAATTCCCGAAGCGGAGCACTTGCAAATTTGGGGTATGGCACCGAAGCTGCTCGGCTCCCAGAGGAGGACGTTGCTTCTGCCGCAGCGGGGAAGATGACTCTACAAAACCCTTCCCTACGAGTGCTCTCGGGAAGCTGGTACACAGAGATTTTGGATCTGTTGTACTTTACCTCATTATTATTTTATTGCCAGTTAGCAGCACAAAGCTCTGGATGATGCTGGGAAAAAAAACTGGCCATCTTCAGGCTTGAGGCTTCTACAGCCTTATCAAATTAAAGCATGGGAGCAATATTAAAATTCTAACCTAGTGGATGTTACCCTACTCCGAAGTCTTCACACCATCCAGCACTGCAAAAGGGTAAAAAAGCTGCCGATGGCGTTAGAGGATGGAACAAAACCTCAAGAGCAAACACAACGCTCTAGCACTCACATCAAGTTTGAACAAGGAGAAGTTTGATTAGCAGCGTGTAGAACTCGTAGCTCCACAGAAACAAGTGCTTTATTTGAAAAATCACCCATCAGACCTGGATCAACGTACATTTAGGTCAGCAGATTTCCAACCAAAGAGCTCCACACCCACATGGAAAAATAAGGTGTCTGTAGACTATTTCTGGTGTGCAGGAAAGTCTTTTCAGGAGACCTCAGCGCTGTTGGACAGTTTTGGCATAAAAACCTGCAACATTTCTATTCCAAGTCAAACATATAAACATTCAAAAGCTTTGTCTAGAAAAAGGCTTGCCTTCCCTACTAGAAGGCATCGTTTTTCTTCACAACAGAAGCATGCGAGCAGTCTCAAGGTACACACCACGGTCCTGGTTTTTATCTTGTAGCCCAGTATCATCCTCCTCTCACACAGACCTTTAGCCAGAGCTATTAAAAGAAAACCTGGAACACTTAAAACAGGGAAGACAAAGCCCCAAATATTAAATTTCAAAACTTCAAAAGGTACCAAGGTTTCTAAAGACTCCACATGTATCACCTTCAGTGGCAGGGGGAAAGCTGGCAGAAGCAGACACCCAGGAGAGGGGAAAGAAGAGGGTAAGCACACGTAACTTCTCCATGCAACCCTCCAGCCTCCCTTTTTTTTTTTTTTTTAATTATTATTATTTCTGGGCATTCCTAAGTCAGTTTGGGCTTTTGTCTACTCAGCAATGCTCAGCACAGCCTCCTCACAGGCATAGAATTGATTGCAGAGAATAAATAAGCAGCACTACATGCCAGCTACTAGCAAATAATTATCAAATGCTGCTTATTTATCCGTAGATACTAAAACCTGTGCCTAGTGGACATAAAAGCAGAAAAGACCTAAACCACACACTAGGGCTGTCCGCCCTCAAAATGTGGAAAGTAGCTGTGTCAAGAAGAAAAGTCTTACCCTGTCTGGTATTTTACTGTGTGTTCACCAGAAATAAATACTTACGTTCAACACCTGGAGAAGAGCTGGGCACACAGCTGAATGCCTTAACAACTGCACTTGAAGCAAAGCTCCTATGTGGATTCAGTAATTTGCAAATTCCTCTCTGAACATGCCCCAAAGCTGACATCTACTTTTACTCTGCTCAACTGGAGAATAAAAAGTCAGCTTTTATTCCAGCACTGTACTTGGGCAGAGCTCAGAACTGTATTTATCGTCTGACATCTAGGTAAAAATAAGTTAAAAAGCCACATTGCTGCTTGCAAAGCCTTGCGAATACCATTCAACATCTCTCTCAATTCCCTCAACTCTCATGAGTAGCCCCGACATTTCAAACGTAGCAGAGTACAGCAAGAAGGTCTCGATCTCAATTTTCCCTTTACAAAAGGGGAACGGCAACCAAAACTGTGTTATACACCAGCATGCCAAACTGCAGTCTCTGCACATACAAGCTGCAGAAAGCTGCTGAAACCTGCACGTACTTTAACAGCCTGCGTAACAGGAAGCCTACGTTTTGTTAGCAGCAAAGTGCTGAGGACTTCGAAACCGATGCCAACGGTCTGTGTGATGAAAGGGAACAGAACGATGCCTTGAATAAGTCAAGGAGACCATAAAAGTTAGAGAAAACACACAGGCAGGTTCAGAGTGTCCTACTTCTGGCACGTGAATATCATGAAAGGAAATTCTTTAAATCTTGAATCATTCAGAACAGAGTCCTGCTTACTCTAAACTTCATTAAGCAACGTTTTCACTGCCTATACTTACTTGAGGTGACGGAGCTAGACGACGCGTTTCCAGTGATAACGAATCATTTGGTATTACGTGGTTCAGTGACATCTAAGCCTGAGTGGACAAAGCTGTTAGAGCCTCACTGAAGATGTGAAGATGCTCACAAAAATAATTGTATTTCATCTTTCCGACACCAGCGTCCGCTCCTGAAAGCTTGACCTGTTCGATACAGCCTCCAACGCTGGAAAAATCAAATTGGGAAAGCCCACACAACCTGCGTGTGGCTTCTCGCTTCCAGATGACTTAACCTTTTGCCCCAAACAGCTGTGGCAGCCATGCAAGAAACAGAAGCCTGAAAGAAAGATGCTGTGCGGCCCCGGGAGAAACAAGCACACCTCCTAATGCAAACCATCCACTTTTTACTCACGCAGAGGCTGCTGTGGAGACAGTTAGCTTGGCAGCCCTACTCTGACGACAAAAAAATACTAGAGTGATAGGCGAGAAGTTAGAACACGGCCACCCTCCTTGCACGTAAGGACCCAAATCAAGCACAGCAAGGAACAGAGCCTCCTCTCTGGCTTCCCGAAACAGGAGCAGAGGGCCACCCAAAGAAACCACGCTGCTTAACGGTCTGAGTGCGAAGCGAGTTCACAGAAGGACTGAAACAGCATACACCTTGATCAAACAAGGCGTATATATACTGAGTTATATTTAGAAGTGGGATTTTGAACTTTCTTTATCTTATCAAAGCAGGCATTAAGGAACACTCTGATCACGCTTGGTCTGAAGTGCCTCTACTCACCTGACGTCTTCCTCTGAAACACCCAGTACCTAGATCACACGCTATGTATTACCATTATCACCATGCACTTTGCTCATATTTTGGATTTCCCCCCCCACCAAGGATCCCTTTACAGGTTACACAGCCAATATTCTTCCCGAATTGACAGCATCCATACAAGGAACATTTCCACTCCCCAGTTCCTTCTGGGAAGGGAGGCAGATCCATATGAAGTCTCAGAGAAGTCATCCCAAATGGGATTTGTCGTACTAAACAAGTTCACGCTCCCAGATTTCAATCCCAGCCTAGATCATGCAAGCACATTTCAAAAAAATTTAAAAATCTCATCTAGTCCAAGGAGTTTTCTTGCAAGACACCCTCGACTGGCACCTCACAATGAGTTTCTTCAGTTCTTCACGCATTTTTGAAGAAAAGCATGGTCAGGCTGTGCTAGAGCACCTACCTCTCCCGGCCATGATGATTTGCTCCACATTCCCCCACTTAATATACTGGTTCACCAAATCATCAACACTCCTAATGTTCTTCAGCATAGCTGCCTGCTCAGCTGATACTCCTCCTCCAGCACAAACCAGTTACCTGCATGCTATTTGGTGTCTGCTTTCCCTACCTGACAGGTTCTGGCCATGAACATGGCAGAGCAGAAAGCTTGTCACATACTCAGGTGACACGGCTGGCCCTCTACAGAGAAGATGTGACGCTTTCCAGGAGAAGCCCTCCAGTCTCCATTCATCAGCACTTCTGCTGCTCCTAGAGAGCTCCATTTCAGTAGATTTTAGGTTCTCAGCAGCTTCTCTTTACCACTCCTGGTTGTTCTCCTCCTCCACCTGTCGTCCCCTTTTAGGTGAGGCCAACAATCCAGTTAACTACTAACCAACAAAACGGTTTTATTCAGTGCCTATCAGGTTGAAAATTTGTGATACCTCCTTCAATTAAACGCACATAGTTGTAGCTACTGGTAGTTTAGAAAGAAAAGTCACTCGAGAACATTAAGAGCCTAGGAAAATAAACGCATGTGCACACCAGAAGTTGGGGAGATGTCTGCAGTCTGGAACTGCACGGGGATGAAACAAGACCTGTCAAGAAAACCCAAAGCGTGCTCTCCACGAAACACAGCAAGCCAAAGGGCTGCAGCAACCCTGACCAGGAACTCCTGCTGGTTTCTCTTATCAGCCCCGCTTGCGAAGAAGTCTACCTCATTACAATAACAGCAGAAAAACAACCCAACAATACCTGGAGAGTTTTGTGCCAGGTTAGAGGTAGAGCAGCTCAGAAACAGGTCTGACGAGCACCAGAAGCAGTACATGGGAAAGGCAGGACCCAAACCTCCCCTTTCGGGCACAGCACTTACAACCGCAGCCTTACAAGCGTTTAGTGCTCCACAACAGGATATTTCGATACCAAGTGAGGATTAAACTCTGTAGGTTTAGTGTTTAGGTGCAAAGCTATACCAACAACTCCTCAAATGTGCTGAAAAGACCGTGTGCATGTTTTCACTGGTAAACGCGTGGTTTGATAGACCAGTTTCCAATGGAAGCTAGATCTTTAGCACACATGAATCAGTAAGCTAAGAACCTACAAAAGCAATCCCCAGCTGGTCAGCCATGCCACGAACACAAGCAAAACAGCACTGGTGAGGTGTTGTGATCATCGCTGTATGGACCTTACGTAATTAGCGTGACACAGAGCAGGACATTAGTACCCGCACGCTCTACTGGCTTTACTCGTTATTGTGACGACCCAGTTCTGGGCTATTAGCCGATCGTCGCCTGCGAAGGAACGCCTGATCCCACACTAGGAGAGCTGAAGAGAAGCATTATCATCACCTCCTCCCACTTTCTGCACAAAAAAGGTGGAATTTAAAGAATCTTCCCTTTTAAAGTTACCGAGAACTTCTTGTTCAATTACCTATTTGTCATCCCTCCCATCCCACCCACCCCTTTTTTTTTTTTTTTAACTTGTCTGGTTTCAGTTTCTACCCATCCCATCTTGAAACACCTTTACACACAAACCACAGTATGTTGTATGATAAATCTCCTTTGATTGCGTACAGATGGGAGAGCTGCAGGTACGTACAATATGCTGAGAACCACCTTGAGATCTCCCCTCCTTTAGGTATCCATAAGCCATCCTCCAGAGCTCTGTGGAAATATTGTCTCCCCGGTACTTCCAAGGAAAGGGGTTCATGAAGCAGGAACAGCTGAACGCTCGCAACACGAAACCCTCTGCTGGTATTCTGTCCATCCACGATGATCGCAGACACTACAGGGAGCAGCAAGCCCAGCTGGCTCCTGTGGTCTGCTCCAGCATCCACAACCACTGGATACAGATGTCAGCATGGACATGCCTGCCCCGTCCTAACAGCATTAATTTTGTGGGCCTGCTGACCATGGGTTTCACTAACCAGTTTTTGAGTGTATCTAAGCCAGCAGCTTCCACAAACTCCTAGAACAATGAGAACCAGAGGTTTTTTGCCTGCTCTTCAAAGAGATTTGCTCTTCAAACCGTAGAGGCTCAGACATTTTAGACTCTCCACTGCCTTCAGCTGCCCTTCTCTGTACGTTTTCCAACGCCACTGAAGATGCAACAGGCAGAAATGCGCAACGCAACACACTTACACAGACATTCACACATTGAAATTCACTCAGCATTACTCAATGACCCTAGTACTTACTCAGATTAAGACTTCAGCCCTCCAAAAAAAATTAAAACGTGTACTACCTGCAGCAAGCAAGAGACCAGCGCCAAGGACCGAGTCAACGGCAGGGAGAATAGATAAATCCTGACAGTCCCAACCGGCAAGCCATACCCTTGGTAAGGGTTTTGCTCACTTACCTGCAAAGAGTTTCTTTCACAAGCCAAAAAAACCCCACACCACTCACTGCACTCCTAAACACAAGGCAGCACTGCAGACACTCGAAAATCCTGTTCTACTTCCCAGCAACAACTTCTCCCATGCAGCTGGCAGCGTGCTACCATCTGCAGAAAAGTTTGGCATTTTTAGGGGATTGCAGAAGAGCTCCAGAAGCCTGATCATACGTTAAAGGTAACTTCTTTATTACACTCATGGGAAAGATTATGTATTTAATTAGAATCAGCTTTAACAAAAAGCTGCTAAAGGTGAACACAGAGGATCAGGCAAATAGTGTACAGAGCTGGACAGCTCTGGCACATGCTTTACTGTGTGGATTTACCTCCTTGTGCAAAGCGAGACTGTCTCACACCCTGGTGACTTCTCCCTGAAGCTGGAATAAAGCACTGTTGCGTACAGATGAATTTAACCTTACCTTGAAGGCAGGTATTACCATTCCCAGGGTTAGGAAATCGCACCTCTCCGAAGACACTTTGATTCAACTTCCACTTTCGATCCCTAATATTCAGCGCAGCTGTCAATTGGAAGTGTTCATTACCAAGTAATCCCCACTACACGCCAAGTCACCTCCGTCCTCTTTGAAGCCTTAATACCCATCGGCGAGGATCACTTTGTACCAGCAGATCACTTGTAGGCCTTCTGAACTGCATCCAGCCAGGGCATTACCGCCAGCAGCAGCACTGCAAGCGTCAGCCGATTATCCAACACAAAAAGCTTTTCAGCATCACTGATCCCCAAAGCTCTGTCCACCACAGAAATGCAGCCTTTACATTCTGATTTAGATATCTATAGATGAGTAGAAAGTCCTTGTTGTTACAAGGTCATACCTAGCTTGCTAGAAGACTAAATTTAGCCACCTGTGCCTCAGGCAATTCTATTAGTTACGGGAAGAAAGGATACTGGTGTTGAGCACGGGTCTGAGGGTAAATCCCTTGGAAGACTTGACTCCATTTAATTGCAAATGATCTCAAAGCTATTAGCAGGGAGCCCTATGTCAATTCATCGAAAGAAGAGACATTTAAATACTACACAAAACCAGCATGAGGGCACTGCCATTATGTTTTAAGGTAGGTTTGCTCAAGCGGTGTAAACTATTACTACGTTCAGCTTTAGACTTGGGAAGAGAGGAGTTCAAGAAGGTTTAACAGATGGGGTTTCAGCACAAATGTATTTTAGAACACCTCCTTAGCAAGCATATTTCCTACTCTAACACGCCGTGCGCTACAAGTATAAGGCACCATGGAAGAGCTGATCAACGAGAACACGGGGATTTTTCCAAGCTTTTGTAAATGTTACCAGAGACTGAACAGTTTGTGAAGACAAGCTCCAGTTTACCAAAAAAAGTGTCACAGCAAACAGCTTTGTGACACATTTACTAATTTTCCAAGCCAGGAAGACGGGGATGACTCAGATTCTCCAGCAGTAGCACTACCTGCGTTGGGTCTTAGGATCAGTATCAGCAGCAAGCCCACGGAAGCATCACGGCACTCAACTGAGGTTTGAAGCCCAGGATCGCTGCAAGCATTCGACAGAATCTACACTCAAAATGAAAGTTAAAGATTTGGTTTGAAGGCTTCACTGGGGAATAACTACACTATCTGTCTCAGCCCTGCCAGCTTCACAGACCCTGAAGAACCTATTTTGGGACAAAGCACCCAAATAGGAGCATTAGTTCAATCGCACTTAACAGAACAAGATTAGGATTACCGAGATCACTGACACAAATTAAAACGAGCCCAAGGTTTGTCATGCTAGATGTTGAGTACACATGGTCCCACTAGACACCTGCAAGTCGCACTCCATTCCCTCGAGCCTCTGAAAACAGGTGGTAGCTCAGGAGGCTGCCGGAACATCCGGCAACCTCCCCTGCACAGCTCCTTACACTCGAGCCCATCACTGCAGCCTTCCCGGCCACAAGGGAACCCCAAAGCCTGCCTTAGATCCTGTCGTCTCCTTACTGTGGAAGCTCCGTTTTCTGCAGAGACCAGAAAGAACAGAACAAGTGGTTCCAGAACACCACGCCCCAAACCATAGATCTTGACAAGTGAAGGCACTCCGGCACACGAAGTAACTGCTAACATCGAGAAATTATAAAAAAACACCGATTACCAATGCTGTATCCAGTAAGTCTAGACAAAAAGGGCTGGATAGTGGTTTGGAGCCTAATACCGGTTTTGGATCTCAACCACTGAATAATATAAATTTCAGCACAGATACTCTTTCTGCAGCAGCAGAACACAGCCTAACTATGACTTACCATCACTGGTGTTGCATCTATCACCAGTAAAACTGAAGCCTTAGCGCTGCCAACACTGCACAGAGCTTTTTCAGAATTAGAAGCCTGTCAAAACCTTTCCAAACAGAGGACATCTGGGAAGCAGTATCAGATGTCTAAGTGGCTGCAGGCCTGATCTCGGCTGCAGGTTGATCATCCAGAGAACCTGAGGACCTCCAAACGGTTGAACCTGGCACCGATGCTCTGGCAGTAGCTAAGCCAGCCACGGCCAGTGAGATGAGAGCACAAACATGGAGCAAGCACTTTTCAGCATGAGGAAGAACCACACTGCCCGGCAGAAGCACACAGAGCATTTTGGAAGTTACTTCTAAAGCATCCAAGAAGCTGCTTAACGCACGTGCTGCCACAATCCCTCTCTCCCAATGCAAACCAGCGCGGTGTAACCCGTGCCTCAGCTGTGCCAAAAGCGTTCTGCCACGAAGCGACAGCAGGAGCGAGTCTCCATCAGCCTCCTGAAGGCGAGACCTTTGAAGTCTAACAGACTTGAAAAGAGACAACTACAGAGTATGCGGTCTCTGTTTCATTAAAATAAGATGTTACAGGTTAAGAAGTTTCATTTGTTCACTCACGCTTGTTCTTTTAAGATCTAGGAAACAAAATGAAGCTGTAGAAACTAGCCTTGTGCTTTACAAGCACAGTTAGAAGGTACCTAAGGACAGCCAGAGCAGCTAGACCTGGGTTGCTACAGGACTTAGAATTAAGCAACTTGTACCAAATTTCAGAGAAGTGGAATTGTTTCATTACATTTGCCAAAATTGTCGCTGTCAATGGAACAACTTTATAAATGACATTTTACAGGACTTCCTCTCATTTGTTTTTTAATAGACCAGAATAAGCAGAAGTCAAACCTACAAGGAATTTTGACTCACACGGAATGAAAGCTTGAAAACCCAGCAAGTCTGAGACACAGATTGCTACACTTTAGAAACCCACCAAAAAAAAAAAACTGTCAAAGAGTAATAACTCAGTTCCTATTCCCCTCCTTGCCATGAGCAAGACTAAACAGACGCAAACAGATCTGTATTTTTTTCCGTAGCGTGCTCTCTATTAATGTGAAAGGGAAAAAAAATACTGCATATGAATCTACCCTCTGATTTATTATTCAGAAGTGAATGTGCAACAGCTAGCAAAGGAACAGAGTTTGGTTTGTTATTTCTGCAAACAAGATGTTACCCTCATCACAGTGTAACAAAGATAAGTATTTAAGAAGAAACTTGTGCAGTTTTCAACCTCACAAGCAGACAAGATTCACCGCTACTAAAGATGATTTGAGCTTCATAGCAAATTGCTAAGATGGAAGTTATCGTATTTCACAACTAACATGGCTTTAAGAAATACATGCTTCGGGCTGGTTGGTTTCGTACATTTCAAAGAGGTTTCTCCTACAACTCCCTTAACCTAGCTTTGGCACTAAAATTCAGTGATTCCTTGTGAATTGGGAAAAATAGGAGTAGTTCTGTTGAAATCTGCTATTCCAGAGTTTTCTCAACATTATCACAGTCCGCAAACTCATCAAGCTTTATCAATATACATTAAAACACGTACACGGGACAGCACCTACTCAAGCTGTTCAATAAATTATGTGGCCTTCTCTAATGTACCATGTGCTATAAGGCCAGCTCACCCCAGAAGACTACGGAAACACGACAGCTTCAGAAAAATGACAGCAGATTCAGGACTGCGAAGAAAACTTCACTTCTTTGTAAACAGCTGCAATTTTGCCAGCCTAAAGGAATGTCATAATGTAATCATAAGGGGGGAAAAAAAAAGAGGAGCAGGATAGCAGAGGCAGACAGGAAAACAGTTTTTCCATCTCACAGCTGAATACCTCCAATTCCTGCATTAAATGCGAAGAGGAACGAATCCACGCCATTCAATTGTCTTCCACAAAGCGCAAACTGTCAGGCTGATCTTCTGGGTAGAAGTGCTGTCAACTCTTTAGACTATTAAGTTATTACCCAGAAGAGATTTGCTCACAGACGAGCAAACCAAAACAGAAGATTCAGACAGGTAAGAGACACCTATCCATTTCTGAGTGAGCCTCTCTAAGTAGATTTTACAGGAGGAAATAACATACGAAAAGCCAGAAGAAAACGGTGGTAGTCACACACTGATTAGCGTTTCAGTGTCGGTTTTGCCAACTGCTTTATTTCTGTAAGCAGTCTTTCCAAAGGTATAAGTGCCTGATGAACCAGAAATCTAAGAGACAGATTAGCAAGGAGTTAGAACACCACCTCCCTCTGTAAAAGAAAGGACATGGGGATTTAATATGAAGTATAATGATCAAGGAGGCACGAGTCTGAAATTTTACCTCACCATAGCACATCCTGCAGCCTGTGCTTTCTACACCACTAGACTCCGAAGCCTTTGGTCTTCTCGGCTCTCTGCAGGTCAAGATGACTGCTGCCATCATTTCCTCAGTGCCATGAACCTCACGTGGCTCCAGAGGGTGTCTGTCCAGCAGCCACCTGGTTCTGTAGGAGCACTCTCCTAAATAACGTTGGGAAGGAGCTGCTGGCTGTGGTCCACAGGAGTCCTGCCGACATATGAGGAAGGGAAGTTTCTGGGGGCTGAGAATGAGAAGTTGATGACCAAGAGTTCCGTGACAGCATTTCAAAGAATTGCTCCCACACTCGGGCTCCGACTCATTAGGAAGTGAGAAATATTTGGGACAAGTGGAAGTCTGTACAAGAACGAGAGGTCTGAATTAATCAAAACAGCACCAGGATACTGGCACTTAAAATCAAGATTAAAGACTCCTCTGACACTTCAGCACAAGAGCAGAGAGCCAGCAGATAGAGGAGAATGCACCTGAGGATGATGCAGCTTCTGGGGGATTAGAAGCTGATTCACAAAACCCTCAGAAAAATCCTACCGGGAGGACAAGGGTTAGTAATACAAAAATCAAAGCTAAAAGAAAGAAAATCAATATGGTACAAACGAAGTAAGATGGAAAGACAAAACTAAGGCACAAGTGTGTTCCTGCATAAATGCTAGAAGTCGAGAAGATGGAGAAACTCAAACATCTGTTTTCAAAGCGATAATACGGGTGTAGCAGGTACCTTCAAAACACAGAGGAGGGCAGATGAGTCAACGCGGCGTCAAATGAAGCCTCCACGTGAACTGCGTGAGCGTCGTGCCGATACATAACACCAAGACCAAGTTCTTAAATAGCACAAAGCGACTCCTCCCCGGCAGCGCACGAGAGAAGCGGCAATTCCCGACTTCACCTCCAACAGCGAGGGAATGAGTAAGAGCCACTGCCACGCGTGACCGTGCCGCAGCATGAGAAGCCAATATACCGAGTCACCCCGGAGCAGGATGGGGAAGTTCCCTCCGTAGTTTCTTGGTTAAAGCTGCACTGGGGTACCCGAAGGACGCTTCCACCAGTTTTTAAAGAGCAATTCAGAGGCATCTGAGCAGCCGCAAACCAGGCGGCCACACCAGGCAAGTCAGAGTTGTCCTAAAGATCAGACTAAATGGACGCTGGGCTAATTATATTTTATAAAATGAAGTCACGTCTCAGGAGCAGTTAGAGGTTTTTTGTTTTTTGTTTTTTTTATTATTATTATTTTTCCTTCTGAAGGAGTCAGAGCACATGAAAGAGGCAGGAGGCAGCTGATACACTTCACTGAAAAAGAAAAAGTATACTAAATAACAAGATCCTTCACTAAAGCTCTTCAGGGAACAAAACTGCCACAGGATAAAAAGAAAAACCCTTCACATACATAACTAACCGGTCAAAAAAAGCCAAGAATTGGGGAAGAAAAGCATCACCGGTCAGTTTTGTAGAAGAGTGGACTCACCACAAGATTCTGCTCTGCTCATCTCTATTGAACTCTGCAAGGGAAGGCAACACTGAGATGACAACATTTGCTACCCTGAATAATTTAACATTATCAGTAAATAAGAGCAATGACTCTAAGGAATTGCAGTAAAACCTCACGATACGACTGGGGGACAGAATCAAAGCACAGCACATCAGGAACAACGAACTTCAAATACGAAAAGTGACAGACTGAGCTCAGGTCAATGCCCAGGAACGGGACACCAGGGCTGCAGCAGCGTATTCCGCAACAACAGCAGCACCGCGGCTTTTGATCACTACCGAACAGGCAGAACGCCTGTAATTATGGAGACAATAATGGAGAATGAAATACAAATCCAAGGCATACGGTGTTTTCTGAAGAGGCACCTGCACCATGAAGATCACCTGCTGTTGGGATCACCAGCCTCACGCCGATCCTCTGCCATCCCCTTGTCAGGAAGGTTGCAGCACGGCCGGGAGCGATGCGAAGAGCAAGGAGGAGAAGAGACGTGGAAAGGAAAGTCTAAGCAGAGGAGGACAGCTCAGACAGGCCGAGAGAGCGCTGGGACAAGAAGCGGTTCCCTAAAATCATGAATATCATGGAGAAAGTGAAGAAGCAATTCGTTCTGAATTTGCTTCTTGCTAGGGTTTTGTTTTTTGGGTTTTGTTTTTTTTTTTTTTTAAATTGACACCCCGATCTTGTTTTCCGTCCCTTCCTTGTGCGTGGGCTAAGCAACAAGTAGCCTACACGCTTACGTCCAGCTTTGTGTCTCTCTGTGAATACCACGATGATTCAAAGTGAGTGGGCAGATCTGTGGAAGGGCACTAAATTCAAGTGTTCTTACACCTGGCTCTGGAAGTTCATAAACTGCTGGAACGCGAAAAATAGAGCAATATTTCCCCAGATTTGATCTGCTGTATTTGCGTGCTCCCAACCCCGGGCATCTGCTGCTGGTTACCAGTAAGCAGGATACTGGGCCAGATGGATTGCTGGTCTCACCTGGAAGCCCTTTTTATGGCATTATACAGGACTTCATCTGTTAACCTGAGAACATACAGCAGCGGGTTACTGCAGAAGAGCTGGAAATTAGTTTTTAAAACATCCACAAAAAAAGGGGGCAGTTTGTCTAATGTAGGCGGCAACTGGCCATGGACTAGGTTGCCCTCGGCCAGCTAATAACTCCCTTCGCAGTGTTCTCTGAACCTGTCTACTGGATCAGTCCCACCGGAATATTTTCCAACAGCAACTTTGGCATAGAGTTGAATTGTTGGCAGTACAGAGAATTGGATCAGCGTAAAATCTCCTATGGAAGAAAAATATAGATGGGGTAAGGCCAGGTGCTTCAGGCTTCGCAAGAAACTGTACTAGCAACTGGAAGCTCTTTAATCCAAGGGAAAGAGAGACGTGGGATACTAGCTTTCCGCTGTGACCTGCGAGCTACCAACCTGATTGAGCGGTGAGAGATACCGGCACAAAGGAATTATCCGTGACACCGTACGGCATCCCCGAGAGACCTGCCCCGGCACCACGCGCCCTGCTCTGGTCAGTCACATTCGGGGATTAGTTTAAAGCAAACACATGCGTGGCTCAGATTGGCAGATAACCTGGAAAAAAACAACTGGGAGGCTGGCGCGTGTGGTTTGGAAATAAGAAGCCAAGAGCACAGTGCTCTCTGAAAGCACTGGAGGAGAGAAGAGGTGTTTCCATAAAATGCAACATTGGCACAAAGACAGATGGGTACGTACCAGCTGGAAATAAGTTTTTCATAAGAACGTGAAGCAAGTTCTCATCCATCACAGCCAGAGGATAACAGAAGAGTTTTCCACATGGAACAGCATAGCAAGAAACCCAGACTGGCCTAAACCAGCACGGACTTTAGGCAAGCAACTGAAAATACGCTGCTATGGATTCCCAGAGTGAGCTCTCTGCAGGGCTGTGCCTCATCTTCACAACCTAACAGCTCTTCCAGAAGAAGAGCAACAAGAAAAAGGCACCAGCTGGACGCTTTGCTGAGTCCAAAAAGAGCAATTTCGGGGCAGGCAGCATTTGAAGAAACACTTGTATCTAAACAGAGCATAGCTGCTTCTGCAAGATACAAGTGCAAGGCACCGATTTTATCGAGCTGATAGTCTAATATTTCAGTAGAGTCAGCAGTATTTTTGCCAAAAGGTTTCCGTATCACCTGTACTGGGTTACCGCTACGCTGGTAGCAGGAACTTCAATACCTAGAGCAGATTTTCCCAGCTATTTCTCACTAGTATCCTCCAAGTTTTCTAAGCACACTTTTTTTTTGTTTTGGAAAAGTTCACTAAAGCAGAGTTACCTTTTTCTAAACACCACGATATTTAAATTCCAGATCCTTCGCCATCTGGTCACACCTTGCCAGCGATCACCCTTCCCCTACAACAGCTCTCGCTGATATTCAACATCGGCAGCCTCTCCAGTGGATCCCCAAGCCCTCACATGGAGAAGACCGCCATGTACCTGCCTACAACAGCAAGAGCTCATGAAATAAAAACAGAGTTCTGCTGTCAGTAGCGTTTCACTGCAAAGGCAACACATCCAAAACTTCAGCAACCGGCAAGCAGCAAGGAATCCTCCGCAGCTTTCACAGCCGTAAGAAAGCAATCTCTCTAGACTCGCAGCTCAAAGGCGTTCTTTGTATTTTTGGAATGCGTCTGTGGGAAAGCGCTGCTAATATTTGATAAGGGCTTCTAAATGGGAACAAAGCTTCCTCTTCTCGATTCGCCCATCGTCCTCGTCCAGCATGCTGCTGGAGACTGAGCTACCAACAGAGAATTAAGAAAAAAACAAAACCCTAGTGCCCCAAAGCAGGGACATAGAGGAGATGGTTTATTTATGTAAATCAAAGTCAGCAGCCGTGGCACTGAGGAAAGAGGCGAGTGCTAAAGGACTTGGGGAGTGGCAGCATGTGCTGGTTACACATATGCATTAGGTCACTGATAAAAAAAAATCAGGTCTGGGCTCACACCCATGACAGTGTGACTTCAGCTGGGCCACTCGGAAACCGAGGGTGAGAAAGGAGGAAGGTGAAAAACCCCGCACGAAGCCAGGACCAGGAGGCAGCAGGCATTGACAACCGAACGTGAGCCTGGAACGGGCACAGGAACCGAGAAAACCCAAGTCACCGCCGAGGAGGCTGAAGAGGCCGGGCGTTCGCTGTTACTCCACCGGGTCCGGGCTGGAAGGCAAGCCGGCGAGTCCCGCGGCCAACAAGCCCTCGAAGTTTCACACCGTGACAAGCACCTCGCACAAACCCCCCGGACGGCGGGGGCCGCGCTGCACACAAAGGCGCTGGAGAAACGCTGAGGGCTGCACGCAGCCCTTGCGCGGCGGGGTTCAGAAACCGAGCCCCTGCGCGGCCAAAGCGCCCGGCAGCCGGCGTGCCCCGCGCTCCGGGGAGACGAGAAAAGCGCCGCAAAAGCGACCCCGCGACGCGCTGCCAGCCTCCCCCCGCGGCTCACGCTGACACCGGGCCGGTGCCCCGGGGCGTCTGCCCGGCGGGCTCCCCGCGGAGGCAGCTGCGGGCACGGCACGGCCGCTCGCCTCGCTCCAGCCCGCCCTTCG
>VXAL01005895.1:0-43295 GCA_013399475.1 Chauna torquata | reverse complement strand
TGGCTGCTGCGGCGGCGGCAGCGCTGGGCTCGGCCGGGCCGGGCCCCGCCGCTGCTCCTCCCTCCGCCGCGCTCGTCGGGGAGGGCGCTGACCCGGAAGCGCTCGGTGCCGCCCCGCCCCTCCGGCGGGCACCGCCCTATGGCAGGAAAGCGGAGGAGCCGCCCCGCAGCGCTTCCGGGTCGCGGTGGCGGCGGGCTCGCCCTAGCAACGGCGTTCGGTTGCTATGCGGAAGCAGGCGGCGCGGCCTGGCAGCGGTGGGGGGCCCTGGGTGGGGGAGAAGGGAAAACCGGCTGTAAAATGAACTAAAATGGTTAGAAAAATAAAATGAGCAGCGCACTCTCACCACATTAATATTCAGTGTTTGTGTTTTTAAAGCGCGGTGGCTTGCGTTACTTGGGAGCGTGCTGACAAGCGTTTTGAAATACGTTCCCCTGGTTGGGATGGAAATTCTGCCCTCTCCTCCGCCCTTCAGCCCGATGTCCACCACCAAACGATTTTTGTCCAGGACGACTCTTCAAATAAATGATATCAGAGAATCCCAGAACAGTTTGGGTTGGAAGGGACCTTAAAGCCCATCCAGTCCTACCCCCCTGCCAAGGGCAGAGACACCTCATAGAATCACAGAATCATAGAAACACAAGGTTGGAAAGGACCTACAAGATCATCTGGTCCAACCGTCATCCTGTCACCAATACTACCCACTAAGCTACTAAATCATATCTTGACGCATGGGAGCACCTTGGGTGGGCCAGGACCCCCTCATGGAGGCTTGGCTCCTTGCCGGGTAGGCAGCAGGACCCATTCATGGGGCGTGTGTTGCAGAATATTGCTTCTGCCTGAGGAACCGCTGCCACGTCTCCCATTTTCCGTGCGTTGGACGCAACAATGCGGCTTTGTGCAGTGAGGCAGAGGAGACAATCGAGCTCCTGTTGGGCACTGACTCCTGCAGCACCAGGAGGCACCACCCAGCAGGGGCCCCCTGTGGGGCACCAGTCCGAAGTGACTGCTGTCATTTTGGGGTAATTTGGCAAAGAAACTGGGATCAAAGGGAAAAAATGAGGACGAAAAGAGCGTTGTATCGGTTGTCCCTAAAAACTCTCTGCTCCTCATGCACATAGAGCGCTAGGATTGCACTGAGGAGGAAGCTGGGTCTTGTCCTTCTCTCTCCCAGTGGAAGAAGTCCAGTAATCATTCAATCTGGAGCAGGAATATGTGGTCCCACAGGCTTCAAATTTACAGAAATTAGTAACAACCAAGTGAGGGAGTGTGCTTTGTGCAATTCCTTTGGCATCTGAACTCACAGTTGCAGTTTGTGCAGCAGGGAGGCTTTATTTCAAGGAAGAGGAGGTAGAAAAAGCAGCGGTGGTGAATGGACATTGTATGTGCCATGGCACAGCATGGTCTGATAACAGCTATTTTTTCCAGGAAATCAGAAAAATGCCTGGAAATGGGGTCTGCAGAAAGCTTGGCCATGACAATCCTCACCCAAGGGGGTGCTGTGGTCTCGGGGTCTCGTGTTAGGCAGGGCAGCCCAGCAGCTGGTGGCCCTTTCCCTTCCTCTCCATCTGCCTCCTCATGGTGGGGACATCTGCTCTCCACGCCGAGCAGCTGCCTCCCTGTGCAGCCTCCTTCCAGACAGGTTGGTCCCCTCCCAAAAGCAGGAGATCCTTCTAGCCCAGCCTATGCCAATCAAAAAGCAACATCCGGTCTATCCTGTTCCTGGTACGAGGGCTCTCCAGCCACGTTGCCCAGACAAAGACAATTTTGCCCTGTAGGACTTCAAGTTCAACGTATTATGCCCTTAGGATTTCTTATCTTCTAAACATTTCTGTTTCCTTCTCTAAACATCATTTGTGCTCATTTTGCAGCTGCTTTTGGAGCATCCAAGAGCTCCTCCTCAAGCACGTGGTCACCCATTCCAGCAGTGAACCCTCCTGGTCTCTCCCCATCTCCACGTTCCTCTCCCCCTGCCTTGCTCTCTTTCCCCTTCCCATCCCCAGGTCGCTGCTGCGCCGGGAGTGGCAGCATGGAGGGAGAAGGAGAATTTGGGCTGTGCCACAGGGAACCAACCCTTTTCCTTGCTTTCTGCAGGCGTGGGTTGGTTTGATGGTCCAAGACCCACCAAGGAGGTGGGACCAGCAATGAGACGAGATGATGGTGGGACCATGCAGGGGATGAGGCTGCAGCCAGTGCTACCTGGAGAAGGTCCAGGAGCACGTTCTAACCTGGGCTGGGGCACCTGGACCTGTCACACCTGGGTGGACATCCCAGTTGAGGCCGTCCAGGGCGGCTCAGTGCTTATCAGTGCTCTCCAGGCCGAGATGTTCTCAAGATCAGGGGTCAGAAAAACAATTCGGACCCTCTGGAGAAAACCCCACATGTTGGAGGCAAGAAAAGGTCTGCTGGGGGGAGTAGGCTTCCCTCCTGTGCTGGGTTTGAGAAACCCACAGCAATTTAGACAGCAAAATGGGAGATTTTGGTGATACCATTGCCTGGTCTGAGATGCCGAGCCTCAGGAAATGATTAGCAGTTCCAGTCCCTCATCTCCACGCTTCCATATTCCATACATACCACCCATATAAATGCCACTTTCCTATGTGCCATGAAACCTCTTCACAGCACGGACACCTTTTTGGTGTAAAAAAGGGCAAAATGTGCACTGCCCTAGCCACCGGCACAGTCCAGTGCTTGGTAGCTGGAGATGCTGCTGACATCTATTGTCAGTGCAGGGTATTTCTTTTTTTTTTTTCTCCTCATTTGTGGATGTTTGCAAGCGTGTCAACAAGTTGGTTTTACTTTTGCTGGCAATTCTCTGCTTGCTCCTATTTTATTAAATAAATTGGGCACTTGAGGGCACTCAAGACCACTGGGTTTTAGCTGGTTTTGCATTTCCCTCCCCCCTCCCCCCCTTAAAAAAGTTGCAGTGTTCACGTGGATTTAAACAAAAGAGTATCGCTATCAAATAATCCTTTAAACTTACAGGAATTGAGAAGTGGCCTCAGGAACCTGAAACTCAAAAGTGAAAACTACCTTACAGTAAGAGTAGCAATAATAATAGACACAAGCTGCAGCTGATTGTTCTTCCTAAGTTCTCTAGAATATGTTTGCCCTAAGTTTCTGTAAGTCCCATGAGACGGGGAAAACCTCTGTTACGCGATACGATACCACACCGAGCACGGTAACACAGCCAGCTTATCCTCATCTTGAACTTGTTTTCAAGACTGCACAGTTCCAGCTTTTTAATGACCTGTATGTCAGAGCAACCCAGAGGCTGTGCTAGTCTTCCCCAGGGACAAACATCGGAACAACCCAGTTTGTTTTTAATTAAACCTCACCTGTAACTCATAGCAGGCTGGACGGCTTGTGTGAGAGGTGGGAAGGATCCCCTCTCCTCTCAACAGGGAGAGGACAGGCTCCTCACACCAGCACACTGTAGTATCCTGCTCTAATCAAGTTAGATCCTCTTGTGAGCTCAGAACCTTTTCCAGTATTTTTTTTTTCTTTAAAAGCGTGACTGCTCAGTGTCTCCCTCCAGTGAAACGTTTTGAGGTTCTGGCCCCATCCCCAAGCCCATCTCTTCACCCTGCTGCTCTCTGGTATGCACACACACCAGGTTTGTGTACAAGGCTGTTGCACAAGATGTTACCGAGTGACAACTCCCCATCCACCTCACTGTTTTTTTTCCTTCCAAACCCAGCTTTCCAGTATTCTGGAAAAGAGGTAGTCGTTAACAGTTTTTACTTCAATAAAGACATGACAGATGTACTTTCAGAACGCTTCTGTGTATTAGAAAATCAGAGATCTGCTTTTTAAAAGCAGAAACAGTATGATCATGCAAGTTTCAGACAAGTGAAAAGCAATCAAAAGATAAAAGCAGCGCGGTATGTGGGAGTCACTGAGGAAGTCAAGGAAACCAAGGTAAAAATTAAAGCAGTGACTTAGACTGAATGCTATGCTTCAAAAACATATATTAATTTCACCATAATTTTACCGCAATTTTCTTGCGGTCTCTCAAACTTATGCTTTTGGTTCTGCTCAACAGCTGAACATAAGCCATAACAATTTTCAAGTTTAATAACAAATGTAAACAACAATTTTAAAAAAACCTATATACATGTACAAAGGCCAGCTCAAGCACAGAGGATGCAGTTTATTATTGCAGTCGGCGTCAGATCATGCCTGCTCTTCTTCAGAGGACGTGCTATCTTCTGCAGGATCCGGTGGCAGGGGGCGAGCTCTGTAAGAAGTGTTAGCAATTCAAAAGAGTTAGCAGAACTCAACCAACAGCTGTTTGCAAGGCTCCAATAATAATAATGAAAATAATTAAAAAAAAAAAGTTGCACAATTAAGTAAGCACAGCTCCTCCTTCTTCCAGAACACCCTGGCAGGATGTAAATTGTTTTAGACAGGGACGTTGCGTGTTCTCTGTGGTGTTATCAGCGCCCATTCCTTACTCGGGCAAACAAATTGCACATGGAAAAGGTGAAAGTTTCACAGCACTAGAGCACACAGCTTTCATTTCTCCAAGAGGTAGGAGGTAATTAAAAGTCTCTGTGGGGCCTTCAAGATAGTTCTTATGGCCCCCCCGGACACCTTAGGGTTATCTGTATTTGGTGAAAAATTCAAATTTTTTGAGAAGAGACCAGAGACGCTGTCTGTAAGATAATGTTTCACACCACTACCTGGTTAGTCAGTAGTACCGACTACAAGTTGATCTTTGAACTGTCAGTTAGAGCAATTGTTTCAGAAATACAGAACTTGCTAGCAGGCCCAAAGCTTTTCCGAAACAGAGCTGACAGCTCTGGAGACTCACACCGCTGCTGTCTTCATGCAAACAAAGCCTGTCTGAGCACAGAGAATTTGTGTGAGCTACCAATTACTGCACCCATTTTTAGAAAACCCTGACAAGGTCGGTGCATACTGAAGCTGAGTCTTACCAGAAGAGACTTATTTGTAGAGAAACATTATTTCTCTGAGGATATGAAGGTTAGCAGATGCACTCCCAACTTTTAATTGAAGGAAGAAGCAATTACTAATAAACTGCAGTTTCAAAGTGATCACAGAGAGATCCAGCTGCAATTTGTTCTCATTCAGGAGCCCACCGGCAGCCCTCGCTGGCAGCCAGGCACATCGCTCTCACTGCTATTTGAAGGTGCGGGGGATTTTGCAGTTTCATGTCATTGCACAGAGCACGCTGACAGCACTGGTGCGCAGTTCACTGTAACGCCGTGGAGCACCAGGTGCAGCAGTGACAGTTGTGTGTGTCGCTGCTGCTCCAGAGGTAGTCTTGAGGAGCAGACTTAAAACTTGTATTTTTTTTAAAGGAAGTGAAAATTAAGCTCAAGCAGCACGTCCCTGTGAGCCATGCTGCAGCCGACCCCGAGACGTCCCGAGAAGCATTCATTTACCCATTGCGTTTTGCCTCTGTGACTCCCTGAGCGCCCCAAGTACGACTGCACCTCCTGCAGCTTCGCCTCATTGCATTCCCGGTTTGTAGGGATTTGCACGGGTAGTTCAAAGCTCCAGAGAAAACCAGTGATTAACCCCACACACACCGTGAAAGGCCCAGCGCTGTGCGGGGGCTGAGGGGAGGCAGACGGGCACCTACCTCTTCTTGCCGGGGCGGCTCAGCCCGCTGCTGCCCGCCGTCTCCACGCCGGGATCGCGGTTCTCCTTTTGCTGCGGCCGCAGGAACTCACCGATGCCCCTCTGCCAGGCGGGGACGGGCCTCACGCACACCGGGTTCCCCCCCCCACGGCGGCCGGGCGGCGGCGCCGACGGGGCCGCGTTGAGGCTGCTGGAGCCCAGCACCTTCCGGGGAGCGCGGCCGACCAGCACTGCGGGGAGAGCAAGGTGGTCAGTGAGCGAGCGGCNGCGCGAGTTACCTCAGCGCCAGGCCCCGCCCCCCGGCGCGAGTTACCTCAGCGCCAGGCCCCACCCCTCGGCCCGGTTCCCCTCAGCGCCAGGCCCCGCCCCTCGGCGCGAGTTACCTCAGCGCCAGGTCCCGTCCCTCAGCCCGGTTACCCTCAGCGCTGCTTCCGTCAGCCCCGCTCCCGCCCAGTTCCAGGCTGGGGTCGATGGCCGGGCTCCTGCCCAGTCCATGCCTCCCTCCAGAGGTTATCGGGCGGTTTTAGGCCTCCCTTCGGAGGTCAGAGCGCTGCTGAAGGCCTCCTGTGCTTCCCGTAGCTGGTTGCTCGGCCTCCTAGCCAGGCTGGACAGCCCCAGCGGGTCGCCGGGGAAGGAGGTGGCACCCTGATGTCCTAGGCCTCCGTGACAGTGGGGCTCACGCAGCCTGTGCTCCCCACTTCTGCTCTGCAAGTATTTTTCACAGGGTCATTGCTCCATCTTTCTTCTGTCATGTCTGCCCTTCCACTGAGGCTTACAGCTAAAGCACCTGAAAGCTAAGGCTAAATAGTGCCTCGCAGACAGCTGCCCCCCTGGCTGGGTCACTGTTAATGGCACGCTGCTGTTATGCCGCGCTGCCCTGTGTCCCAGCTCCTCACGCTTCTGACAGCTAAGCTCCATCCCAGAGGTGGCACCAGCCTCTCCTGCTCCGCAGGCACCTCCTTTCCTCTCCGTCACTTAATTTAAGGACATAATCACGCTCTCACCGTTGTTTCCCAGCCTGTGCTTGTCTTGGAGCAATGACGCTATTGTCTTTCTGTGGGAGGTGTCTGACAGGGATCATCATTATTCCAAACACAAACATTGTTCCACTTTTTTTTTTTTTTTTAACAGTGTGAATTTGGATGAACTGACAGAGGAGAAGGAGTGACATTGCTCCCCGCTGCTCCCAGTCCTGATGGCTGTGCTCAGCTGCAGGCAGTGCTGCCAACACCAGCAAGGGAAGTTTGTTCCTTTCCCAGGCACTTGCAGATGTGAAGCCTTAGCCCCAAACAGTTTGCTGTCTGCCTACAGCATTTTTTAAAACAAGTCAGTGAGCCGCCCTGGCTGGGAGCACGGAAAGCCCCACAACGTGTCACATTTTGGTCCAAGACTGCAGTTCGACGCTTTTCTAGCACCAGAGTTTAAGTGGTTCCCAGATGCTTGGCTGGCACGCAGGGACCAGGGTGGGAGAACCGCTCTGCCTCAAGGATGGCATTTCTTCACTTGTCCACTGTGCGCAGAGCCCAGACACTGGGAGTCAGTTCCAGTGGAAGATTGTGCTCTGACAAGTTAAACTGTGGTCTCCCTGATGTGAATCTGTCCCTCGTGGTGGCTGTGCCCTGCACCGTGCTGGGAGCGGCGTGGGCAGCCGAGGGCCTCGTTGTGTGAGCTCTGTTATTTCTGTCTCTAAGAAATCTCACTCCCTTTCTCCAATGTGCCCAGTGTCTCAGCAGATGTTGGTCCCAAATACAGTCCCTCCCCTTCAGTTATTGCTCCCTTTATCTAAAGGTGTTTTTAATGTTCACCTTAATGCCTCCTTGCCTAATTGGGCTTTTAGTGTTTTTTTTTTTTTAATGGTGGTTTAATTCCCCATTCCCTTCTATCTTGTGATGCCGGCACATAGGGAACGGACTTGTGAGCTAAGAATCCTGCGTTATTACTCTTTTTGGATGTCTTTTTGTTTGCTTTTTGAATATGGCACAAGCTGCAGAGGCCCACCTGCTGTTTATTGCGCTGCCCACAGCAGCACGCAATTTGTTAACGTAAACATGTATGTATATACGATAAATGCGTTACCAATCACTGTTCACTGTACAGGCGAGCCTCTTTACAGAGCTGATCTTATAGGAACGGGTGGGAACAAGGGAAGCGCCTCATCGAGCAGCCCACAGGTAACGCCAGGGTTGTGCGGAGTTCAGAGGGCGCACCTGGGCATGCGGGCAGCACTCAGGGGGACAAGCTCGCTTGCCTCCGGCCTCCTCCGTGCCTCGCCCCTCTGCGTTAGTCTCGTTGGGGGCGGCTTATTTTGGAATTTACTGAAAACACCCCCAAAACTGCCACAGGATTGGCGTTTGGGGAACGCGGGCTGCGTGTTAGGCTCTCGCTCTGCGCCCTGAAGCTGGGCCTGGCCAGCGGCTGGTGGCAGGAGGGCAAGCGAGGAGCTGGCTGCGGGCTCTCCTCGGGGCCAAGCACCATCCCCAGCCCTGCGCGGGGGCCATTTCCCTCCCAGATTCCCCCCTCAGGGGAGAAATACGGGGGCTGCCGGCACCCGGGGCCCCGCAGGGCTACGGAGAGGGGGGGGGGGGGTAGGTGCTGGCGGAGGCCCGGAACGGGAGCGCCGCGGCCGCGTTTCCGGGGGGAACAGCCAAGCGGCAGCGGTGCGGCGCCGTTTCCCGTCCCCCCGCGCGGAAGATGGCGGCGCCCAGCCCGCTGCTGGCCTGGTGCGTCCAGCACCTGCGCGGCGACTTCGGGCTGGACGTGGGCGAGGAGGTCGTGCGGTGAGCGGTGCCGAGAGCCGGGCGTCCGGCAGGAGCCGTGGCGGGCTCCGCTCGGGGTCCTAAGCCCTTGCTGAGGCCCAGCGGGCCCTTCTGCCGCTGCCCGCTGTGACAGGCCACGGTGGCTCTCGCGTCACTTCTGGGTCCTCTCGTTCCTCGGTCCCCCTTTGGACCTCCTCGAGTCCCCCTTCCTCCCTCTCAGATCTCCTTGGTCCCCCTCGGGCTCCCCCTTCGTCCCTTGGTCCTCCTCAAGCCCCCTGCCCCTCTCCCCCGTTCTCCTCAGCCTCCACGACCCAACATAAATGGGAAATACTGTTTTCAGAGCTGTGCTCTGCACAGCGATTGCCGTTAGGAAGATGTTTGGGTGCCCAGCACCTTGTCCCCCTTTTGTGTTTAGGGGGACTTGGGGATAGCCTCGTGGCATCCTCTTGCCTTGGGTTGTTCTTGTTTTTGGTGTCCTGTCAGATGTGAGTGCACCAGGAGGTGGTGGGGAGGGGTGTGGGGTTGTGGGTGGGTGAAGGGCACGCTGCTGGCTCTATGTGGTTAACTAGGAGCTTTTCGTTGGTTTATGTTTATTTTTTTATGTTATGTGAGAGGACATGATGTCTGAGTGTGAGATTTTTTAGTATTTGGCAGGAAGGGTAGTGGGAATGTCACTTTGCCCAGAAACGGGGGAAGAAAGACAGTTTGTCTTCCATTTTCTTTTCAGTGAAACAGCCACAAGGGATTTCCCAAAGTGTCTGTCTCAGAATTTCTCTTAGAAAACCTTTTCCTCACCATAAACTCTACAGAAACCTGATACAAAGAGGGAAGATAAGTTATGCTAGTTGCATATGTATGTGATCAGGCTGTTGGTTTCCTCAGAACAAAAGCCCCCTTACCCATTTCTCTCCATCCCGTCCTCTTGCAGATACATCTTGTCGATAACAAACGAGGACGAGATCCGGGAGTACGTCATTGACCTCCTTCAGGGGACCGACGGGAAGAAGAGTCGGTTTGTAGAAGAACTGCTGTCCAGGTGGCGGAAATCCTCGCAGCTGCCTTCTGAGCCCTTACCAGCATATCGGAAAAAGGATGGTGAGTGGTGTGGGGAGGGAGGAACTGAAAAATCAAATAAGCTCATCTCAGTTGTTCTGTGTATAGAGAATTATTTGCCATGAATGCCCGTGGCCGGTCCTATTTCTGTATGTTGTGACGATGTAAAGCAAATTTTCATTCACCAAGTGGATGCCGGAGTTCAGGGATGTCTTTCTCTTGCTGGTAGTTCCTGAGCCTTTCTTTGTGCTTACGCACTCTTCCAGAGACTTCAGAAGTGCCTCGGGCTGGAGACCAAGCGAAAAAGGGGAAACGCAAAGGAAGGAACAAACAGGAAACAGCTGCATATGTGGAGCCAAGCGCACATGTGGAGGAAGTGAAAACTCCCCTTGACCTGGCCAAGGTGAGCGTAGCTGCTACACGACTGCCGACTTCACGTGGCTGCCTGTCGCAGTGGATGGTGAGGGGCGGCTGTTGCCGTGTAGCAACTCTGTTCGAAGCTGAGTGCAGATTTGAGCAGGCAGTGCTCGTACTGTGTGTGTGTGTGTGTGTGTGTGTCTGTCTGTCTGTATACAGGAGTCTTTCACTGCCATGAGGCAAATAATATACCTGGGGATGGTGGGAGTGGAGTTTTGAAGGTTGTGGAGTTAAGGAAGCCGCCATGTGGGTGAAACATTCCTTCTTGCTCTATGTAAAACTTGCCAATTGCACTGAATAAAGCTTTAATTGACAACTGAAATATTTCTGGCTGCGAGGCTCCTGCTGCTACAGAGAGGAGGCCTTGAAAGCTAGACAGAGGAATCTGACATCTGGGGGTGGTGCTTTTTCACGGAGCAGCAGGTTTGGTTTGGCAGTCTGGTTTGGCTGTTTCCCTCTCCTGGTCAGCTCGATTTCTGGATCTTCAGTCTTGAGGTTGAGATGCTGTTCAGTTCCGTGGACAAAATTGCGTGAAGTGTGCATAAGCTCCAACGAAAGAAACTGCAAAATACGAGAATAGAAATGGCTGAAACCCAGGAAATCCTGCAGCTTCCAAGCAGCACAGAGCCATGCAGCAAGCATTCGTTGCTTTTTTTTTTTTTTTTTTTGACAGTTAATTAATACATTTTGTAGCAGACTTTTTTTCCATTCAACAGAACTGTTTCTCAGAGTAAGCGCATCAAATACGATGATCTCTGATGCCAAATGTTGTTGTAGTTACCCCGACTGAATTTCTGGATTTTATTTCTGCTGTAGTGGGTTTTGACTCAGAGCATTACAGCTAATTGCTGGGAACCTGAGCTCCTTGCTTAGGCGCGGATCCAGCTGGAGAGCTGTGCTCCCGGTTTGTATCAGATACCGCCGATCGCCGTGTTGCCGTCTGAAGCATGCGCGCGTGCTCTGCGGACATAAGCGTGTGGAAGTGCGCTGTGCTTGACTTGTGCTGTTAGACTTGCGGTGGAGGCCTTCATGCTGCAAACATTGAGCGTGTTGAACATCCCAAAGCTAAATTCTGTGATTTATCCAGGTGCAACCCTGACGTGAAGTTGTGGAGCATCAACCAAATCCTAAAAGCCAGGGTTGCACCTGAATAAATGGTGGAACTTAGTTATGTTTTTAAACTGAAGTTTCTGTAGTAGGGAAAGTGCAAGTACTTAAAATGTTTGGAAAGATTAAAAAAAACAAAACAAAACATTTTTTAGTTCTGGGGTGTTAAAAATGGACAGTGATATTCCGTTTCCTTGTAGTTATCTCTTAACCTAGTTAAAATGCCGAGAAACCTCTGCCAAGGTTTGCTAACCAAGGCCGCTTTATCTGTTTTTGTTTTTTCCGAACAGTAGTATTTGGATCTGGTGGTGGCAGCAAAGCCAACTGAGCAGAGCTGGGGGGACTGGAAACGCATTGACTCATTGTCACTAAACCAGTAGCCTGGTTGATGGCGGAGCGTAGAGTAAGCTGGTAAAAGCAGCCAGGGCAAGAGGTGTCCTAGTGCCACAGTACGGCACAATCGCTGGGAAAAGCAATGTGGGAGGACGTGGGAGCTGGAAGCTGTGTGGGTCAGGGAGCAGGAGAGATCCTTGAGCGTGCAGCAGCTGGAGAGAGCGAGTTGTTGTTCAGTGGTGAAAGAAAACAGGCGTTCTGGTAAAGGGTTTCTTCAAAATCCTCTTTTGTGTCATTGAGAGAGGCAAAGAGATGCTGTGCTTGAGCTGCAAGAGGATTTTCAAGTGTGTCACAGATATGGCAAGTAAAATCCAGAGGGTGCGTTTGTATTGGAGTGATGCTGGCTGAAATAGATAAGGGAAATAAGTCCTGTTTTTTCTTGGTCATGGCTAGCGTGCAATTCTTGGTTGAAACCAGTCTCATCCAGTGTTACGAGATGGGTTTGTGCCTGGAGTCTGTTGGGCTTGCTTTCAAAGCATCTGCTTTTGAGTATTGCCGGAGGAATGGTAGCAGGATTGAGATGGCTTTGTTCTGTCCCTCTGGAATGACTTCTGTGGTGGAATAAACTCCTCCAGAGCTGTCCACTTCACAGCTGGTACCTGCGAGAGACTTTGGGTGGGAGGGGGAACGCTTTATTTCTTCGATCAAGACGGAAAGGCTGAGGGAGAAAATAGAGAGTTCCACTGTCAGGTTATTAATCCAGCCATCATCCAAAACATCTTGCTTCGTTTCTGATCAGGATTTTCTCTACTTCAGCCTAACCCAAAACCCAGATGTGCGGTTCCTGACTGAAACTCAGAGCGGCGAATCATAGCATCACTGATGCCAAGTCATGAATGAGAAGAGTTTACATTAGAGCTAAAAGCTTGAACAAGCAGGACATGGAAAACCTCTGCTCAGGTGGCTGTGCAGGGTGGAAAACGCAAAAAATGCCAGCCAGTGAGCTGGCTGCGAATGAAGAGGTCCCATCTGCCAACAGCAGCTCTGTTTCTGGGGACAGGCGCACGCAGGACTTGACAGTTACAAAGAGGGGGTTGCTGTAATCTGAGGAGCCCCTGGGAGTAGCTGAGCTGCTGTTTGAAGCTGTTGCAGACCCGAGGGTCGATAATGCAGGGCCGGAGGACTGACAGCACGCCTGCCATCTAGACCCAAGCAATTTCAGCTTACAGAGGAAGCGAAGAGATCAAATGGGCCTGCAACATCCTTATGTCTTTGCTTTGCTGAGGTCCCCTGGACCGTTTCTGGCGGGTCTAAGCTTGCCTTTCAGTTGTCTTGATTTGAATCTGGGGAAGTTTCATTCCAGTTAGGCAGAATAATGATTATCTGAGTTTCCCCAGCCTGCTCAAGTGTCGATGCTTTCTCTTTGCTGCTGGTATTACAGTGTGAATACAGTTTGTTTATTTCACTTTTGCTTCTCAGGCACAGGAGAACAGCGCTGGAGTCAGCAGCAGCAGCAGCAGCAGCAATTCCTGTAAGAAAAAGGCCAAATATGTCAGCCTGTATACCAAAGAAGGGCAAGACAGGCTGGCTGTCCTGATCCCTGGGCGTCACGCCTGCGAGTGCCTGGGCCAGAAGCACAAGCTCATCAACAACTGCTTGGTTTGCGGGCGCATCGTCTGTGAGCAGGAGGGCTCTGGACCCTGCTTGTTTTGTGGTTCGCTGGTTAGTAATGAGGTGGCTTTTTTATTTGCCATGCTTAAATGCAGTGTAGTTTGCTCGGGGTTTTGAAATGGCGTGGGGCTAATGCAGCCTCTCCTCTCCGATCAAAGCTCCCTTAGGAAGGTGCTCCAAGATCTGAAGCCGTGCAGGAAAGAACCTGTGCCATCTCCTTCCAGGGGGAGAAGAACCCTAGTGGTTTTAAGTCACTTTTGTGCTTCTTTTGTGATGTGCTGCATCAGAGAGTGGAGAGGTTTCCCTCGTAATTTGCATCGCTCTGGAGCTTGCCTGATTTGTGATAGTCTCCTTTGCAGCAGTGCCCAAAACGTGTGCAGGGCTTCAGTCCCATCCTGGGCACAGCCCTGCTAGGCTTGTAAGGGGGAGAAGACATGGCCAGGGCCCACGTGCTGTTTCCTTCAGCACTTGTGCTGTATACATCATTTGGGATGTCTCTCGTGTCCTGTATTTGTTTGAAAGGGCACCTTTTGGAGAAAGGAGGCAAGGTCATGACTATAGATTCAATAAAGTTATCAGCAGGGAGAAGATATTGGTTGATGAAGAAAATGTTTGAAATCAGATTGGTTTCTATTTTCAAAGATCTGTTTAACTCCAAGCGATCAACCAAGAGAAAGGACCCATGAGTTAAGCGTTGTTCACCTGCTCAGGGAAATTGGGAGTGTGTTTCTCATCCTTTGAGATGACCCAGCGGTGTGTCTGCCCACAGAACCAACTAAAGCCAGGCTGTATGGATCTCATGGATTGTTTTTAGTAAAGAACAAGCTTTCAGGATTCTCCCCATGTAGATAACACGGGAGGAGGAAAGGTGTGTGCTATCTTGGCCATTTTGAGCAGTTTACCTTGAGCTGTTGTCCAAGGCTCTGAAGCTGGTCAAGCATGTAATGTCCTTCCTAGCCGCCTTTTTTTTCCTTAGGTGTGCACTAAAGAAGAGCAGGACATTCTTCAGCGGGACTCAAACAAGAGCCAGAAGCTGCTGAAGAAGCTCATGGCAGGTTAGTAGCAATCTGTAAAGTAATAAATCCAATCCGTTGTGCAGCAGCAGAGCCCTGCTCTGCTTCACTGTGCTACTCATTGGACTTGCCTTGACATCGTGTAGAAACGAGAGCGTGTATGTCTTGGTGTATAAGGTGTTTAGATCTGTTCGTCCGAATTATAAAGAATTGCTGGCAAAGTCTAAGGGAAATTCTTTCTCGGGAGCTGGCACCTTAATGTTTCTCTGGGATGTAAGTTGCCAGGACAGGTTGTGAACTGTACTTGCTTCAGACTTCACTGAGCCACTTGCCCCCATTGCTGCATGGCGTACAAGGGTAGCTGGGAAGTTGGCTTCTTGTATCCTCTCAGCAAGCGCTCGGCAGCGTTTCTGGGCTTCAACAGAGGCGATAAGTGCAAGTGTCAAATGGCAGCATGTAATGTCCTTACCCAGAGGCCCCAGGGCTGCTTGTTAGGCATTCCTGAATCAATCATATGAACTGGATCACTGCAGCAGTCCTTGAAAATTAGGATAAGTCCCATGTGGAATGCGTGCTGTGGAAGATGAAGTGCTGCTATCTGATTTGCTGGGTCTAGAGAGGTGTTGGTTAATATTTTCTAATGGCTTTTCTCATCTAACACTTATCTTGGGAGTTAAAAATAAGAACAGAGACAAGGAAAGCAAAAGGAAATAATACCCAGTCTCCCAGTGAAGACCTGTGCATTATGGGGATGTTTGTCTGAGTTTAGCTGAAATATAGCCAAGGTCACAGTGTTCTTGGTTGAAAAATAAACTTTGCTGAGGAACTGGGGAAGTATTTACTCTGGGTCTCGGTGTCAACTTCTGATTAGAGCTGCTGAGATGCAGGAGGTCCTGTAAGTCCTCAGGAATAATAGCTGGTCAGAGTCAGTCTGTTTATAATCTTCCTATAGAGATCCTGTTGTACTTCAGGATCCTATTTTCTCACCCGTTTTATTGGTCTCCACTTCTGCCTCTGCTGGGTCTTGCTTTGTACATTATCTGTGTAGGTGAAGGCTGAAACGTGGATAGCTGTTTGTCTTAGGAGTGGAAAAATGTGGATTGGTGAGATAGGGGAGTACAGGCCTTTTTGTTTCCCTGAAATAAAGGCATTATGCTGTGTGTTGTCTTCCGTGAAATACATTGGCTTGTTCCGTTGTGGCTGTGAGGCAAACCTTTTCTCCTTCTGTTTGTTTGGTTGGGTTTTGGCTCCTTGCCAGAAACGGTAGGGAATAAGAGATCATTGCTGGGAATGTATTTTTCTCTTTAACAATAGCTGGTCTCAAAAACCTGCTGAGGTGTTGTTGGGGGAGGATTTCATTTGTGAGAAGCTCGTACAGCAGCAGATGCAAGGCTTGCTCTGTGCATAAGTAGCAATTGTCAGTGATCTATTGTGACCAAGAGTCTCTTTGTAGCAGTAACAATGCTTAGGAGGTAATTTGGCTTTTAGAAGGAGTCTCAAGGCCTGCCGTTGACAATGGGCAGAGTTTGGACTGACCAAATTGTTAGGAAAGGCTAAAGGAGAATCGAAGACCAAGAGTTCTCTCTAAACACTACCTAGACATTGTCGCTCTACTATTTAAATGCTTTCTCCTCTTTGGAAGAAGGAGTCTGTGAAAGGGGCAAGAGGGAAAATCAAAACTTGGTTTAGAAGGGTGCTGATCTTGGTGCAAGTTTGCTCCTCAAATGGCATTTGTTTTAGGGGGCGTTTCTGCAGCCAGCCCCACCAAGACCAGCCTTTAAACAACTGGCCTGTCCCTGAATATTGAGCTGTGATTTTTCTCTCTCTCAGGTGCTGAAAGTTCAGGGAATTTGGATGCCATAAGCAAAGACTTACTGCCTCGGCAAGAAGCTAGACTCAAAGCAGGCCTGGAGATGGCTGTGAAACACAAAGACAAGTTGTTGGAATTTGACAGGACAAGGTAAGGTACTAGCTGTGAGGCTACTGTGAAATAACATAAAATGTCTAGCAGGCAAAGTTGCCTCTAACAGAGATGTTATGGAGTTCCTTCCATAATATAAAACCTGGGCGGTAGCTACCGACACCTTAGCATTGGAGTATGGTGTTCACATTCACTGGAACAAGAGCAAACCCCTCATATGTGTCCTGTCTGGATGTCCTTGCTTTGTGTCCCTGACAGTCCAGCTCTCTGGAGAGAACAGAAGGGAGCAGGTAGAAAGGCAGGTTTGGGGCAGGCAGCGCTGCGTGACTGTCTCACTGTGCTGATCTTCTACCGTTGCGCTTGTTTCTCGCCAGTGTGCGTCGAACCCAGGTCATTGACGATGAGTCGGATTATTTTGCTACGGACTCCAACCAGTGGCTCTCCAAGCAAGAAAGGGAGGCCCTCCAGAAGAGAGAGCAGGAACTGCGGGAGCTGCGGCATGCCTCCCGGCTTGCCAGAAAAATCACCATCGACTTTGCTGGTAGACAGATCCTGGAGGAGGACAGCGGTATGGCTGAATACCACAGCAAGTGAGTGAGAACTGGCAGCGCGAAGGCGTGGCTAGGAGTAGGGACGTGACAGTCATTACGGATGGTGGTCTGGCTGAATCTGGAAGAGCAAGTGTAAGGAAAGCTGAGCAAGCCATTCCCTTGAAGGGCACCTCTGATGCTAGGATGCAGTCCTACATCCTTTTCTTCCTTCAGGGTCTTTTTGGCTTGCAACATATCATCTGTTTCAGCACAGGCCTGCTGAGATCCCCACCTAAGCCCGGCTGTGCGAGACTTGCACAGAGCTGGCATGTGTGTTAAACATCAAGCTGCCCTGGAAGGAGATGTTGCAGAAGGACTACCTCACCAGAACCAATTATTCTCAACTTCCAACCAGGCTGAGTTTCTGTGGTAGTGACTGTTCAAATTAAAGCAAGGAAATCATCTAGTTAGGGGAGGTGGTAAAAAATAAAATAAATGCCTTGGGTGAGCAGCGTTTGTGCTGGGAGGAGGGAGATGCTGCCAGAGGGAAGCAGGGAATTCTCATGCCTCTTGTTTGTGCTTGCAGACTGGATGAAACCATCGAAGCCATTAATTGTGGCACACTGAGCAAGCCAACTGGGAGCTCAGAAGCAAAGACGGCTCCGAGTTCTGGTGTTTTAGTGAATCCCCGTCTTCTTCAGCCTGCTCCTTTGGTCAGTATGGGCTGAATGATTTATACCGGAGTACTGACTAACTCTGGGAGAGCTGAGCTTAAGAATTGTGAATTCTGGCGTGTCTGTAGTAATACCTCATTCCTCCCCTGTCTGAGGTCCTCATTAGCCGTCTGAGTTGGAGACAGACATTTGCCAATGCCCTGTTCTGTTCCCTGCTCTTGAGAGGTTTGGTTTATTTGGGTTTTTGTCTCCTTGCACCTCTTCGGGAATTTGGAAGAATTTCTGAGAGTCAGCCTAAGGCTGTGTCACTTTTCAGCTCTGTTAATGAAGCCTTTTCTGCCAGATTTCTAGTTCTCAATGGGCATAATCTCTAGCCTCTAATTCTACTTTAATCATGATATGATTGGTGTGCGCTAAGCATTTTGGAAGTTGGATGATTACCAGTTTTGGGTGTTGACAGCTGTGAATATGCTTTTTGTATCTTCCTATGAATGCTTTGGAACACCGGCATGCAGTTTTATTCTTTAAATCCGTAGTTTAGCTGCGATGTGTAGAAAGAAAGAGCCACACAGTGGATTTACTGCCTTGCTTTTCCTACTGCCAAAGTATGGCACGTAAGTGCAGCATTCTGCTTGCAAGGGAGAAAAAATGATCCCAATTAGAATAATAACGCTGTCCTTAAGTGAAGGAGAATTTCAGATGGGATTTGCACTTGGTGTACATTGTTACTAGAGAGCTGCTAACCGTTTTCTTGTTTATTTTGAACGCTGAAGTGGGTGGACCAAACTGGTTTGCTCCCACACCGGAAAGCCATCCATTCCGTGGATGCTGGAGATGAGCTTGGCTCAGAGCGGAACAGGTTGCGGATTCAGGATCGAGAGTTACAGGAGATCTCAGATGATGGTTGGTGCCTCAGCGTGCACCAGCCTTGGGCTTCCTTGCTCGTAAGAGGAATCAAAAGGTAAAGGGGTGGCATGAACTGTGGTTTACCCTGACCAGCTCTTGCTTCACATCTTGCAAAACGTGAGGTTCCTCAGAGGACCTCCGTGGACTCGCTTGCATGGTACAGTGACTGATACCTGCTGATAGCTCCAGGTTTTTGCCAGCTGTGAATCCATGGGCCTATCTAGCACTCTAATTTGAAACACTCCTGTTCTTGAGAGGGAAAACAACTGTGAAGGATGTGTAAAAACAGGAAGCTGTGCTTCCTTATGCAGCATACTGGTGGTTGGAGAAGCCTGGTGAATCCATTTTTCATGAAAATAGCTAAGCTGGAAGGTACAAGCTTCTTCACAGAGGGTAAATTTAGAGAGGCTGAGATTTCTGCGGTATAGTCAGGGCCTACCTTTCTGGAATTTGAAAGGTAAATCAGCTGAAAATGTTACTCTGGTCTTTTTGTCCATCATATGGAAGCTAACAGTGGCACCGGGCTTTGCTTAAAGAAAACAAAACCAAAAACCAAACACCTTGCCACCGCCTTTCCCTGCTGGCCTGGGAGTCGGGTTCTAAAGAGAAGCTCCTTCAACCCAGCATCGCTGGCATGTTAACTCCCCTTTCCTGTCATTAATATAGAGCAAGGATTCTTCTATAGCCTTTGTTCTCCTTTCCTTCAAAGAATGTTTCATGTTAGAGAGCAAAGCTTTTTTCACTTCCCCAGCTAAAGGTGACGTAAATCTTAGCTGCATCGAGGTGGTCTGGGGGTGCTGTCAGCCGCTCTGATACCGCCACAGCGCTGATGCCGAGTGCCCGTGCTGGGATCCCTGAGAGTAGCAGCTAACGACTGCTTCATACGGATGTGTGGTCCTTTATTACTCCCCAGATTGCTTGCTCACTGTGCGTAACTTTTGGAGCTTGAAAGTGAATTGTATGAGCAGATTGTCCTACGCACATCCAACGTGATGTTGTATTTGCAGGGGATTGGTGTCCCTTTTTGCTGTTATTCTAAAGGAATGAGGACGTGCTCTGCTTGTGGCATTTTCTTGCCCCTCTCAGCTTTTCTCTGTAGTGTTGACATGCTGCTTGAGGTTTATATAGTCAGGGCAATGCTTAGCGACAGGAATTACGTAGCAAAATGTTGGATTGAAAATGTGTCCGTGTGGGATTTCTGTTGGAAATTTTAGTCCTAAATTCCCCTTTGTTCTCTAGGGTGGAGGGCAGGACCTGGTACACATCTCACAGAGGGCGGTTATGGATTGCAGCTACTGCTAAAAGACCTTCCCCTCAGGAGATCTCTGAACTGGAGACCACCTACAGAATGCTGCTCCAGAAAGGTGAACTTCTCTCCTTGGATCTTTGTATTATTTGGTACATTGAGCCACGTAATGAGCGGTGTCAGAAAACTCTCTCTGCTGAGCAGTTATTACTGCTTCACTTTTTAACCTTCTGTTCTTGAAATTCTCTTCATCCGTTCTGCATTTCATCAGCTGAACGGGTATGGTGGCAGACTTTAACTCCGTCCTTAGGCTGGTCAGAATCTCCAGGCACAAACACTGGCGAATCACACCTGACTTCTGTGATAACTTTTGACAGCAAAGGACTTTTTTATTCTGGGCTCAAGCAACAAGATACTGAGTGTGTGCTTGTGTGTGTGTGAAGTGGCTTGTGCTTCGGTCTGTTTACGGTGATGTTAAAGGCTGTTCATGTATTCTGACCTTGTGGGAATCAGGATGGGAAAGCTGCAGGTTACCATGAAGGTGTTATTCTCTCACGTGGGTAGGTGAACACTGGTGGCTGCACCGCACGCCTGTTTGTGCAGTGTTTCTGCACATCGCCCAACTTATATGTCATGCAGCAGGATTGTCTGCTCCCTCATCAGAGCAAGGAGCTCGTCCTGCACTACGTGTTCCTTTCTTGGAAGCGAAGCAAAGAAAGCTGTGTATATAATTCTTTCTCCCAGCCCTCATCCTGTCACGGTGAGGATCCTGAGCCTCATTCTGTTCTTGAGCCTTCCTGTTCATTTGCTTTAATGTGCAAGTTTACTTTGTAAACGCTCTTGCTGTGCTTGGAAGCAAACGAGCGCTTTGGTCGTGGGTCTGTGTGGATGTTTGGCTTTTGCTGTCTGTGGGCTACTGGGGCAGAGTGATCCCTGAAGATCCCCGCCGAGCTATCAAGCTGACACTGGCAAAGTGGAGCATCAAAGCTCGAGAGCAGGGCACACTGATGAAAACCCCCAGCCCTGCACACACCAGGCTCAGGATGTGTGAGGAGAGCTATGCATGCCCTTTACCTTTATCGGCACACACGTAGCTTATGACAGAGCTCTAGTGCCAGGCTCTCCTGAGCAGTGTGCTCTTTCTCCTCCAAAAATGGAAAAAATAACTACGGAGTGTTAAAATTGCTTTATGTTTTCTTGTGCCTCAGAAAGTACGAGTGCATGGAGGGAGGGAAGGGCGCCTGGGGATTGGAAGACCCCAGCTATGTGCGTAGGGATGTGGGCCCCTTAAAAGATGTTTCTTTTGATGCAGATGCGGAATTTCCAAGCGATTATCCCTCAGGGTGCCTCCTAGGCTGTGTGGACATAACTGATTGTTTATCGCAAGAGCAATTTAATGAGCAGGTGAGTACAGCAAATAAACCTTTACGAGCCTGCATTAGCTAGCAAACTTTTAAAGTAGCATCACACTTCTGTGAGATGCTCTGGAGAAGGCGGTGAATGAAAATTGTTAAGCATGATGAGAGAAGACGGTGCTGCCACGCAGTCCTGTATGGCTAACCAGAGAATGTGCCAAGGTAATACATTTCAGCAGTGGCGGAAGGGAGCAGTGGACTAATAAAGACTCAATCTATGGTCAGCCTCTGTGGCAGTGAAACAGTTTGGTTGAAACTAGTTTCTCACATAGCGTGAAACTCTTTTCAGTAAGGACTCATAGCTGTTTAATTAAACCAACACTAATTTGAGAGACCATGCTGCAAGGGCTCTTGACAGCTGTTGCTTCCCTTGCTGCATGGACAGATGTGCACCAGAATGCTGTGGCTGCGCTGAACTGTGGAAAACAAGAATGCATTCAAGTTGTCTTTCTGTTTTTCATCTTCAAGTGGCAAACTCGGGACCTTACATCTCACGTCGATGTGACTTCTTCTAAAGCACTGATGGTTTCTCTTAAAGAAACTTCATGGATCCCGATAGGAAGAATTGCTCAAAGTTTTGCCTAGCCAGGCAGTATAACGATGCTGATCTTCCCATCTCGGGGAGGACTCTGGGTTAGGAAGGGTCAGTACCTATTTGGCTATTTTTGGAGGGCAGCATATGACTCCGTGAGCACAGCCAGCAGAGACTGTGCGGTTATTACAGTGATTTGTGTGGCAGAGGATGTGAAGGGGTAGGGAAACTCTACTCAGGACAGAGTGGAACTGCTGAAAACTGCGCAGCAATGGTGGTGATGAGCCACAGGATGTTGTCCCTGGCCCTGTGGTGCCCATTGATCAACCGCCCTGGTATAAGAGAGGCCTTAGCCCAAGCAGAGCTGTGGAGAGAGTGTGCCACCATCGAGGTCTGCAGGGCTGGGAGTGCCTGGTGCTTCTCTTGGAGGTCACAGTGGCCTCGCTGGTGGGAGCTGTGCTCTGCTTAAGCAGAGTCACCAGGAGGAGGAGCAGTGGGAGGAGCTGAGAACCCTCCTGCCAGGGAGGATGGATAGGAGAGTCCCAGAGTCTTCAAAGAGACCCTGCAGAGAGGACATCCTGAGCCCCTAGGTACAGGGAAGGAGGGACAGCTGGAGAACACGGTGGATCGAGACTCCCAAGGGAGTCAAGGGAGGTTTAAGTGGGCCTTTTGCTGAATGAAGCAGGTGATTTGGTGACCAGGGACACAGATACGGTTGAGGCTTCAGCAACAAGGTCTCCCAGAGGTCTTGTACGTAGAGGCAGGGCTCAAGGAGAAGAGGAACTGCCCGTAGTGAACAGATACCGAGTTAGGAATGTCCTGAGAAATCTCAGCTCGTACAAGTCCGTGGGGGCTGATGGCGTGCATCCAAACTCGCTGAGAGAGTTGGCAGATGTCTTTGTGAGGCCACTCTTTCCTTTGAAAGGTTATGCAGATCAGGATGGGATCCCAATAACTGCAGAAAGGTGAATATTACATCCATCTTTAGAAAGGGCAAGAAGGATGATCCCGGGCACATCAGGCCACTCAGCTTCACTTTGGTCCTTGGAAATTCCTAGAGCTCTTGTAATGGCTCCTGGAAGCCACTTTGGAGCACACGAAGGAGATTGGGAATAGCCAGTGTGGATTTACCTGGGGTAAATCATCCTTGACTAATCTGATTGCCTTCTGTGATCAAACTGTTAGAGTGGTGAATATCTTTTACTTTGTATTTAGCAAGGCTGTCAGTGGGGTCTCCTACAGCATGCGTGTACCCAAGGAGAGCCATTATAGTCTGGGTAGGGGGGCTGTCAGGGTTAAAAGCTGGCTGGGCCATTCGGCTCCAAGTGTGGTGGTGGTGGTGGGCTCAAAATCTCCCTGGAGGCTGGTTACAGGTGGTGTTCCTCAGGAGTTTTTCCTCAGACTTCTCCTGTTTAATGGATTTAGCAGTGACCTGGAGGGCGAGGTGGAGTGCCCCACAGTGAGTTTTGGAATGCTGCTCTTGGAGTGAGCAGTTGGTACGCTCAGCGGCGGGGCTGCCATCCAGAGGAACCTTGACAGGCTGGAGGAAAGGAGATTTTGGCAGCCAGTGAGCTGAACAGGAGCCCTGGCAGCGAGCGGGGCTAGCAGCGTCCTGGGCTGCATCAGCAGCAGTGTTACGGCCATCGGAAGTGATTGGTCCCCAGCGCTCAGCATCGGTTAAACCATACCTGGTTTACTGTGGTCACAAAGCAGGTTGATAAAGTGAAGCGCGTGGAGGCTTCCAAGGTGGTCAGGGGCTGGAGCACATGCCCTGTGAGGACGCTCTGAGGAAGACGACTTTGTAGAGACCTTCCACTGCCTACCGGGAGCTGACAGAGAAACAGAGCCAGGCTCTTTTCTGACATACGTGGCAGGAGGGTGAGGGCGGGGGTTGTAAATTGGAGGATGAGGTTTCGGAGTGACTTAAGACAAAATATTTCCCCACGAGAACAGGCATTGCCCAGAGAGGTTGTGCAGTCTCCACCCTTGGAGGTTTTCAAGACCCGACAGCCTGAATTCAGCGTCGACCCTGCTTTGATCAGGAGGTTGGACCAGAGACCTCCTGAGGTCTGAGTCTGTTCTGTGATGCTGTGACTGACTCCATGCCCAAAATCTGGAGCAGCTGCTTTCCTCAGGGTGTGTTTTATTAACTTACAAAGTCTGCACTTAGTACCACGCACAGCAGGGCTGTTCTCGATACCGCATCGTGTCTGCCCCTTTATTCCACTGCCCCTTGTACAGCTTGGGTTTGGTCTGATGGGAGTCACCAGACCCTGACACGTACGTCTTCACAGTGAACCAGACTGGCTTTTGAGACAGAATAAATGGATTCTTTGGGCCAGAAGAGGAGAATGCACCAGGCTGGTGGGTGCCTTCTAGCCACGAAGAGTTGGAGAGGCATCAGTGGCTGGGGCTGTTTCTCATGAAGTGCTTTTCTGGCCTTCCCACACCCTGTGAAGTTTTAGCAAGCAGAAGTTATGAGAGATATGCCTGGAAACTACAGATGAAGAGAACATTTCTGATGAGGCTCTGTCTCTTTTCAGTCGGGGGCAGTTCTCTCAGGAAGGGGGAGAGGTTAGAGTACGAGCAGCAGAGGGAGCATTGGGACAGGATTACAACAATCTCCACGAGTGTTTGGCCTTTGTATGGCAACAAGCCTTGCCAGAGAGAAGAGGAGAGGACACTGGGGTCAGTGTAGGATTTTTTTTTTTTTTTTCCTGTATCATGCTCTATCAACCGCTGTTCCTCCTCTTCCTTTGCGGGTATGTTCTTTAGGCATTGGTAAAATGGCTGCGACAGCTTCTTAAAATCTTGAAATCGAGCTATGGGTAGCTAGTTTTTAATCTTCCCACAGAGAAACCTCACAATAAATAATGTTCTCTATGAATTCCTCCCAGTTTGCTGACACCATTTGGCTGTAGAGGTGCTAGGAAAAGAGTAGCATATTCCAGGAATGCTGTTATCAGACCTATAGGCAAGAGATTTTCATCTCTGCTCGGTGCCACAAAGCCATGGCACATGCAGGTTTATACCTCACCGGCTTTTTGCTGCTCCCGTATCGCAAAATTTTTATAATTCCTAATTTGTTGTCTTTTTACGGTGTTTTTGTAAGTCTTTTTCCCAGGCTCACTGTATGCAGTGTTCATTTCTCTAGCTTGTAAGATGGAATCTAGAGATCTGAGCATCCTTCTGAAGTTGGTTTATGAGAAAATGTGTGCTTTCAGACTAGCATGAGCAGCAAGTGCATCTGAAAGAAGCTGAAATTAGTTTAATTGCAAGTGCTAGCAAGACAAAAACGTGTGCAGTGCCAGCTCAGAAATCCGAGCTGGATCTCGCTGGGAGTAGGAAATCCCTGTTGATCGCACTGATGATTCAGCCCAGGTTCATGAGCAAGCAGCACCAAAGCAACTTGTCAGCAGTGTAATCCAGCAATTTCTTGGTGTAAAAAGACTCCTAGCTTCAGGGGGAGCAGGAAAGGAGAATGCTGTTTTCTCCCCACTTACAGCATGCAAAAACCACTGACAGTTTTCTAAAGACCTGCAGTACGTTAGCAGGTAAGGTAATGTGATGCAGCAGCAGAGACCTCTCGGAGATTAAGCCACTGCAGAGCTCTTTTCAAGCACTGTGCTTAGACTCACACCTCTCCTCTTCGCCGACTTTTATTTGAAGCTTCTGCATTTTCCAGAAGAAACCATTTCACAAATACAGGGCAAGCCACATTTGCGGATTGTACCCACCAGCTGAAGATTAAATAGTTCCCTGTCGTGCTCATTGTCTTTTGAAAGTGGCCCTGCCTTTTTCAGCAGCCGCAGGAGTTTGTTTTGGCTCTTGTGACCATTCTTTCCCATAGGCAAGGGAGATTCTTCCTGGTCCGTCCCTCCTGTGACTTTTCTGTTATTTCTCTGTCCTTTTGATGCTGTTATCCACTCCCTGTTTAGTACTGACTGCAGATTTAATTTCCTTGCTGTTTGCATCCTCTGTCAGGTTGTTAATGAAGACGCTAGTGGCACCCTGCTGGTATTTTTCTATCATTATCATCGTTTAATTTTTTTTTTTACACTTGTGCTCAAAAAACAAAATCAAGCAATGGTGCCTTGTTTCACTGAATGCTGTACCAACAGAGTCAGACCAAATCCCTGCCCCGAGAGCTTGTACGGACTGGTTGTTTATCCTCATTATTACCGGACACGCAAGTCTGGCCTCACGTAACCCCTTCGGAGGGGTCAGCCCTGCAGCTCTCCCCTGTGTACAGTATTTGAAGACGGATTGACTTTGTTGAGGTGGTTTGCAGATCTGCCGGGCTGTGTGAAAAGTGATGACAGAACAAGATCTCGTATGTAGTCGCTGGCAGGGAGCAGAGGAAGACGTTTTCTGAGGAGAGATGTCCTTGTGGTTAAAGTCAGCGTCGCGTCAGATGACATTGCCCTAATCCCACTTGTGCTACTTACTGTATGGACTAGTTAAATCAGTTCCTCTGGGTCTCTCTCCCACGTGTAAAATAAAGCACTGCTTCCCTGTTGGAGATTATATACACCTGATTTCATTGCTTGAAGCTGTGCTCTGATCTTTGGATAGAAGCTGCTCTCGGAGTCGAAGGAAAGTCTACCCGAGGTACTCGGGGTGACTTGCTTTGTTCGCAGGGGAGTGGAGCAAAAGCTGCTTTCCGCATTCAGCCCGCTGCTGAGGGCGGGTGGTTAGCTGGTGCCAGGAGGTCCCTCTGTGTGGCTCTTAAATCTCAGTATTTCCAGTGGAGCTTTAGACATCTTGCACCTCCTTGGAGTGCCTTTTGGACTCATTTCTGAACTCATTTCCTCCTATTAATGGCAGCCACCCAAAAAGCGTTGGTTCAGATCAGAATGATCCCTTTGTTACGCTTTTCGGCGCTAAAGGTGACCTGGAAACTTTTTCCCTGTTGAGATCTGAGCGTTGACGACTGCTTTTCCGTGCTTCGGGCTGACGTCACCGACACCTCGAGCAGAGCAAGGAGCTGCCTTTCTTTTCCTGCATTAGGTGTCAGTGACTTCAGCAGTGGTAACTGGGGAAACACGGGATGGTGCAGGCAGGGCTTGGCAAGAGCCTAAAGCAAGCACAGAACTATTTACATTTATGCTGTTTTAATGTGCTCTGAAGTCCGTGTTCATTTTGCTAATGACTTTGATCAGAGAGGCTATGATTTTAACTGGAAAAAGAACATTTCCGCTGCTGCTATTTTAGTAGTCGATAGGTGTGTTTGGACTTATTTTAAATGCAAGTACGCACAAATACAGATACCTAGCGGTAGCTATAATCTTGGATTGAAATATCAGGTAATTATGTTTGGCGGGAGTAAAGTGTTTATTTTTCATTTCTAGGTGATCGCTTAGTGTCCTAAATCTGCACAAGGGAACACGTCTAAGCTATTTTTGTGCCACGAGATTGCAACTATCATTTAAATAGGCTCCTTCTTACCCCCTCAGGAAATTTACATTTAATCTCTTGTCCTCCTCTTCCCTCCCCAATGAAAATAACAGCAGACAAAATGAGACTTTGCGCACCAAGCATACAAGACTCAATTTAATTTCTCCTATAGGAGTGAAGAAGGGAGGTGGAAATTTTCTGTGTTTAGAATCCAGAAGGTGCCTGAAAAGATTATCTGCAAATAAAGGAACAGTAGCACACAAGGAGTATTTTCCCAAGAAATAGGTTAATGAGAGGGAGAAACATGAATGTGTACATTGACGTGTACTTTGAAGAACAGTTTAAATATGTAGAGGTTTATGTTTGACTTTTTACGAGGACCTTCTCCCTAAAGTAAAGGTTTCCTAGCACGGGCTGCAGGTGAGACAAACGCTGTGTTTTGTAGTGGCACGGCTGTCCTGTGTGCGTTGGCAGGAAACACCTTTGCTCACCCCCACCAAGGGGACGTTTGCCTTCTGGTTCCCGAGGCTTGGTTATCGCACCTCTACCAATGAATGATTTTCAGCAGGGTTTCAGGGTTTTGGGGACTAGATCAGATTGCTACAGAAGGAAGGATATCTAGGTGGCTGTTAATGATTGCAACCAACAGAAAGGCCTTTGAACTTTACAGGTCCCTGAGTTCTCCTAAGCTGAATTTGTCTTTCATGTGGAGCCTGACGCAAGATCCAGTGGTGTTAGGCATTGGTCTGGCTTGCAGGGACCTCCAGGTGATGCGTATCTTTGTTCAGTTTCTGGCTGTACTTCCTCAAGGCATAAAGCACCTCTGGCTCTTGGTTATAGAAGCAGAGCAGAGTAGGCATGCAGCTGGTTTGGATTATAGATGGCAAGAGATGGGGGAGTTTTTCCGTACGTGAAGTGCTTTGGTTTTCATCAGAGGCTGTTCTAATGCTCCAGCTGCCTTGCATAAGCCAGCAGGTTTACTGAGGCCACTGCTCAGTCTGTTAAGATGAAGGAGAGATTGTCACTTGATGAAGATTAATTTAGGAATGCATTAACATGCCAAAGAAATCGAATGATAGAGGCTAGCTTGCCCTCTCCTCTGGTTTCATAGACCCTAGGGAAAAAACGAAGCCAAGGCTGAAGCATATGACTTAATTAATGATGACTGTGGACTTAGCCTCTGCTACCATTTTTAACAAACTAGTCAGTGATCTGGGAATTTTTTTCTTTCAGATGTGGTCACTGATACTTGCCTTCTTTTTGCTGTTTGGCTTTTATTAATCCTGAAACCAGGGATTAGATAAAATCGACCTCAAGCCCGGCTGCTGCTCAAGTGCCCCACACACTGGCTTTCCAGTCACTGCTCCACTGGGCTGAGCCGTGACCATGCTTTAGGTGGCGACCCTAAATGGCGATGGTGCTGGCAGCTACAAAATACAGCCGCTGCCGTAAGCGTGCAAGGGCCCAAGGACTACACTTGCTTCAGCTTTCATCAGCATGGCATCGATTTCATAACCCCAAACAGACCAGTCATTCAGATGCATATCCTGGTTCTGTCACACGTTCGACTGTGAGAAGTAGCATAATGTTGGTGTGATTGAATCAGTAGCGAGCACCAGCAGCCTGCCGCCAGCGTCGCGCCTCCGCGGGGAGTAGCAGCAAGGGTCACGGTGGGGAGTGGCGGTTGCTGAAATAGGGCAGGGACGTGGATGCCTTATCTGCACAGAGCTGTGTTCACCAAAGTTAGGTTTTTCAAAGTTGGAATAATCTTCCTCACCTGCTGAGCTCAGCTGCGCTGGTCTTTCATAAATCAGAGTTTCAAAGCGAGGGGTAAGGACTTTATGAAGCTGATTGAAAATGCCTGGCTGCATCTAGCAGAGTGCAGGCACTGTGAGTGGCTTGAGCAGAAGCAGGTGCCCTGGCTTTCCCTCATCTCCCTGCCATTGCCTCTTTCCTCCTCATTGCTGTGGTTTCGTCTGACAGAGCGAGCGGTGGGGCTGTATTGCAGCTGAGGTTAGCCCTGCCTCCATGGTCCCTTGGCACAGGAGGATGAAATGGTTCTTTCAGCTCAACCTATTACACTACTGAATGTTTTTCCAAGTCCACCCAGTTTCCCCTGATGGTCGTCAGGCACTCTATAAATGCCTCGGGCCCTTCTTGTGCTGTTTGTAGGTTTACCATGGGCGGGCGTTCTCTCGGGCTGGGATTTGAGCCGCAGAAGGGTGTTGGTGGCTCTGGGTCCTGTGACGCAGGCTGGCTCTGGGCGAGCAGAGGGGATGCGACGTGCCCTGCCTTTGCTGGCACCGCTGAGTCCTCCAGGTCTCCCTAAGGACCGGGGCCCTGGCAGACCGCTCAGCGTTTAAAAATCGAGTGCGCCAGAACGAGCTTAAATATTAAATCTACATTTCAAAGTCCTGTTATTACTTATTACGTTTTAATTGCTTCCCCTGCCCTTTGAATCAAAGTACAGCTTGTGGTGTAGAAACACAGCTCGAGCCGGGCTGGGAGGCAGAGAACACCCACTGGATGGATCAGACCGTCCGGGGGATGGATCCTGCGGGGATCCCGGCCTGCCATCCCTGCTGCCTGCGCATCTGGTCGTGTACCAGCTAAGCATGTGAGGGGCAAAACAGGCAACAACTGACAGGCATCGTTGTGGGAGGAAGGGGAAAGGAAGGCAGGCTAGCAAAATTCCTTGTGCATTCTCATGAAGGGAGCCTATGCCAGCACATTATCTGCCAGCAGCAGATGTAAGCTCTCAAAAACAGCAGGGAGGATGTTGACTGCAACAATGCATCAAGGCTGCGGTTTGTAACCTCAATAGTAAGGCAGTTAACTTTTTTTTTAACAAAGACATTTTGATTGCCAAATCCATAACCATTAGCAGCTGTGGTTTTGAGCTGTTCCTTCCTCACACGTTGCAGTCTAGACCTGACAGGCTTTCAAACAAAAGTTTGGCTGCCGGCTTTTGTTTTTGTTTTTTGCCATCCTGCTTTTTTCTTTTGCTTCTTCTCTTGATTTGGAATGAACGTGGCTGAGCATCCCTTTTCTAACCCAGCCTTCCCTGAGCGGCTCCTCTGTATTGATGAGGCGGTCTTTGACCAAGAGCTGCGTGTAGAGTTCCTCAGGTGCCTGTTCACAAGACTGCAGTACTGGATGTTTTTGCCTCGGGCTACAAAATTTGGCATTTCTAGAAATTTGGATCTGCTTTGGGATTTCTGTTTAGGAAAACGTTATGTTTTTTGTGGGCCAGAAGCCTGTTTGGCCTGTGCTAAGGCAGAGGGAGTGGGTCCTTGAAAGGTGATGGCTGAACACTTGCTCAAAGTTGGAAGCGTGATGCAAAACCATGTTGTGAGGGAGATCAGAACTCAAAGCGAAGCACTTGGTCTTCTGCAAGCACTTTACGAAGTTGGCAGCTGGGAAGAGGTCGCACAGAGCAGTGGCAAAACTGCATCTCCTGGCTCAGGTGATGGCTCCTGCTGCCGGTCGGTGTCGTCTTTGCTGCGCAGTTCGCGCGAACGTGCCCTAGAGCACTTCAGTGTGAAGGCCAGGTTGGGAAGATTGGCCAGATAATCCCCAAAAGTGACCGTCCGAGTAACGGGGCGGTGGAGACTACCGCTGTCAGAACAACAGATGGGGAGAAGATGCTTCAACATGCCTGTCCTTGGAAAAGTGACGAGGAAGGACACCGCTTCGGCACAGAGGTTGTCTGTTACTGAAGGTTGGTCCCGCACGCAGTGAGAAAGGGTGGATTTTTTTTTTTTTTTTCTGGGTATTAAATAACTCCTACCTGCTGATTGATCACAGGGCTGTTGACTGAGCTTCAACCACTGGATCCATTTTGTCTGCGGTTGTACCTAAGCTGCTCTTTCGTAGCCTGCGGGGCAGCTGCGAGCAGGAACCTGGGTTATTGCTGATGGCGTGTGAACTGGAATCCAGGGAGTTTGTGGAACTGACAGCTACACAGCCAGATAAGCGTCCTTGCCCTCATTTTCGAGGGCTCCAATTCTCCTGCATCCCGCGAGCGCAGGGCCTAGTGTCCATGCCGCGAGCGTTGCCATGAATGTCCCTGTTTGGCCGCAGCAGCCCCATTGCTTGCCAGAAACTACTGACTTTCTTTTCTCTTTTTGCAAACCACTAAAGAAACATTTTCTAGCTGGATGGTGAGCAATTTCCCTCAGGAGAGGACGAGAAAATGGCTGTTTAGTAGTTAATTACCTGTTATGTTAGTCTGACAGCTATGAAGCTTATGAGGCATGAAAGAAGAGTGGATCTGCCTTTCCCACAAATCATGAGGAGAACTGGGTGAAGTAAGTTGCGCGGAGGCCAAACGCGCTCGCAGACCTCCCCCAGCCTTCCCCCCTCACAAGCGCGGCGCTCGCCCTCGTCTCCTGGGGAGCGCTTCGCTTCCTGCTCCCCTCGCTCGCGCGCGGCCAAGCGGCTTCTCGTAACTCTTGGAGCGGTCGGGGCAGAGCCCGGTGCGTGTTTCTGCCTGCTGGGGGAGGCTGATTTATTGCTGCACACGGGCCTGGTTACAGCAGCCCTGCTCTTTCAGAGGGACACCATCTCTGCCAAGAATTTTTTTTTTTTTTTTCCTGAATGTGTTTTACGGTGAGGAATAATCAAGCTCTCTTGCCAACACATGGGCTCTGCTTGCTTTTATTCTTTCCAGACAGCCTTGCTTTCCAGTGCTGCCTCTTTTATTTTGAAGCTCTTAGAGAGCAGCGGGGGAAACAGAGGCCAGGGCTCGAGCTGGTGCCCTGGACCGTCGCTGCCTGGCAGCGCCGGCCACATTTCCCTTGTTGCGCTCGGAGGAGGCATGCCAGGAAAATGATTCAACCGTTTCCGTCGTTAACCCCGCGGAACGCCTCCGTCCCCTCGGCGCGACCTCCTTTTCGTGCTTCGGTGGGGGCATCCGAATTGCCTGCCCCGGGGCCCCCCTGGCAGCCATAAGATGGAGCGGAGGTCGGCCGCCCTGGCGGGACTACAGGTTCCAGCGTGCAACTCTCCGCCGCCGCGCTCCGGCGAAGCCGGGCCGCCTGCCGGGGCCTGCACGCGCCACAGGCTGCGCCTCCGCGCTCAGAGGAGCGGAGGAGAGCAGGCCGCATTGCAGAGCTCTGGGTTTGAGGCAGGGAGGGGGGGAGAAACGCCGGGGCTGTTTCCACTCGGTATTTTTAGCCTTCGATCTCCTGCGCGGCGCTTGCTTGTTTCCTTCGGCTTTTCGTGTCTTAATAAGACTGAAAGAGGAGCTCGAAAGGTCACCAGCGAAGCTGCTGGGGAATGTTTTTGCTCTGCGCTTTGTGCTGCGCGCAGAACCTCTGCTCCGTCGCGCGCGACGCCTTTGTTCCTTCACTGGATTCACCGGAGCAGAGCTCATCTAGTTAGCGACGGTTTTGCTCCCCTGGCACGTTTTCCTTTGGTTGCTTCGATCCCCCGCCTTTGGTTCGAGGCGCTTGTGTTCGAGCAAGTGCACCTTAGGGGAGAGCGGTGAGGAAATGGAGGGAAGGAGGGTGCGAGCGGGCTGGCCCAAGGGCAGCGCTCGCAGGTTCCCAAGGAAACAGCGTCCAGCCTGCTTTGCCTGATGCTAATCGCTCGCCCTGGGAGCTCTGGCAGGGACCGGCAGCAAGGGAGAAACGGGAAGAAATAGGGATATCATCTGGGAGGGAGAACGTCCATCGGTGTCTGGGCAAGCCTGCGTGGCTCCCGCATCCAGCTGGGAAAAATCTGGGGAAAAAAATAGTTACCTTAACAGGTTGGTGGGGGGGAAAAACTGCAGAGATTTTTTTTTTTTAATGTCAGAGAGGATGGGTTCGTTTCTGTGCTGACTCTGAGCTCCTCCTTTGCTCTCTGCTGTGGGCTACGGAGTGGGGAGGCAAGGCAGGCCTGCTGCTATTTCTGGCCTTGACAAGCTGGTGATGGGAGATGAGGGATGGCGAAAACAAAGCGTAGGGAACATTCATTAGCAATTATCCCTGCCTGCAGCCTGATTGGGGTGGCTGTTGGGGACATCTGATAGCCACTTAATGCGTGTTCAAAGAGCTGGCTCCAGAGAGAGGGCAGGCGCTGGCGAAGCTGGTGGCTGGCTTTTGGAGGAGCCCAGCACACAGCTCCCTTTTCCAGCTTGTGCTCAGAGGCTCCATTTAACCTCGAGCTCTCTCTGTGTGCTAAGCTGCCTTGAGATCTGTTTTTTTTTTTCCCTTTTTTTTTCTTTCCCCTCTCCCTGGTAATTTCTTCACAGCTAGGGTCTTACAAACCTGTTAGCAGCAAATTGAAGCCCAGCCGGCGTGCTTGCGGATATGGGAGTTTACATCTGCTTGTGGCTGGGGTGAGCAAGGAGGGCGGTGGTTGCGCTGACACAGTCGCACGCGGAGCGTACGTGGGGTTTTCGACCGCGCAGAGCAGTGGGCTGGAGCAGCAGTTGGCAAACCGTGCCTGCTGTTTGCAGCCCACGGCACCCACCGTCTTCCCAACAGCCATGTTGCAAGCTTGGTTCGAGGCGGCAGAAGGGCTGGAAGGAGACCAAGTTATTTTTTTGCACTGTAGTTATATTGTGCAACCCCTTTCTTTAGAGCTTTCTGGCTCATCCGCAGAATTGGAGGGTGGGTTTTTCCCTTCTTGAGGGACAACCTGGCCTCTGGACTTGTTGTGGAGAGCCTTTATAGCCACCTTCTCCTAAATGCCGCGTTGTTTCCCAGGAGAGGCAATGCCAAAGGCCTGGAGTACTGACACCTGTCTTACTTAACACCCTCAAGATTAAAATGATGAGTGCATTGTGAAGGAACATCCCCCATTAAAAGTCCTGGTTGGGTTGGATTCTTGGTCTCTCGCAGCGAGGGAGTGCAGTTTGCCCTCTCTCTTCACCTTGGACTTTTATTTAAAGTAAAAAAGCTGTTGCAGGCCCTCTTTACTGGGGATTGGCTCTGTCTTCTCTCTCTGGCACACTAGACGTGGCTTTTGGCCTTTTCCTACAAGTCTCGCGTTTGCTGAAGCGCTGATGGGCAGTGGTTGCTGTCTGTGGGGTGTAGGAGTTGGGAGCAAATTTTTTCTCAGCCTCCTAAACTTACTGCGTTGTCGATTGTAGAGCGACTTGGCTGATGTCTTGCAGTCCAAAGCAGAAGCTTTGAGGGGTCAGTTGTTGGTCCAGAAAAGCTGCAGATGGTTGATAAAAACAGTAGGATGGAAATCCCATTTGCCTCGGGGAAGTGGTTTTGGGAGAGGGAGGAATCAGGGTATTGTCTGAGGAGGAAATTGGGTGGGAAGAATTGCATACAACTGAACAGAAGGAGAACTTTCTCAGTGTGGCCGAGGAGTGTAAATGTCATTAAAAGCTGACCAAAGTGCCAAAGACACTTTGGGAAACGAGTTTTTTACTCATTAGGCACTTGGGCAGCTGTGGAAAACTTAACAGAGACAAATGTAAGTGTTTCACGTCTCGATGCCAGTGGCTGTGATGAGAACAGAAGTCAACCAAGTAGTCGCCAGTAGGAGAGGCATCTTTGGAGGGTGGCAGGTAGGAGCCGATTTCCTAGCGCTGAGCTAAGCTGCGGGAAGAGCCTCCTGTTCTGCCGTGATGTCTGTCTTGGTCCTGCTGCTGACTGGACAAGGTAGCGTAGCGTTGCCTGCAGATATGGTAGGTGGGTGTCTACAGATGGCTTCTTTTTGTTGCTCTTCCGCAGGATGGTGACCATGTACGGTGTTACAAGAGGACTAAATAGCAAGTGAGAGATCTCAGCTAGGAAATAATATTTTTTTTTCCCATCTCTGGGGATGAAGTCTGGGGAGGTAGTTTCTAAACACATTAAACACCAGTTACAGGTGCACCGGGGAGAGGCTGTGCTCTTGGTCCTAGTGATGCACATGGCAAAAGAATATTTGGCCATTTCTCTGTTCAGTTTGCGGACAGACGTTTCAAGAGATGCAGTGGGCACTGCAGTAACCTTCCTAACTTTCTGCAGGACGAATGAGTTGAGTCAACTTGCGGAAGGGACTGGTGAGTCCCCGGAACGTGCCTGTGTGTCTGGGAGCAGGGGAAGAGTGGAGCCTGGCCGTTAGAGTGGCTCAGCCGCTTGTGTAAGTGCAGCCCCTGTTTCTCCACCTGCGTCCATCTCGTCTCTAGGCAGAGGAAAGGGTTACGGCCTTTTCTCGGCTCCAGCAGGCAGGAATATTCTGCCTTTGTTGCTCACCAGAACGGGGTAGATTTCCAGGGTAGGTAGAACAGGAAGCCTGAGATACAGCGCCTTGGCAAGGGGCTCCTTCTCTGCCTCCTGGGGGCGAGATGCCAGAGGAAGGACCGAGGCTTTTAAAATGCAGGACACGGAGGCTGCACAGATTTGGCACACGTACAGAAACGTACCCTGGGAGGGAAGATGAAAGGCTGTGGCATGGAAGCGTAAACCCGAGTCACAGCTGTGGCATCCATCTCGGCCTTGGGACTTGATTGAGCTTTAAGCTTTTGGAGCTGGAGGTTTGATCCTGGTTTTGGATGAAATCTGTCAGCGGAGAAACCAGCCTGGCTGTCACTTGGCTGCCGATGCCTGTTACGGGGATATTCCCCGTTGTGGGGGCCTGTGAGATGTGAGAGGGGGACACTGCGCTGCTCGGATCCACTTAGGAGAGATTTGGGAAGCCACTGTACTCCTGGCAGCAAGTCTTTCATGGCACATTTCATGGCAACCTGGCTGAAGAAGCCGTGGCTGAACCACGTGTCGTGGTGCACCTCTGTCACCGGAAGGTTTGGATGGTGGCTTAGGCCCCACAGCTTTATGGTGTGTTCTTCAGAGGCCCCGCTAGTGCGGGAGCTGCTGGGAAGGTCAGATCCCTGGCTATGGAAGAGCGACCAGTTGCCCGTATGATACCAAGAGCAGTAAAGCCGGGCTAGCATTTCGCACTCAGCAGGCGTTGGCCGGGGATATTCACATTGGCGCTTTGTAACCTTCCAAGATCCTCCCTCCCTGCAGATGGGAAATGAAAATCCTTGGCATCGGCGTGGAGCAGTGGAAGCAAGTCAAGTAACGTGGCTTAGCAAAAAATAAAATGAAAGGAAGAAACCTGTCCAACGCCAGATCAGTGCAGCAGGGCATCTGCATGCTGCACAGATGAGTGCAGCTCTTTCTCTCCCAGCGCGGGTGTTGCACAGAGCAGTTAAGTGCGTGTACATCTCTCTTGCTCGGTGAACGTGGCCCACGCTGTTGTAAAATGAGGGGGCTGGAAACGCTTTCCAGTTGATCCACTCCTAGTGTCAGGCTTCTGTAAATCTCCCCCTAACTGCCGGCAGTGCTGCCAAACCCTGCTACAGCGCAGGAAAAGTGGGTTGCTCCCTGCTCCGCTCTCCATGCCCAGCTGTTCCAGGGCAAATCCAAACTCATCTTGGCAGATCGGTGAGAGAGGGAGAGCTTTTCAGATACTCAGCCTAGAAGTCATTTGTTAGTAACAAATGGGGGATTTGCCAGGACACACTGCTCCATCTGGTCTGGCATCCTGTCCCGTACAGCAGCTTTGACGGATCTGCTTGAGGAAGGCAGGGGGGAAAAAAGGCAGTTTTCCCGTTGAAGGGAAACCGCTTCCGCTGTCTGTTTGAACAGGGTTTCCTGGGCTGGAGCTCCTTCGTTGCCCTCGTTCCTCCGCCTGGAGGGGCGGATAGCCGCCTCTGCGCACGCCTGTCAGCACAAGGTCTGCAACTAATGGAGGGTCTGAAGGGATGGTTGATATTTACTTTTTTTTGTTGTTTTGTTACAGTTCTGCATTTCACTTCTAACACCAGTGAGGCTGAGCTGCATCCAGACAGGACTTCCATGCGCTTCCCTTACTGAGTGTTGTTGTTTTTCCCTTTCCCCATGGTTAACGAGAAAAGTGCTCTGTTTACACTCTTCCTGTAAAATCCCCCGATGTTTTCATCGCAGTGAAATCTCTCGGTAGACTTTGTGTGAGTTCCTGTTACAAGGTGCCTGGCCAGAGGAGCCGGCCGTGCACAGCTGTCTCCCTGCCAGCTTCTCCGAGCCATCGACCTCGCTTGTTGCAAGCTGCGTAAGGGCGCCGGGGCAGAGCTGTTGCTGTACCAGTAATGCCCTGTTTCCTACTTGCTGCTTTTGGTTGCTCACGCTTTAGATGCAGATGATTCTCAAGGGTTGCGTCCCACAGCAGGATGGTGCACACTCTCCAAATCTCAAAGCGGTTAAGCGAAACCCTTGTGGTTGGACTGAGCTTGGATCTCCTTCATAGGGAATGGATGGGGATGTATCTGTATCTGAGACAGCTGCTTCAGCAGAAGAGGTTGCTGCTCTTCTGGTGGTCATCGCCTCGTTGGGTTGGCTAGCCAAGCTGTTTTGGCTGAGATGCTGGCGTGCTGTTTGCAATCGGCTGGGATTTAGCCGAATCTGGGAAAGCAGCAGGCTGAAAATCGCTCTCATGCTTGTTAGTGCCAGCACAAAGTAGGTGGTGAGCCGGCGAGCTTGGGAGGGCAGAGCCCTTTAGCGACAGCCCACGCTTTAGGTCAGCGTAAGCCAAGTGTGAAACCACACCTTCAGGCAGCGAAACGCAGGTCTGTGCTGAGCGAGCTGAAAAGAGTGAGGAAGCGCGCAGGGATCTGCTCTGCAGGCAGCTCCGAACAGAGAGGGAGCCCTGGCAGAGGCGAAATGAGAAGAGGCAAACCTGCAATCGTACCGCTTTCATTAAAAGTTCTTGAACCGGCTTAGTCGGAGCTGGTGCAGCCTATATATAGCTGATCTCTTAACTAATGGTTTGTCTGGAAGCGCTGCCTTTTGTGTTGCTTCTGACTGTTGAGCTCTTTTCACACCCGCTGCAGTTTGTCTGACTCTGTTTTGTGTGTGTGTGCGTGTGTCTGTGTTTCACAGTATCCGGATTTGAGCCAGGAGTCTGGGTCTCCATTTGTCTTTATCTGCACTAATCCCCAGGAGATGGTTGTGAAGTTTCCCATCAAAGGAAAACACAAAATCTGTAAGTAGTAAAGTTTCCACAGATGCCCCCCTTGGCCTTTCTTGCCTGCTCACATCGCCACCTCTGCTTGCCTTTGCCATATGAGTTCACAACCTTTGCCCTGTGCTCTTTGATCTGTAGGTGTTTGTTTAATGATTCAAATACATCTGTAATATTTTTGTCTTCGGTTCTCCTTTCCCCAGATGTTGTTTCCTTCTAAATGCATGCCTCTTCCTGCCTCTGCAAACACTTGGGAGTCAAAGAGTGCTCACGTGCTCTGAGGAAACGCATGTCTGCAGCTGATCTGCTTCTGGCATGAGCACTCGGAGCCTGGGTCAGGATGCGAGGCAGAAGTCTCGCTTTATCCCCAAAAGAGGAGAGGGGCGTGACGATGCTCAGGCTGATCCGTGCTGGATGCTTGCCTTCCTTTCAGAATTGCCTGCTCGCCCGTGAGGAGGTGAGGGCTGGGCCGAAGCAGCAAGGGCTGCAGGTCCAGATGGATGTACCACCACAGCCCAGCCACGGGCCAGCGGGATGGGATGTCCTGGCAGAGCTTGCAGGGAAGCGCTACAGCATCTGTCCGCGCTCTGCTTGCCAGTGTTGTTAGTCCCTTTTATGAGCCACCAGCCCTCCGCAGGCTGCCAGTTATTCCTGCCCGCTGCTGTAAAAAGAATGGAGGATGGATGCAGCAGCTGGGGAGTCTGCAGTCAGCTCCATCCTTATTAGCAGCTTCCCCACCACACAGCCTGGGGAAGGCACCGTACATGCTTTCAGGGGATGTGAAAAATTAATTTGACAGGCTAAAAGCAGCATAAGCAGAAATAGTCTTGGCTGTTTGTTTAGCAGAGCTGATGGCTGGGTTTTCTTTCTCATTTGCAGCGTGGTTCTCTGGGAGTAGTTATCTAGTGGTGCAGGAGCGGCAGGATTTCTCAGGACCGGTTAATAAGGCCTTTTGAAGCACAGTGTGGGTTTTTGTGTTGTTTCTGAGGCTTTTTTCCCCCCTCTCCACTCACAGGAGCACCATTCTCCCACGGCTTTGATCTCACCCTGGGTGTTCGGCGTATACCTTCCCTGCAGTGGTACCGAGCAGGTGGAAGGGCAAAACGATTTGGTTTATTCCCTGGCTTTTGTAGCAACATCTGGGAGTGCGTTCAGCCGATGGCGACAAACAATGCTCGGTGATCTGCAGCTGCAGAGCTCATGCGAGGGCTCGGATCTTGCTAGCGGCACTGTCCTCCCCCAGGGACAGGTCTTTTCCAGCGTGCCGGTGAGCAGTCAGGGCTGTGCTGAGTTATTTGGGATGTAAATGTCTTTGCTGCGGTAGAGCAGCCTCATCGCTGGAACAGCTGCTGTGTCCTCCTTTTTATTTTTATTTTAAATCTTTTTTATCCTCTCTCTGCTCTTGTTCAGGCTCTCTTGTGCCACCGTGCCCCTTCCCTGTCACATCTGCCTCTGTCGAGCCGCGGTCAGGGAAGCTGCCCGCTGGCAGCGGCGGCTGAAGGGAAAGCTGCCGCGCCGTGTGAGCGCGGGGCAGCTGACTTCTGCGCGTCTGCCTCCCCGGGTATGGGTGCTGCCTGCCCCCCCCATCTGTCACATCATCTCCTTTGTGTTGTGACAGTTTCCTGCTTGGAGCAGGATCAGTCTAACAGCCTGGAAGGAAGCCGGCTGTGCTCGCGGCTGCCCGCGCGGCCCGCTCCCGCTGCTGGCCTTGCCTTCCCTGCCCTCCTCCCGATAGGATCTGTCACGAGAGTGTGGGAGCCGCGGTGGGGAGGTCGTGGAGCTGCATGTTCCCCTCTGGGGGAGACGTAGTCGTTCCAGGTCACGCAGACAATATTTGTGACGGATGGGGGAAGGAGCGGGGAAGCCTTCGACCTTTCGTCGTGGTGGCACGCTGTTTTAAGAGGAGCTGGCTTCACGTCCGATCCAGTCAAAAGTGTGGCTCTCCAAGCTGGAAGCGGAGGCACCAGCTCACGTCCCCACCTGAGCTCGCTGGCTGCCCCAGTCTCCTTGAAGCCTGGCTCAACCGTGACAAAATGCCAGTTTGTCTTGTTGGGAAGCCAAGCCGGAGCGGCTTTCTGTGCCAGATAACAGCATGGACCTCACTGCAATGACATCTGAATGCTTCTCCGTTGCAAATTAGTCGTTTCTAGCAGCCTGGGGAAGGAAAAAAGAAGCAGAGCTCGATTTGCTGCCAGGGTTATTGTTTGCATGGAAGGGATGGGCACAGTGTTTGTGTCACATTTGTGACCACGGCTTTCCCCAAACATGTCCCTGCTTAGTCTCAGCGTGTGAGGACAAAGCTCATCTGTGCCTCTCGTGGGAGATTTCCTTGAATCTGGGCAAAGCTTCCCTGAAGCCTCCCTCGAGCAGCGCTCCGAAACCTCCCTTGAACAGCCAATGGCTGGAAGAGCGTGGCAGTGGGGCTGGGAGAGGGGACACATCACGGTGCTGACTGCGAGATGAGAGTCCTTAAATCACTGAGCGTAAAGAGAAGGGGGCCCTGGGGCCGTTGCCTTATTTTTAGCCTTTTCTTAAAGGTTACCCACGTGACGTTTTATCTTTGCCAGCTGATAGAGCAGAGGAGCCTACTGATCACTTCTGGGATCCAGGAAGAGCAGGCAGGCATGCTAAGTACGATGCTAACAGCCCCGGACGTGACAGAGCTTTGGCGGTGGGAGACGAGAGCACGGAGTGAGCGTGAACTCGCTGCCTTTCTCCTGCCAAAACCCCACGGCTTGGTGACTCGGAGGTCTGGCGCGCTGCATCCGGCCGGTCTGGCCGTGCTGGCCCAGCCCTGCTGGGTGCCCAGTCTTTCAGTGTTTATTTATGATGGTGGCAGCAGCACAGAAGAGTTTTGCAGGTGCCCTGCTGTGTCCCGGGAGCTGCAGGTTGGGAACTGCCGCACTGAGACATCGGCAGCATCTGGTTCCTGCTCCCAATTTCAATCCCGACCCTAGCCTCGTGTCAGCATTTGCAGAGCGATGGCACAGTGACTTGCAAACGCTTGCTCACACGGTGTTTTTGCATGTGTTACGGTTTCTGTGCTCAGGAGCAAGGCTGACCCAAAACTCAGGCTGAAGGAGGGGGACAGTTCTGGGGAGGCTGAGGTTGCCCTAATGGGACATCATGAACAAAGAGGTTTTGTCATCTGCCTCTCCTGGAAAAAGTGCTGTCAGACTCTTCTGTGAGCTAAAATGAGAAGTTTTTTCATCTTGACGAGAAGGTGATGATCTCTGACTGGATGGGAGCCGTTTTCTCTGAACACATTTCTGTTTTTCATGGCACGCTGGCATTTACTGGCAGTTTTAGGAGCAATGCCCAAAGGTTTGGAGCCTGGGGGACCTCATCCCCAGGAGATCCCCCGACTGTGTTGTAGCTGGGCTGGAGACCATCATTGTTTTGGAGAATTTGGGTACAGGCAGGGAGAGGGGGACGGGGCTGCTCCTCTGAGGTAGCGCATCGCCCTCTCAGCTTGCTCACGGTGCCTGGCTTTTGGCTTTTTCCACAGGAGTTGCCCCAAATGGGCTGTTTTTCAGAGTCCCATGTGCCAGCATCCTGCTCCTCTCCCAGGTGGGAAAGTGGGGCTGGAAACGAAGCCACCGAGGGCCATGAAGCTCGGTGGGATGAGGGGAGGCAGTGTTTGCTCCGGGTCCCACCGGAGCACCCGGCTGCAGGCTCCTGGGCTCCCCGATGTCCTGCCAGGTGACAAAGTCCCCCCAGCTGGTGGTCCCAGGCCTGGCACGTGGCAGCACTGAGTGAATCCCTCATCGGCAGGGTGAGGACGCAGGCCCCATTGTGTTACCGTCCCCAACCCAGGGACCTTTCTGCTGCGCCGCGAGTCGTGCGGCGAGCGAGCGCGTTGGTGAAACACGTCCCTGGCACGGCGCTTGGCGGTCCCCCCTCTCTGCGGGCTTCCTCCGACCGTGTTGACACGCATCCGGGGGGCGAGCAGAGAGATCGTTTTCCTCCCGGCAGCAGCGGGAGCGCTGGATGTTAATTTGCTCTCCTCATTGCTGGAGCGCCCCCGGCGCCTGTGCGCTGCGCGCTGCCCTGGCTCCCGTGTCGCTCCTGCGGAGGGAAAGCCATGGCGGCTGGAAACGCCTGGCTCCTCAAGCACGATAATTGAATGTGACAGCAACACACTAACTAGGAGACCTCGCTGCCTCCAGCTGATTTGCAATGCAAATAGCATTTAAAAATAAAGAGTGATGAGGGTTGGTTTTTTCCCCCCACCCACCCCCTTTCTCCCCTCTCTACAGGGAAGCTGGATTCAAAGATCCATCAGGGAGCAAAGAAGGGGTTAATGAAGCAGAAGGCGATGGCTTGAGCCGCCAGTTCCCACGCGGGGACCGCCACCGGACCACCACCCGCGGGTGCTGCCATGGCCCTCAACTCTGGGAAGCAGGTGCTCGCGGGAAGATGGATCCAACAGTGCTGTTAGGTATTGCTCTGACTGTTGTACTCGAAAAGCATTAAAGAAATGTTTTCACCAAGCTCTTTCCCTGCCCAGGGCCCAGCAGCCCCGTGCTTCCCGGGAAGCTGCGTACCACGGAAGGGGGAGGGTGGGAGATGGAGCCCATGCGGTGACACATTCAAGTGCTGGCATCTGCGCCTCCTCGATGGGAGGCAGCGGTCCCATGACTGGCCCCAGGGAGCGCACTGGCAGTGGCCGCCACGGCCTCCAGCCACCGTCCCAGCAGGTCAGAGCTGGCTCTGTCCCGGCTTCGGCAGCGTCCCGTTCCCCGGGCAGCTCGGTGAACAGACAGCTTGCAACTTGCGGTCTTTTGGCCGGATTGGGACATGTGGTGGCACCGGCCTTGCGGGGCAGCGTGCTGCGACTGCTCTGAGATGCTCGGCAGGGCTTGCGGGCGAAGGTGCCGCCTTGGTGCACGATGGCTTCTGTTGGGCAAGAAACCACGCAGGGCTCGCGGGATGGCTCCGAACAGCTGCGACGCCGGAGCCTCGCAGCCCTACAGGACATCCAGAGGATTTGGGGCGGGAGGTGGGCTCTGTTCCCTGCCTGCTCAGAGGCTTTGTCCGTGAAGCTGCTCGTGGGAGCTCACCCTTACAGCTCCTGGTGTCTTTGGGAAGTGCCCAGCCGTGCATGTCTCTCTCCTGGTTTGTATCGAAGCGGCAGCCTCCCTGCAAAAGCTGCTCCCCCTGCAGCTGCGTGCACAAGTTAAAAACCCTCTCTGCCTTACGACCAAGATTAATTTCCCCCTTTCTTTAATCCTTCATATTCAGCATCTCCCTGCATTGACGTGCACGTGCTCATTACGTGTTCGTGCTCGCTGGGCTGCGAGCTGTGAGTGCCACATTGCTCCAGGCTCTGCCTCGACGTGGCCTCGTTGTTCCCAAATCCCCGGAGCTCCCCCCAGCTCCGAGGGGTCCAGAGCCACCATGGAGCGCTGCTGGCATCCCGCCTCCCTGGGGACGCTCCCGAATTGCTGCAAATTGTCCCAGGGAGGCAACCAGCGCTGGGAGTCATCTTCTGGCTCCTCTTTTGCCGCGCGTGGGATTCTTTCCATGGGGGGCTGGAGCTGGGGAATCTTTCCCAAACGTCCCAAGTGTCCCACCGGCCACCCTGCTGCTGTTGAGTGGTTCACTTCACCGGTGAGGTTCTCCTCTGTTGGGTGGGTGCACCGGGGTGGCTGGGTTCAAGAGCTAGGGGAGCTGTCTGCACTGCCTGTGGGAGCAGAGCTGGAGAGGAGTGGGGTCTGGGTGGGATCCTGTGGGGTGTTCCTGCTGGGTGTCCTTGGGGCCAAGGACACCTCCCACCAGCCCA
>VXAL01005894.1:25413-40116 GCA_013399475.1 Chauna torquata | reverse complement strand
CAGCAGAGGCAGTGCCCCTGGCCAGAGGCTTTGGCGGGAACGGGGGGTTGGTGGCTCAGGCTGTGCCAGACTGGGGGCACTGGGGCACCTGGTGAACATTCTCCATCTGTGGGCACACACTGCCCAGTTCCCTGTGCTCTCCTTCTGCAGGGGTGTGGGCACAGTGGAGGCTGGTGGAGGCTGGTGGAGGTCTGCAAGCACCTGGGGGCTCTGTGGTCCTCTCCTGCAAGGGATCCGGCTTCAGCTTCGGAACTTATGCTGTTCTGTGGTACCGTCAGGCAGCCGGTGGCAGTCTTGAGTGGGTGTCCTACATCGACTCATCTAGTAGTTTAATAAATTATGGCACAGCGGTAAAGGGTCGAGCCACAGCCTCCCGGGACAATTCCCAGGCCAAGGCTTCTCTGTCCCTGCATGCCCTACTGCCCCAGGACTCAGCCCACTATTTCTGTGCTGTTCGCACAGGGACAGGAAACCCAGCTGAGCTTTAACACAAACCTGCTCTCAGGGCCCCTCACCATCTCTAAGTGGGCCACTGCTACAGAGAACAGGGAGGAGCAGCAGAACCATATTTGCCTTCTGAAGAGGGCAGAGAAGTGCCCTCAGCTCTGCCCTTTCCCACATTGCCTCTGGGAGCACGTGGGATCGATCGACAACAGTGTCAGGGGCAAATGGCAAGGTTAGCTGGAGTGCAGCTAAGAGGTGTACAGGCTTCCTGATGAAAGGAAGTGTCGAGGGCTGCACTTGGGTCATAACAACCCAATTCAGCGGTATAGGCTTGGGGAAGAATGGCTGGAAAGTTGCCCAGCAGAAAAGGACCTGGGGGTTTCAGTTGACAGCTAGCTGAACATGAGCCAGCAGTGTGCCTGTGTGGCCAAGAAGGCTAATGGCATTCCGGTCTGCATCGAAAGTAATGCAGTAGGTCAGCAGAACTAAGTGATTGTCCCTTTGTGGCACTGGTGAGACAGCATCTCTAATATTGTGTTCATTTTGGGCCCCTCAGTACAAGAAGGATATTGAGTTGATTGAGTGTGTGCAAAGAAGAGCAGCAAAGCTGGTGAAGGGACTAGAAAACAAGTGTAATCAGGAGCGGCTGAGGGAGCTGGGGTTTTTTAGTCTGGAGAAAAGGAGGCTGAGGGGAGACCTCATCACTCTCTACAACTGCCTGAATGAAGGTTGCAATGAGGAGGATGTCGGTCTCTTTTCTCAGGTGACAAGTGATAGGATGCAAGGAAACTGTCTCAAGTTGCGCCAGGGGAGGCTTAGATTGGATAGAAGGAAGAATTTCTTCACAGAGAGGGTGGTCAAGCTGCCCAGGGAAATGGTGGAGTTGCCATCCCTGGAGCTATTTAAGAGAGTCTGGTTTGTGAATACCTGTGGGCTCTGTGGTCCTCTCCTGCAAGGGATCTGGCTTCAACTTCAGAACTTATGATATTCTCTGGTACCATCAGGTAACCAGTTGCAGTCTCGAGTGAGTTTCTTATATCAGCTGCTATTCCTTATATACTAAATTCGAGCCAGCAGTGGAGGGTTGAGCCATGGCCTCTCGGGACAATTCCCAGGCAGAGGCATCTCTGTCTCTGCATGCCCTACTGCCCCAGGACTCAGCCCACTACTTCTGTGCTATTCGCACAGGGATAGGAAATCTAGCTGACCTTTAATAGGAACGCCTCTTCAGTACACGGCCAAGGCTGTGTGAGCTGCAGGGATTGCAAGAGCTGTGGCAGCTCTGGTCTGCTTCCAGGGAGCAAGGGGACGTCACGTCACACCACTGATAGCCCTGTCTTTTCTGCAACTGTTCCTTCCCTTTAACCATCTCTTTCTTCCTCCTGACTCCCAAAAGCAGTACTGTAATCTGAGGAGGATATTCGGCATATTTCTGGTCACCAGATCAGCTTGGCCACTCTGCCTGCCTGCCTGCAGCCCATCTCCACCTGCTGTTGGTCCCCTTCTTCCCTTGGATACTGAAAAGCACTTGGGTTCTCGCTACAAGAAGGACATGGAGGTGCTCGAGAGAGTCCAGAGAAGGGCAACGAAGCTGGTGTGGGGTCTGGAGAACAAGTCTTATGAGGAGCAGCTGAGGGGGCTGGGGTGGTTTAGCCTGGAGAAGAGGAGGCTCAGGGGAGACCTCATCGCTCTCTATAGGTACCTTAAAGGAGGCTGTAGAGAGGTGGGGGTTGGTCTATTCTCCCACGTGCCTGGTGACAGGATGAGGGGGAATGGGCTAAAGTTGCACCAGGGGAGGTTTAGGTTGGATATTAGGAAGAACTTCTTTACTGTAAGGGTTGTTAGGCATTGGAATGGACTGCCCAGGGAATTGGTTGAGTCGCCATCCCTGGAGGTCTTTAAAAGATGTTTAGATGTAGCCCTTAGTGATATGGTTTAGTGGAGGTCTTGTTAGTGTTAGGACAGAGGTTGGACTAGATGATCTTGGAGGTCTCTTCCAACCTAGACAATTCTGTGATTCTAGCAACAGCATTGCCTGCTTCCGTCAGCATGGCCATGGGATATTTTCATGTGCCTGTGAGAGTGAAGCAGTGAGTGAATAGCTCTGCTGTGGTTTCAGGTGCATTTCAGGGTGATGAAATCCAAGCAACAAGTTCTGCAGTGTGGGGGCGAGCAGGGCAAACGGAGACCCTGCGATGTACTTACAGCTCCAACGCTTCCTATATTTACGTGGCTTGGTACCGGCAGCGTCCCAGTAGGCCCCTGCAGTACTTGCTCCAGAGCAAGGGCTGGGGAGGATTCTACAGCCACACAGCCCTTTTTGCCCGCAAGAGGTTTTCCTGCCAGGCTGACGAGAGCTCTGGGACCCTGGTCATCACCGCGCTGGAGCTGGACGACAGTGCAGTCTATTACTGCACCCTGCAGGGACCACAGTGAGAGATACCCTGATGTGCCCTGACAACATCAGCTTCCTCCATTCCTCCCCTCCCTCTTGCCTGTTCACAGGTTGTGGTGGGTTGACTTCACCTGGCTGCTAGTTCCCTACCTCTCACTTTCTGGAAGTGGGTGGAGAAAATCAGGTGAAAAAGCTCCTGGGTTGACCTAAAGACAAGGGAGATCACTTTACCAATTTGCATCACACGCAAATCTCGTGAACTCAGGAAAAAATAATTTCATTTATTGCCAAATAAAGTAGAATAGGATGGGGACAAACAAAGACTTCATTTCTGACTCCTCCCTCTCAGCAGCGCAGGGTATATGGGGACTGGGCTGTTGCAGTCTGTTCGTAACACTTTGTCTCTTCCACTCCTTTCTCACACTTTTCCTGTGCTCCAGTGTGGGGTCCCTTCTATGAGATACAGTCCTTCATGAGCTGCTTCAGCATGGTTCCTCTCCACTGGGTACAGTCCTTCAAGAACAGACTGCTCCAGCATGGTTCCCCAAGGGCTGCAGTTCTTGCCAGGAGCCAGCTGCAGCATGGGCTGTCCACAGGCTGCAGGGTGGATGTGCTCTTATGTGGTCCCCCATGGACAACTTGCTTCACCACAGTCTTCTGAATGAGCTGCAGCAGAATCTCTGCTCCAGCACCCGGAGCACTTCCTCCTTCTCCTTCACTGACCTTGTGCACAGGACCAAACATCTGGGGTTTGTGGTTGGTAAGAATCCTCACAGTAGCCAATAGATGCAACACAGTTTATTACCACTCCAGACATGGACAGTCCAAAAAGCTGCAGGGGACAAGGAGAACCACCAGGCACTGCAGAGCATCAGCCCATGGTTGAGGCTTGCTCCTTTGGAAAGGGGCAGCACTTTTCTGATAACTTTTCATGCATATTCATGTATTGGGCTTGTGGCCCCGGCAGGTGGCCCAATGGGGTCACTCTTACAGCAGCTACTCTGAGTGCTGAGGTTCCATGACTGGGAAAGTTAATATAGAAACATAGGGGTAAGCTCATATAAAGAGTAGAGGATTGAGAACATTGTTTGGGCTTGACCTTCAGCCAAGCAAGATATGGTTGGCTACCTAAAATACATAGCGAATAGCAATAAGCAGGAACAGTCCTTGGGCAATCACCTAACTCCCTACAGTATCTTGCACGATGGCCACTACACTCCTCCATGCATCCACGAGTGGTTTGTAATTCTTCATCCATATCTGCCAGAAGTCTTTCTTCCCCTCTGCACACACAGGCCTTCAGGTACATCCCTCCACAAGAGAGATCTAAATACAAATACACACATACAAAGCAACTGGTAGATCTTGCAGTAAGTGGGCTGCCCAGCCTCATAGAGATGTTAGCAATCTCTATAACCACTCTGATTGCTTCTTGTTGCTGGATATGTGGGGTGAAGGCCAGCAGCTTCTGGATGTTTTGTTCAATCCGTTGGCTGTCATCTGTAATATTGGAACAGCATATGCCCTCAAACTCTTCTCAGCCATAATTGCTACATAAGACTGGGTAATGAACAGCTATGCAATTTTGTAAAACTCCCCTGCGTACTTCCTGTAATTTTTTGTTGATGGCCCCAATCATAATTGAAGTTAAATTGATATTCTTGACCCGGGGGCGTGCCAGATACACAATAGCTTGGTAGTTATGCCCAATGAGGGCAGGGACCCCAATGAGAGAAAATGAGAGAGCACCTGCTTCCTCTTTGGAACGAAGATGGACCTCCTCCTTGTAGGTGGAGGGCAGCGATCTTGCCTGCTACTGAAGTCGGGTGTGGTAATGTTGGGGCTGGCATGGGTGCCATATGAGAGGTACAATGCCCCCAGTTGTGCAAGGCTCACTTAAGCTGTAGGCTGGCACATTGTTTGTGCCACCACGCCACTAATGTGTGAGTATTTGAGCGGGCATCCACATGCCTTACCACAATTAGACCATGCCTCTCCAAGAAGTTGTCTCCAAAGGTCAGCCCCTCACAGATCTTGCTCATGGATTTTCCACTGCTGAGTTTCCCATGTTGTTATCCACATTCTTTGGCTTTTATGTACCACCTAGCTATTGGTGTAGAGATGGATGCTCCCTTCACTTTCTTCCACTGCCAGGAGAGCTGCTCTCAGTTCTGCCCACTGACTTGAGTGTCCAGTTCCCCAGGCTAAGACCGCAAGTACTTCTGCGAGCGCATATGCCACAGCCCGCCACAAGTGAAGACCGCTGCTGTCATAGATAGCTGAGCCAACCAGGCAGTGGACCAGGCCTCTGACTCTGGGTCCACAAGGACCAAGGCTTCTTGTACAGAGGAAGGTGTCACCAGCAGCTCCACGGGGGCGGGGCACCTCATCAACCTGTGTCAGCAGATGCTTGAACATGATGGCATCCAATAGAATGGCATGGAGAGTTGAGATTTGAAGTGGTCCCTTTCGCATTTGCTTCTGGAGCTAGTGTTTCGACTTGAAGTGTGTAGCTGCTTGAGCTACTCCAGCATGAGCATGCTCTGAATCATCTGTAACCCATGCCATGAGCAGGATGGAGGTCCACACTCTGACCAGAGCCTGACCAGTAAAATGCTCAGTATCTTGCAGGGCCCATACTACTGCCAATATTTGACATTCCAGTGACATGTAATGGCTTTCAATGCCCTTTAAGGCACATGACCAGAATCCAATAAGTTCTTTCTGCTGTGTGGTGTCTTGTTGCCATAGGTCCCATAAGGCAGTATCTCCATGCACAGTTACCTTTAATTCAAATGGTATTCCTGGAGTTGAGGCATATAGTCATGCATGCTCTATAATGGTGTCTTTACAGAGGCCTAACACTCACTGATGTTTTTCTGTCCAAGTCCATGAGGTATGAAGGCTCACCAGAAGCCCAGGAGTCCCAAGAATGCCTGCATCTGAGCTACCATTTGTGGGAAAGGATAGCTTTCAATGGTCTCATGGACCTTATCCAGAATCTGTCGTTCAGCACCTGTCCACATGACCCCAAGGAAAACTACATTTTCTTCTGGTCCTTGCACCTTTTTTCGGTTGGCCACCCAGCCTTGCTTGGCTATGCCATCTAACATTACCTTCAGAGCCTCCCTGGTGACTTCAGCGTTCAGGCCAGAGAGCAAAATGTCGTCAATACAGGGATACAGGATCATACTTGGCAGCAAGTCCAGTCATTTCAAATCCACTTGAAACAATTGGCGGCAAATGGTGCGACTATGCTTGTATCCCTGGGGAGCATCTGAAAGGTGTAGTGTTTAGTGGCCCACATAAAGGTGAATTGGTCCTGTACTTCAGCAACAATAGCTATGGAAAAGAATGCATTAGACAAGTCTACAACAACATGCCATCCCAAAGCCATTGCCATGAACTTCTCCAACAATGTTACCGTGTCAGGAGCAACTGCCAACAGTGATGGGGTAACCTGATTCAAGGCCTTATAGTCCACTGTCACATGCCAGGACCCATCTGGCTTCTTCACCAGCCAAATAGGGCTGTTGAATGCCCTAGGGCGGAGCACAGGATGTCAATGGCCAGTAGGGCCTCTATTGTCCTTTGAGTTTCTTCTTCTCCCTTGGGTATGCATTACTGACGTGTATGTATTGGTACTGGGTGCACTGGCAGCTGCACAGTATTCCACTTTGGGTAGCTGCGCAGGATCATCGGCAGCTTTCACATACAAGGGCTGACCAAAAGCGAATGGCCCATATTCTGTACCCATAACCCTTCCCATTAACACATCAATGCCCAAAATAATATTCTTTCACTGGGGTGGCCAGCACCACAACTCAAAATGGAGATCCTTTGCCAATACTTAGAGTAACCCACACTGGGCTGGTGTGTAGCTCCACATTGCTGAACCCACTAATTACAGTAGAAGCTTGCCTGACTTTCTGGTGGGAGTGCAAAATTGTCACTTCCGCACTTTAGATCCACCAGTGCCATCATTTGTTGTTCACCTCCCTGTGGCCACTGAATGCACAAGGGAACATAGGGGCGCTGGTCCCCTCAACTATGGCATGTGCTGGGGACCCGTCTCACCATCACTGCTGTGGAGCTGCTAGGCTCCAATTGTATGGAGCAGGAGGTGCCAGTGGTGCTCCCCTCTGTGTCCCTGCAGCCACAGAATTCTGTCCCCATGTCTTGTTAGAAGTCTAGACCTACCGCTGCCTGACTGGAAGTTGCAGCCAGCAGTTTAGTAGGTAGGGGGTAGGCAGCCTGTGATTTTCATCTCGTGGCACTGCAGGAAAACCCAAAGCAAATCAGTCAACATTGTCCACCTGGACACCTTCACATGCTCCTTTTCTCATCCATCCCCTTTCTTGACTTTAGTGCCACAGGTCAGGCTGTAGCCTTATCCAGTACATTACTTAAATCCATTAATATTCCTACCAAAACTCCTAATGACCCATTTTCAGCCGTCACCATTACTATCAGTGAGGGCTTTAAGGCAGCTGTTGCCAGCCACAGAAACATGGATTTTGTGGATTTCTGTATGTGCACTTCAGCAAGACCCATTTGTCCATCTATAGTTATTGCCCATGCCTGACAGAACTGCTGTAAAACCCCCAACACCTTGGAAACTGCTTTCCACGGCTGTACTGTAGTTTCCAACTCCGCTATAGAGGAGTAGGCTTGATCAGTCACCACACACCAATACACTTGTCAATACTCTATGGCATTACCTTGGTTGTTTGTTAAACGACCCAAATTCTGCAACAACTGGTGCACTGTCTGAATCACAGTTAGCACCCCCATTTGCACAATCTCTTGGCGCAACAGCAACACAGAATTGCCCCCTGTCAGAATAAGTTGAATTGCTTTAAGTCCTTGGAGGCATCATGGAAGATGGGGAGATGAAGTCTCCATCACTACATATTCTTAAGAAATCCCCAGAGAAGCACCAGAGTGAAATGTTTCAGTGAGGGCAGAGGAATGGGCCAGTTCACTGCTTGAGTCCATTTCCAGCTGTAGGATTCCTGTGCCTCTTTATTCTATGGTCAACAGTGAGAGATCCTTTTATTGTTTAACTAGTTAAGTCCCACGGTCAACTGTCAATTCCTTTTTTTTAAAAAAAAAGATCAAACTAAAGGTTTTGCATCTCCCACATGGTGTCCCTGGCTTTGACCACTTCAAATTTACCTTATTTTCCCTCAAATCTTAAGTTTATTTTTTGCCCAGCTCAACAACAGTTAGAGAGCAGCAGTGACTCCTCTTCTTGTTACTCTACCTGCATCTGTCCATACCCAGCTTTTTTTACCCTATATGTTGGGTACAGGAGCAAGAAACTTTTAGCATGGGGTAAGCTAGTGTTAAACTTTAACCTCACAGTAAGAAAGGTATTTATAGTTCAAACACTGCTCTTATATCCTTTTCTGTGATGAAAGAACATGTACGCAGATCACTGTGCATACCAAGGGGATGTATGTGTTGATTACTTTGCTTGTTGTCTCGTGTTTTATGCTTATACTCTTGCATTGCAAGACAGCTGTAGTAGGGACTTTTGTTTTTTTCTCTGTAACATCTTGGACAATAGTAAAAAAGCACCTAATCACCACACCTCTGATTCCTGGATGAGTAATAGCCAAATAAAGAGCCACATGATTTTAGACCAGCTCAGAAAACACAGGTGCAGTCACACATAGTGTATCTTCTGCTACATATTATACTCTGTACAATGTTCTAGGTCCAGATAGTGCTAACGGTGCACAGCTTGATCATCCTGAAGGATTTGTTCAAACTGCTACAAACCCTTTACTCTCTGACAGCCATTCCCATGTGTACAGTATCTCTACCTAACAAAGAACAATCATATCTCCTACTTTCTCATCTTACCTAAAACAGGATTAAGACTTCCCAAGGTAACAAATGACCCCAGACACAAACTCTAAATGCCAATATCAGACATATTTGTTACCTTCCTGAGCACTGAAACCAAATTCAATGTGAAAAAGTAGTCACCTTTCTGCAGCCCAGAAAAAAATTCATAAATGCTTTGAAATAGCACTAAAGGTAATGATTTTTTTTTTTTTCCTGCTTTCTAACAGGCTTAACTCCATGAGACTTTTCAGAAGCATTATGCAATCCCAAAGTTTCCACTTAAAATTCAGCCTTCTTTGTCCTATTTTAGACTGTTTTTTGAAAGCCATACCATATGTATTCATGTGGTATGTTAGGACAGAAACCACTCAAGAAGTCATGTGACTGCCTGTTTCTTTTTGTAATGAAGTATATCACTGTGTTTTGGGGCTGGAGTACCACAATGGTATAAACAATATAGGGCCCTGTACAAAAACCCAAAGATGGAAAAAAGGCAATACATTTTTGGGAAAAAAAAGGAAATAAGAGCCTGAAATCCTTCAGGAGACAAATCCAACATTCTTTTCATATTTCCATTTTTCCTGGAAATATCAGTCTCACAGAATTTCCAAAAGATGGAAGAAAGTGAGAACTAGGGAATTCTGTACTTGATCAAGCTATTTGAAATCATTGAACTATTCTATTATTTTTCCCCCCTTCCAGGTTCAGAAGCAAATGTGGTTCTAGACAACCTCATGGGATTGCATACATGGATCAATAGGATGAGTATCTGGCTTTTCTTCTCTCTCTCTTTTTTTTTTTTTTTAAAAAAAAACAACTTCTGAATACAGCAGTGAAAGAGTTACTTATTGGACTAGGTATTAACAGTGTGAGATCAGATAAGCTTATATTTGGAAGTGGAACCACTCTCACTGTTGAACCAAGTAAGTACTATTATTTTTACTTCTAAAAGATATGTTAAAGTGATCCAGTGGTTTGTGTTCACGGTAAGAATTTTCTTCTGCAATAATCCCTGGAATGCACTCTTTCTAGCCAGGGCTTCAAACTGAAACCTCAGCTTGTATCTGTTTAGGAAGGCTTCACAGGAACAACTGGGTTGCCTTTGTATATCACCATTATTCCATGCTTCCCAAGCACCCAGTGAGCATTATTTAAACTTAACATGTCATAATTTATTCCTACTCTGGATAGCATTCTGTCCCAGCTTTATTGTGGTGTCCTATCCTCCTCAGTGCTTTAGTGGATTTTCACTGTCTCATCCTGAGCAGAAATGCATAACTCAGTAAAGAACTGACGATGGAGAGAAAGCTTGAGACAAGTCCTTAGCTCTCTGGTATGAGAAGTTAGTTTTTGACACCGACACCGCACTCATGTTGTCTTCAGTTAAGTAATTCTATTGGCAGAGAAGGAAGGAGGTTAAATAACATTCGGCTTAAATTTTCACAGCTGTCTCACATCCAAGACCACTTGGAAAGAATGAGATTTGGCTACCCAGCTGAATAGGCTTTCAAAATGCAGATGTAGTGGGTAGGGATTATAATAAGCCTTAGTTCTTCCTGCCTTTATTTGGAATTTCATCATGTACAATAAAGGTGGATATCACCCCAAGCTTTCCTGTGCAAATGTGAATGCTGGGGCTCCAGGGGAGTTTGTTAGGTTGATCTTTGTTTTCCTAAACATCCATGTGCATATCTTAAAACTTGTTACAATGTTTTCAGAGGTTGTCATGACTTTAAAATTCTGCAAAAAAAATGTTCTGCATCATTTCATATCCCTAAAGAGTTTTGCTCTCACTCCAGAATGAGATCACGGGACTCCCTTAGGTGCTGCCTAGTATCTCTTCAGGTCAGTAGGATATCTTGCATTTGAATAAATGTCTGTTTTGGAACAATTGAGTCACACCACCAGTTCCAAAGGAACAAAGAAATACAAATTTATTACTCTGAAGAAAGAGCTGTTCTTTCCAACCAACAAATCCTCATCTGTAAATGTAGGACTAGAAGATGCTTCCAGATTCCATTATCCTAACATCAGCCTACATTGCTATGAACTTTACATTTGTCAACAAAAGAAGTAAAATATTCCATAGAGTATAATAGGATTTGGCGGGTAAAAACAACCAACAAAACACAGTCTGGCAGGTGGAAGTCTGAGCAATGGTATTGACATTTCAGACATTCACAGAAATGCTAGTATGACACTCTTGTCTCTCATATAAGGTTATCTATGTGTCTTTTTAAAAATGTTTACCCAAATCCCTGTGACCTCTTATAGCAGCAAGTGCTGCATAATGGTTCTTGTTTTCTAGAGAAGAGAACAAAAATTGTTCTACAAAATGTAGGCTTTTCAGAGTGTTGGTTCTGCTGACAAGAAAAGATTTGTTTCTAATCAGCTGAAGGAAGCAAGTGATTAATTGAATCCAAGAAGATATTCTTGGTTTACAGAAAGTCTTACAGTATTACTTAAATTTCTAAGATGTCCTCACTGAGTTTCCTACAATGTGGGTTGGAGAACAATTCATTTGACAAAAAAAAATATACTAGCCTTGTCTTCTCCTCTCCCCTGAAATGCTTTAAGTCATTCTTTCCCTGTTTTTCCTGCCTATCATCTCTGACATTTTGATCCGAAATTATATGAAACTTTAGTTGAGTGTAATTTTCATGCTGTTCAATGATTTCTCTTTTTCTAGCTGAGGGTAGGATGAAAATTTCAAAACTGCATGAAAACTTTAGGATAAGATGCTTGATAGTAAATATAATAGGCCTTAAGCATCTAAGTCATCCAGTGTCTGCTGAAATACTTCATATGTTGAAGCCAAAATGTACAGAATTCTGGCAGCCTGATCCTTTTGTTGCTCATTATGGATTTCTTTGGAAGATACTAGCAAGCGTTTAAAGGTGCTAAGAACAGAAATACCTGATTACCTGAATCTTTTGATAATCCCCAGACACAAAATTATCTAGAAAATGCACTAGTAGCCACTATAGTGTACTTAAGGCATATTCTCCTCTTGAGGGCTCAGTTAAGAACAGATAAGGGTTTTGTTTTTGTTTTTGTTTTTGTTTATTCTAGATAAAACTTTCATTAAGAAAACTAAGGCACATAACATTATGGAATATATAGCTATTTCTGTGACTTTATAAGATTAAAGAAAAAAGAACTACAACTTTTTGTACTAATAAAATGCCTTTTCCAGAATGCAATATAAAAATCTCTCCCAAAAGCAAGCAATGGTAGGAATTTATGGATGTATGTTCAGGTAATGCAAAATAACAGGACTCAGTTAAGACTGCTAGTGTTTGATAAAGAAATAATTCTGCTTTATTAATGATAATAGCACAGTGAACATTTGTTCTTGCTGAGGATCTTACCCAGTCAGTTATGCCAGAGAAGCAGTTTGCTGATATACTGGTTGTTTGGAAATATTGGAGATCAGAGAAAAATGAAAAGCCTTTAAAGATCTTCTCACATAACAAAAAAATTCACGGGGCTAACAGTAGCTGGCAAAACCATTTTACAACACCTGGAAGGGAAATATATGTGGGCAACATGAGCCTTTTTTGATTTACCCATTGTAACTGTGTGTTACTGCTGCTCTTATCTTCGGGAAAGGGACTCAACTGACCGTGGAGCCAAGTAGGTATTCTTTATACATTAACATTTTCTGAGTTGTTATTGTTTGGATTTTGCATTTTTCCTTTTTGTCTTCCTCCTAAAATTAAAGTAGCAACTCCCCCATGCTTTAGAATTTCTATGCATAATCATTTGATATGCAATTAGACAGTTTAAGTATAAAAAACATGCTGATTCCTCTTCACAGGAGTTACAATAGAATTTGGGCTCCACAAGGACAAGTCCATGCTGAATTTGTTTGGGACCTAACATCTACACACTCAGGTTTTACAGCCATACCTGGGCAGTTTGAAGGGAACTTAAGCTCCTGTGAAGGCTGACATTTAAGTTCATAAGAATTTCTATTCTTTCAGGGTTAGAAAGACAGCAGGGATAAATGGATAATATTATATAGAAGCAGTAAAAGGAGTCTTAGACAATATTTCTATATTAGTTTAATCTTACTGAATGGTTCAGAGTTTGGGTTAAACTGAATAGGTCAAAGGAAGTCAATGAAGATTTGATTCCTCTTTGGAATCTGTTTGCTCTAGGTGTTGACAAGCACAGAGTTGTGTCTGTTTTCATTAAGAGAGCCAACCGATGAAGTAACGGCAAAGTACTCATTAGCTTGCACCTCAATTCTTCAGTACTGGGATGTGGGTAGTGGGGGAAAGAGAGTAAAATCAAAGCGCTTTTTCAATAACATGCTAAGATGCCTTGTGATGAACAAAATATTAGACCCGAGAAGAGCAGAATGCAACACAGATGCCATGCAGAATGCAACACAGATTCTATGCAGAATGCAAAGCCTAATGCGCCTCTCTTTAGCAAAGATAGCTGTCAGGATCCTTTTGTCAAATTGGACATATTCTATTCTATATAAATCCTTTTTTTTTTTTTTTTTGTCTGATAACCTTTGATAAGCTGAGCCTTATTTGGCAAGGAGGCGTACTAGATGAATCCCTTCAGTTTCGTGTCTTTATTATAATTTATGTTGCTAATCTTATCCTGACATTGGTAGGTGGAATAACCATAGTTGATCCGTGTATAACCTGAAGGCAAAGATATTTTGTTTTTGAAAATCTTGATAATTGGCGCTAAATTATTTTGAGAGACTGTCTTTCCAGAAAAGACTTCCACTTCAAGTTTAAGCAATCTTGTTTCATTACTTTGATGTCTTATACGAAATTCCCAGAGAAGACTGTTGCTGTAGAGTTGAAATTCAAACTTTTGCAGTTGTCAAGTTGTGTTTGTTGCTTAGAAATGAGAATTCAACTCCTAAATGTTTCAAAGCTAAAAAAATGCATCTGAAAGTTTCAGAGCAACTCTGCTGAAAGATACAGGAGACAGCTAGGATACCAAATCCTGTGATCATTTGTCAGCACCTTTTAGATCCTTTCAGAACTCCAGTTCTAGGGCATGTTTTTTGTACCTTGATGTTTGTTTAATCCTGAAGAACTGCCACTGAAGTTTAGTACACTAATATAAGGAAGATTGTAAGAAGATTTGTCCATAGGCGTCAAATTTATAGGCCTCAGGGTGTTCAAGTCAGTTTATTATACTAATTCTGCATTATACTTCTAACCACCCCTGGAGCTGTGTATAGCACAGTGCACAGATGAGAAAGGTCACACTTTTTGGAACAGACGCAGGAGTTTTTGTTGAACCAAGGACCAGTCCTATTATCTTTCCAGTGTCTCTAGACTGGATTGGAATGATATACCACTATGCAACGTCTAGTGGTGAAAATCTCCCCTACAATTTAAAGTGCTTGACCTTATCACAAATTCCTGGAGAAGTGGAGACAAGTGATTCAGAGACTTCTGATTGCTTCTCTCCTACTTTCCCATCTTAGAGACAAAAAAAATCTTCCTGCAACTGAGCATTTGTTAATGAAAAGATCAACCTTGTCTTCCACTCCAACAGCAGTGCTTCATTTCTGCAAGTTATGTCTGTCTTTGGAGCAACCTTGCACAACAGTGACGCAACGAACTCGACTTCTCTCTTTGCCTTACCACTCTTGCTATGGTTATACCTTTTAGCCACATCAGAAAAAGACATGGGGAAAGTGAGAGAGCATAAAGGAAAAACAGTTATTCCCTCATGTCTTAGGAATATATAAGACAGTCCTTGATAGGTGTGTTATTTTTAGTAATCAAATTGTTGAGTAAGCAGAATAATTTGAGTCTTGGAGCTGCATCCTTAAAAGTTCTCTTCTCATTTGCTGGTACCTTATAAAATAAAGGATTCACATACAGGCAAGAGTTCTAGCAAAAGGAGGCTTAGACTCCCATGGAATTAAAACACCTATGGAAAACCTACCCTTAAATATCCTTTCTGTCTTTTATCTGCTCTTTTGGAACAAGCAGCAAGAAAAAAAGAAAAAAAAAAGGAAA
>VXAL01005894.1:0-15406 GCA_013399475.1 Chauna torquata | reverse complement strand
TTTTTTCTTTTTTTTTTTTTTTTTTTTGAGGGTGTAGATCAAATTCCACCAGTCTATCCCTTTTCACTTAAACATTGAAATGGTAAATGAGTTTTTTTTTCACTTTCTGACATATAATATTTTATAGATATTTTCAGTGTTTACAAATACAGAGAACAAAAAATGATTGTTCTCTTGCTATTATTTTAACCAATACAAAACTGCATGAAAGTGATAGATATTAAATTACTTTTTGTACAGCTGAATTGTTATGTTGTCTTACACAGCATTAAAAATGTAACTGAGATATTCCTGGATTCTGCTGGTAATAGTCTGACCTGTATGCTCTGTTATCCTGAAATACTAAAAAGTTTCCCGAGGTATAAAATTAGGTATATTGACATAAACTGAATTTCTTGATCTCTCCTGCTACCTGCTGGTTAAAGTGTTTATTTTTTTTCTGACAACATTTAAAATTTGATGACTTCCAGTAAATAGGCCAAATGGAAAGCAAACAAACAACAGCAACAACAAAAAATATACAAAAAAAAAAAAAACACACAGTAACTTCTGCCACTGCACACGCCACAAATTATATTAATTTGCTCTGACTTTGCATTCTTGAACTACCAACAGGTGCAGATGAAAACTCTTGTTGTATGATATACAGGCTTTAGAAAGTCCAGTGCCAGAAAGACACATGTAAAAGATGAATAACTGAACTGAGATTCAAAGATACTTCATTCTTAGGTACAAGCTAAAATGGTTGTACAGAAAAGTAAGTGATTCGTAACAAAGGAAATGGAGTAGAATATGGAGAAGGCTTGCAGAACTGCTTTTGAAATACATTAGTACTTCTAGGGAGGCCTAGAACTGTAAGTTTTTCAAAACAAAACAAAACCAAAACCTCAGCAGTCAGAATATTCTAACTGGAAGACAGATGCATTGCTGGGATTAAGGGATGAATTTGTTCCTTGAAAATCTGTTACGGCTAAGGCAGGTTAAGTCTTTCAAAGATACGGATGTCTTGCTAAACAAGAAGGAATTCTGAAACAGCAAGGAATGCAGTGGAAGTTTTCTGGCTTCAGTAAATGAAGAAGTTGATAAAAATAGGGATGAATTTGAAGTGCCAAGATGTCTGGTGCCTTGTGATGAAGAAATTACAGAGCAAACTGTTGCATCTAGGAAGGCTGCAGATGAGATGCACTGAGGAGCTGTGTTGCTTTGGTGAGGCCCTTTGCTCCTTTGAATGTTGAAGTCTTCTGCGCAGGGGTTTCTAGCTATAGAAGGACCCAGATACTTCAGTTCCATTAAGCCCTGCCTATGGATCTGGCTGTTTCTTGAAACAGGTGAGTCTGTCTGCTGTTGTCAAGAAACTTTGTACGGCACAAACCTGTGTCAAAAAGAAAATATTTCTTTACTTATAATTTACTGGGATTTGAAGGATTAAGTTTCCTCCTTTGAAAAAAGATTTTTAATTTGTATGGCCCTTTATTCATTGAGAATTCAGGATGTCATACATTGAGATCCTTTTTTTCATTAGGTATACTGCAATCAAACTTGTTATGTACCCAGATGCTTTAGGGACTTGGAGGAGGATGGAATGACTTAAGCGGAAAGACAGAATGGGACTGTTCTTGTTTCTAATTCTGTTCTATTTCTATATTTTATACTAGCCTCAGTGCAAGAGTTTCCATTTGTATAACAAGTTTGTGCATTTGAATCTCTGAGGAAGATGCTTAAAACTGTTGAGTGATTTGATCTGCTGCTTTTCGTTCTATACATATATGGACAGTTTTTCCTTCCCACCTTTCAGACAGCTTTTAGTTGAAAGTCTTTGACTTTAGTAGGGATTGCACATACAGTACAGCTTGGAAACGTAGCCATTTATACATAAATCAATTTTGCATGTGTAGACAGAGGTTTCCCAGCACTAAATTTAAAATTTGAGCAATAGTAATTCCTCCCTTCCTTCCCAGTTTTGTTGTTCAGTACCTCTGGAATGTGGGAATGGCACTGAAAGAAAACTTATAAATGCAGATTGTGCAATAGCTAACTTGCATAGAAGAATAGATCTGGATGAGTAAGAAGGGATTTTTTTTTTTTTTTTAAAGTGGTTTTACACTGATGTTAGAATTTGAAAGAGAACTTACTGCTAGCATAGAAACCACATCTACTCTTCAATTCAGCTACTATAAACCTGAGTAAAAACCCAATCCCTGCTGTGTTTGCTAATCAAGAAAAAAACTGATGAGCTGCTGGTTCTTTTTTTTTCCCCTTTCATTTGCTGTGTTTAAATATGCTTGAGACTGTAGTGCTTGAGACTGCAGTGCTTGACTGGAGTGAAACTGACTGGCTAAGCTATTCTGGAAGAGATGCTCAGATATTATACAGATGATCTCTATCTGTTCAAAATGTTTTTCTTCTCTGTGGACCGTGATACAGAAAGAAAATGAATTTTTAAAAAGTTTGCATTCATGAAAGAAGTAACAGTTTCAGGTTTTTTTTCCTCCAATAAGATCTACAGATATTCAGTTATCTTAGCAGAGTTACTGGAGGATTGATTTGTTTCATCACAGTTAGACTGCTTGCCCTTTCTTAGCAGACAAAGGTATGTCTATTTTTTGAGATCCTATTCATTTTAAGGGGCTTTCATGTCTTTTAATATTTAATTCCCATGTATAATTGCCAAGTTCCTTTAAAGTTAAAATTATCATGAATTTTAACTGTTCCTTATCATATAAAAGTAGTAAGTGCAATGAAAACCTCTTAAATTTCAGGAGAGCATGGATGTCATGTTTTTCTAAAGGGCTGAGCTACTGTGGGTGTAAACATTAATAAGATCGTATTTGTGAATGGAATATGTCTGAGAGTGCATTCAGGCAAGCTGCTCATTTTTAGCTAGAGAAAAATAAGGATGGAATTTCCAGGGGTCTTGCTTCATTTAAAATTCCCAGACATGGAAAAAATTGCCAGGAGCACAAATTACGTTGCTGCCATCTAAAGCAGCCAGTTTTGTGAAGTAAAAGAAAGATCATGAATAAAATCCTGTTCATAGGAGGTACTTTGCAAAGCTCTTGCCTAATACAGTGATGAAGCATCTTCTCAGAGGTGATATTCAGAACAGAAAGTGCAGTCAGATAAGAAGAATTGGAGAAAACCTTCTGCAAACATATAGATATGCCCAAAATGTGTCATATTATTCCCTGCGAATTAAAATTAAATTAGCCACAAAATAAAATATCTGTGGGTATTATTTTTCAAGGCCAGTATCAACTACAAAACAATGTGTTTTCAGTTTGATTTGATTCTGTAAATTCATGACTACTTTCTGACTATGGAAAAACAGATCACGGTTGCCAGTCCAGTCACATGCTAGAAAGGGTTTGAAAGTTACTGCCTGTTTACAGAAAGAAGCACAGAGTGGGATGATTTGTTCTCTGGGGAGGGATTTGAAGTTATATTTGTGAAAAGACTTCACTCTCATTTTTTCCTACAGTGCTTCTTTTCTGTCCATTAGCAATTTGAAAATACTAGAACTAGTGTACGAGACTCAAAAAATAATTAAATGTGTTAGTCTGCTGTGGTTTTTTGTTTGTTTGCTTGTCTGTTTGTTTTTAACTCAAAAGAGTTTTTGCAAAACTTTCTGTAGTAGTGGCAAATGCCAACTTACTTAATTTTTGTCAAGGAGTGTATCTAACACAAAATCCTACTTAGTGCAAGAATTTCTGATTTTTTTTTTCCTAAAATATATGTTAATTATATACAATTATAACTATATAAGTATATAATTATATATATGTCTCTCCTTAATTATGAGAGACAGCAGTGGATATTGTCTACTTTGATGTCAAGAAGGCTTTCAACACTTGTCTCCCCTAAGAACATCATAGGCAAGCTGTTGATGAATGGGCAGGATGAGCAGACAGTGGGGTGGACTGAAAACTAGCTAAACAGCTTGGCCCAGAGGGCAGTGGTCAGTGGCATGAAGTGCAGTTGGAGGCCAATAACTAGTGGTATACCCAAGGGGTCAGTACTGGGTCCAGTCTTGTCTGGATGACATCTCTGTTAAGGATAATGAGGGAAGAGTACACTCAGCAAGTTTTCAGACAACATAAAACTGGGGCGAAGGGGCAGATACACCAGAGGGTCATGCTGTTATCCAGAGGGACCTCAATGTGCTGGAGAAATGGGCTGATAGGAACATCACGAAGTTCAACACAGAGAAGTCCTAAGTTCTGCATCTGAGGAGGAACTTCCCCAGGCACTGGTACATGCTGCGGGCCACCCAGCTGGAAAGCAGCATAGAAAGAGGACCTGGGGGCAGGTTGAACAGCAGTCAACAATGTGCCCTTGCCACTAGGAAAGCTAACAGTATTCTTGGCTGTGTTTAGGCAAAGTCTTGCCAGCAGGTCAAGGGAAGTGACCTTTCTGCTCTGCTCAGCACTGTTGAGGGTGCACCTGGAATATTACATCTAGTTCTGGGCTCCCCAATACAAAAGACATGGACTTACTGGAGAGAGTCCAACAAAGGGCCATGAAGATGATCCAAGAGCATCTCTCCTATGGGAGAGAGGGGGGATCACATCAATGTCTATAAATACCTGAAGGTAGAGTGCAAAGAGGCTGGAGTCAAGCTCTTTTCAGTAGTTCCCAGTGACAGGACAAGAGGCAAGGGGCACAAACTGGAACACAAGAGGTTCTGTCTAAACATCAGGAAGCACTTCTTCACTGTGTGGGTGACTGAGCAATGGGACAGGTTGCCAACAGAGGTTGTGGAGTCTTCCTCCTTGGAGATCTTCGAAAGCCTTCTGGACACAGCCTTGGCAAACTTCTCTAAGTTGCCCTGCTTGAGCAGTGGGGTTCAACCAGATGACCTTCATAGGTCCCTCTTAAACTCAGCTGTTCTGTGATCCTGTGATTCTATGATCCCATAACTGAAAAAAAAAGGAGGATTTAAACCATTTCCTGTAACCCTCTTTAGCATTGAGTAATTAAAGTAGCATATCAGTTGCAAGCTGACTTTCTTGTAGATATTTTCATGATGGCATAGCATTGAGCAGTTCTTATCAAGGTACATAATTGGAAGTGAATATATTTGCATGTGCTTGCAAGTACGTCCAAATGGGCAAAAACATCTTCGTGAAATCTGTTGTTTTACAGTTGAACTAGACAAACAGGACTAAAATAGGTACTTGTTCTCAGAAATTCAGCAGCTCTGATCCAGTATCCTGTTAATTCAAAGTGAGCATTTAAGACTGGTTTTAACACACTTTAGTGCTTTAACTCAATATCACTACAGCAGACCAAACAGCTCTGTAGGGTGTCCATCATAAATAGAAAATTATGTGTTTTGTAGTTTTCCAGTGTAAGTCCAATAGGGAAGTCTTAAGAAGAAAGTGATAGGAGTGCAGAAGCATTCAGTTTTCCCAAACAACTTTTCTAAATTCAGATATTGGAAGTAATACTCAGAATTTGCCTTAAAGAAGAGGGCATGTCTTGCACCAAAGCTGGAACAAGTGATTTTCCTTGCTTAAGTTGTGAGAACTCAGCAACTTTGAAGTTCAGGTTTCTCTAAATTTAGGTTTTTGTGAAGTTTCTTACAGTGGTGATATACTGGTTTTGAGGAAATCATCTTTGGGCAAGGAATAGCTTAACAGTAAGTCTGAAGAACATTAAAGAATCTGGTCATTCCAAGGTAACCACTGGTCAGGAGTGTGAGTCTGTCTGGAATTGGATGACTTTCATATGTTTTTAAACCTGAGTTTTGAGTGGCATTTTGAGGTGATTTATTGCAGTAGGAATGCTGTAAGTGCTTAGCTTCTGAAAAAAAAAAGACCAAAGTGAAGAAATATCGTTGTATTTAGGCCGGATTGGATGAAGAGGTTAGATAGTTTAAATGTGAGTTGTCTCAATGTAGCATGTTGGTGTACGATGGGATATGCACTAACTGAGGTGGATGGAGAAAGTGCTGCAGAAAAATATCAATTCCTGCCCTGTTTTCATTTACCCACCTTCGTGGTTGTAGTTAACAGCAAGTGTAGAAGTTAGAATAATTAACATAGAAGGATGCAATTGCAGTCTGTTCTGTGATAGATATGAGCTGGGCTAATGAGATAGGATCCCACAGCATATAACATAGGGGAAAAATAGCAAAGTAGTGAATTGTCGTGAGAATTTTTACTAGGGTTTTGATCTAGGAAGCTTGAGAAGAACCCCCTGGGAGATCTGTGTATACACATCAAAGCTAAAAAACCCTCCTTTACAACAGTTACTGCTAGAATGTTTGGTAAAGCTCTTTACCACAGTGTAACTCCATCCATGCCCATGAAATGCTCAGTTTTGGCAAGGGGACAAGGCTATCTGCTCATCCAAGTAAGTGCCTGAAATAAAAATCTCAAACAGAACTCGATGTTGCTGTGAGTAGCTCTGGCATTTAGGGATTTAAGGATAATTTCTTGAAGAAATTTTCTTGATGAAGAATAAGTGAATGCTCATCTGGAAATTGTCTGAGTTGAGAGTCCAGGATTAGTCCCTGTAATAGCAAGCATTCAAGGTCAAATCTGCTAACCCAAGATAATTTTTGTTTCTATCTGCATCAGTGGATTTCGAGGTTTTTGTTTGTTTGTTTTTATTTTGTTTGTTTGATTGTTTTTAGATTTATTTATTTATTTATTAAGATTAGAACTGTGCTTGAGAAACACCTATGTCTTTCCTCTAATTGCAGAGAGGTGCTAGGACATGTGTACTAAATTTAGGTAATTCAGATGTGCAGGATATGTTCCTGGTCTGTCTCAAGACATAACATTTCCTTGAACATGTAGTCCAGAGTTTCAGTTTCCTTGTACCATGTGAAAGACGGGGGGGGGGGGGGGGGGGGGGGAAGGAATTTTCAAATTAAGATTTTTACTAGTTTCACAGTCAGAAGTGGAAAGAGAATTGTAGAAATTCTGTCCTGGATCAAAAACTTTCCATGGCCAGGATTTTGTAAAGCTTTGTGTGTGTAACTGTGGAGGTGGCAATCAGAAGCTTAACTTCAGAAGAGAAATGCACCTAAGAGTAAAACTAGGTAAGCCTAAATGAAATGTTCAAGGCATTAGAAAGCAAGTGCCTGTGTTTCTGAGAACTGCATGCATACAGATGTAGTCCAAAGATGAAGACCAATCCAGTACTAATTCCCCACAGAGTTCAACTAATTATTTGGGTTATTGTTTTAATCTGAGTTCCCAGAATAGAAACAGGGAATGACATACGAATACTTAAAGTTCAATATTCCAAGAAATCAATTTTTTAATGTACATATCATTCAGATTTTAAAAGCACTGAAATATCTAAGGTTGTTATGAATTTATTGATTAATAGTCCTTACCTAGATCCCTGATTGATGAAATTTCTTGAAGAAAAATATTTTTGAATGTCGTTTCCAACAGTTATTTTTCTTAGTGTTTTGGCAACCATCTTTTTTAGTGTTCATAAAATACCAGTATAGATGGAATTTTATCCCAAGGCAAAGAGTCAGATCTTGGATATGAGCAAGGAAGAACTTAATGTTTTCCTTAAATACATCTGGAATGTACAATCTTTTCATTGATTTCCAGGTGACTTCCAAAAATCAGGCAAAAATTAGAATTCAACTCACCTATACTAGGTCAATACTTTGGGTAAGTGAGGCTGTTCCTGCCTGTGTGATTGAGAAAAGTAAAGAGAAGTAGAAGCAATTTGCTGCAGAATGTTTGGTAGTATTCACAGGGAGCAACTACCTCTGATTTTTAAGCCAGAGCTGATTGTATGTTTGACAGCAAATGAGGTACCAGTAGAAATTGAGTTCACTGAGTTAATTAAAGTTTTTTGTTATTACATATATCATTGTTCTGAGTTCTCCCTGAAACAGGTAATTCACTGCTGTGGTTTAACCCCAGCAGGCAGCTAAGCACCGAACAGCTGCTTGCTCTCTCCACCTCCATGGGGCTCACTCATCACATAGAAANGTGTGAGTGAGCACTACTCAGCAACAACTAACACATTGGTTTGTTGTCAGCCCTATTTTCATCACAAATCCAAAACACAGTACCATATGAGCTACCATGAAGAAAACTAACATCACATTCACCTTCAGGAATGGAAATAAACTGATGGTAAAAACAGGTTGTTTTTTTTCCTAGTGAAGAAATGCCTTGTTAACATTTGAAAGTAGATGTACAGATAAGACAGAGTGATAAATACTCCTTGGTGAAAGAAATTAATTTCCATTTTAAAGTGGAAAGAAAAGAAAGGGAGACATCTACAGGTATGTTAAGAAGAAACATGGCATTTGTTTCTAGATACAAATTCTTTAGATACAAATAGCATGTTGAGGGTCATCTCTTTAGTCAAGCCATGAGTCACATTCAGTAATAAACCATGGTTATCATCATTTAATACTCTCAATTACATTTAGTTAGGTTTGCTTCTAGGAGAGGAAGAGGCATATGTACAAACAAAAAGGCACATATATTTATCTGTATGGTTTTTATAAAGCACTTGCTGCCTGTGTGAATACAAGAAACTTGGGGACTGTAACATTTGACCAAGGAACAAGTATTTTTATAATACCAAGTAAGTGAAAAGTAAAGAATTTCACACAGAAATATTAACAACCTAGCTTCTGTTTCCAAGGTTCAGCTTTTATCAAACTAATTTTACTAATTTCACCTCCATGTTTTTTGTTTGTTTGTTTGTTTGTTTTCTATCTAATTTGTTTGGAAATCTTGTGTTTAGGAAAGCTTGAGTTTGTTTGGCTGAGTATCCTTAAGCCTGAAAAATCTCTCACTCTTCTTTTTTCTTATGCCAACCCTATGGTCTTCCAAAATGTACTCTCTTACAAAGGTGGTGGGTGTGGAATGATTAAGACAATTTTTTTAAAATTTTATTAAAATTAATATATTGGTACAATAATGGTTGCATGGAAATGTTACAAGCTAAATGTTGTCCTCTTTTCATATCCATGTTTCATTTGAAATATCTCAATTGGAAGAAAGTGAAACTTAAAACTTGTTTTACACCCCAAGATGTGTACTAATGTGGATAGCAAAGTACTATTTTATGCTGTTTATGATAAGATTTGGTTTAGCACATTTTTAACCCGCCAAAGTAAACTTCTGAGGATACAGTCATCAGCACAGAAGGACATTTTGCTTCATATTGGCTCCTAAGGACTTTGGAATGGCAACACTTAACTATATCATTCAGTGGTGATTGGGAATCTGTTAAACTCTTCCAGTAAGGGTTTATGTAGGGTGCCTTATCACAGTGTACTTGGTAATTATGGAATGTTCACTTTTGGTGGAGGAACTCGCATGTTTGTGCTTCCAAGTAAGTCTGCAGGTAAAAATAGTTATCTCAGACCATATGGTTTCAGCACATCCCAGATCCAGTTGGAGTCCATCCAGTTCAGCTCCTGTGTCTTCAGTGGAGCTGGATGCAGAAATGTTCTTGGGTCTTGGTCATAGATTTCTTCTTCCAGAGCATCTTCACTCTCATCTGATGAATTCGGATTCATCCTGAAAGTGTGTAGCAATGTAAATCTAGGCTAGCTTCAGGTTTCTGTTAAATTCTGTTCTCCCCTTGCAATTACCATGAGGTACTTTATAAAGGAGTTTGTATTCAGGGCCTTCACTGACAGGTGTTTATTTCCAAGCTAATATCTGATAATGCCCATGTACTTTTTCAGGGACTATGAGACAAGTTGCTACTAATTTTCTACCTATTTTGATACCTCAGCAATGCTAGTTCACAACTGTTGCATTTCCCATGTAAGCTAAAAAAATAAGTAATTGGCAAGCTTAATTGACCACCCTTGTAGCCTCAAATATTTAAGCTATTTAAAATGTCATCTTATTCTATTAAGTTGAATGACTTCATTGTCTGTTGAATTGCTGTGACAAAATGATCATTTATGCTTCTGTTGAGAGGCAGAGAAGTAATAGGCAAGCATACCTGAAATCTGTAAAGTAAATTGAACTTTTAGTTCACTTACTAGAAAGAAATCAGAACAATCATTCATAAATATGAAATAAATGTCCAGTTTGCAGTTTTAGGTCAAAGAAAATATCTGAGGGGTAAAGGAAGAAAAACAGTCCAGAAGGCATTTGCTGGAAAATATTTTTTCTATATATGACTTTTTTTTTTTTTTTTTCTATTTTGTGTTTTGAAATTCACAATTTTCTCTTTACGATCAGGTCCTGGGACTTACTAGGATGTTTTTAGCCGAGAAGTTCTTAGGTTCAAACTTCAGAGCTGATTTTTTTTTTTTTTTTTTAGAAGATTCTTAGGCAGTGAAACTGCTGGAGGAAGAAAGCAGGTATTTGGGCAGGGGACACAATCAGTTGTGACACCAAGTAATTGTGGTCTAATTAACAACTCTCTCTCGGTTGTTTTTACCTATTTCTCTTCAGAGTCTTCAAGATGTAAAGATCTATCTGGCTGTGAATATAAAGAAAAAGTACAGAGGGAAAGAAATTGAAAGCTGAATGTAAATTATAAGACACTCAGCGTCATTAAGGCGTTTATTATAATGAGTGCATGTTTTACCATAAGAAATCAAAATTCTCAAGGTATTCTGCTGGAAGCTGGTCAAAGGCCAGGGGCCCCGGGTTCGGCAGGCTAAGGTGATCAAGTTTACTAAAGGACATTAAAATATGGTTTGGAGGGCCAGTTTCACTTGCTTTGAATTAAAGCAAAAAAATATCTGAAGTTTTCCAAAGCTCTTCTGGAAAAGTACCCAGCTCAAGTTATTGGTACACAATGCCGATCTGTAGGGTGTCATTTTTTTTCTACAATAAGAATCTCAAATACTGTCAGAATCTTGCACTCTGTTTTCTTTCTTATGTTATGTAGAGGTCAGACTAAACAATTGTAGTACATCCTAATTCTTGATTTGTGATCAGAATAGTATTTCTGATGGATTTTGCCTTAGAATCATACTTAAGAAATCATGGTTCTACTGAATTCAGTGACAAGCATTTCACTTTTCCAAAAAGGTGGAAAATGGGGGTGGAGGGGATTCTGTTAATGAAAAGTGAAATGTAGAAAGTGAAGGGAAGAAAATCTTGGTTTTCTTAGTAAGTGAGCATTGCCACAACATGTAGGTGATTTCAGCTACAGACTTGGGTTGATCTAGATCCCATTTAAAATGCAGTGAATGGTTTATGTCCTGAGGTGGTGGGAAAAGGAGGAATATGTGGGTTTGCATTCACAAAATCTTCATCACTGCATGTCTAAAAACCTTACATAAAAAAAGTCATACTCTTAGATATATGTGGGAACACACAATGCGTATGAAAAGCTGAAACATGCATATCCTTCACATAAATTCATTAAGAACATAGTTATTTGACTATAAAAGCAAATTCTCTTTATTTTCTCTCCCCATTATGTTTTAGTCTGCATATAAGATCTGAACTCTTAGTGAGGAATAAAGAATGAAGACTTGTAGTTAGGCTGTGAAAAAATTTCTTGTCCGGGTAGCTTACAGAATGGAAATATTTTTCATGAGATTTCTTTTCTGGGTTGAGTAAGTCTGGGATGGGGATCATCTTGGTTCATTCCTGCCCAGAAATCATCATAGATCAGGTGTTTCCCTGCTTAATGTACAGTTGCAGAGCAGGAAGGGTTTTTTCAAGGGAGTTAAACGATGTGTGAATTCAGGAGCCATCTATAACAAGCTGACTTTTGGCAAAGGAACAAGGCTCAGTGTTAAACCAAGTAAGTGCATAATCTGAACAAAATGTTTTGACAAGTGTTGGCAAACCTGATGCTTGGAAATGGCAGTATGTAATGATCCTGGTATGGGAATCTTCTCCCACATCTACTGCTTTTAGGTCTGGAATGAGTGTGTGGCTGGACACATATTAGTCTTTAGTGCAAAGACATCAGCAAAAAAAAACACCTTTTTTTTTTTTTTTTTTAATGACTGAGGGTATTACCATATGGAGAGAAGCTCTTGTGCAAGAGATGAGTCTGTACAGTAATTTCAAGTGAGTTTTTGCAGTGGAAAGATCCTACTCATGCAAAGGAAGCAAGGTCTGGATTCCCAGTAAAACTAAATCAATATAAATCAGCATGGAGTAGAAGAGAGCTGTGACAAATCCCCTAAACCACAGAACTGTCTCATTTCACGGTGGTTCTTGGAAGAAAAATGCCACTGCAGTGTATAAGAATGGATTTTCCTTGTACTTTTTAGATTTGTTCCTGTCAAAGAGTACTCTAAGAGCTATCCATGTGTGGAATTACATGTGCAAGAAGCAGAGAAAGGAGATGATGGCTTTTCAAAGACTCAGGAGGTCTCTGCCCTATTAAAAAAAAAAAAAAAAAGTGATTTAATATGCCTTAACAGAGGTAGAAGAGGCTGGGGAAATTCTGCCCCTGTAAAATACTGAACCAGGTGTCCTAGACAGTCATCCTGACTTCTCATTTACATCTTCCCCTGCAAAACCATTCAGGATAGGGGTGTGAAATGTTTCTGATAATGTTTGTCTCTTTTGCCCAAGGCACAGCTTAGAAACCATGCAATTAATATTTATTGTCAGAAAGAGACCTGTAGGTACGTTATCTTTTTTCTGGCTATCCCAAAGCATCCCATGTTCAAAGCACTTCATTTTTCTTGGCCCATGAAAAGTATTGACATGAAACCTGCTAGGAGATAGAGATGAGATGATTCAGCCTTCATTCTGCGGGGATAACTAATGGGCATTTTGCACATGTAGTTTTATTTTAGACGGTAGGTTTAGATTGGATATCAGGAATAATTTCTTCATAGAAAGGGTGGTTAGGCATTGGAACAGGCTGCCCAGAGAAGTGGTGGAGTTGCCATCCTCGGAAGTATTTAAGAGACATGTGGATGTAGCACTTAAGGACATGATTTAGAGGGGGACTTGGCAGTGTTAGGTTAATGGTTGGACTTGATCTTAAGGGTCTTTTTGAACCTAAATGATTCTGTGATTCTATTCTGATGACTACACCCCAGTCATGGGACCTGAAATCTGCAAAAGACAATGCTGCTTTTTTTGTAAAGGAGATTTTGACAGTGTATATTCAGGAAATGTAGACAGACTCAACTTTGGAAGAGGAACCAGCCTGCTGATAAAGGCCAGTAGATGTAGGTATCTTTTCAACAATATGTTTAAGAAAGACAGAATATTGTGTGTGTGTGTGTCTCTGTGTGTTTAATGTTAGGTCTTCCTTAAAATACAGATGTAAGAGTTTCTTTAAAATGCAAAGGAAAGAGGGCATGGGGAAGAAGAGCACATTTTAAATAACTCACCTGTAACTTCTTTGTCCTATTGATGTGGGTGGAACAAATCAGAATTACTATTTTTCTGCTAAAATGTATGAATGACCTCTGTGTTGTGGAACTATCATGTTGGTATTTCAACAACTGGTATTTCAAAAATTGGCATTTCAATTCAATATCAGGATGAACCCTACAGGAGAATACATTTGAGATGAGTGTTCATGAATAACTTCTGTTTACTCAAAAGGTTAGGTGAAACTGGCTTCTGGGACTTAGGGTGGTTTATTTTATTTTATTTTATTTTATTTTGGATCCCTCATTTGATTTATTGCCCACAAAATAAACAAGAAAAAATAGGAATCTAAATTCTTTTCTGTGGGAGATTCATTCCATTTGAATTCTTATGGTTTCTTTCTTTTATGGCTCTAGTTCCTTGCTTAACTTCCAAAACTGACTGAGATTTTTTGAAGAAGGAGTTGAGACAGATCCACTGATGAGAGAAGTTTTAGAAAACTCTGTATTGTTCAAAATAAGTGCTGGAAATTACATCCCACTACAACCACATCTAACAGTGTGTTCTGGCTTTTAAAGGCTGAGACTTATCTTCCCTAAGATTTCCTGACCCTACAGTTTCTGTATAGGGTCTCACTACTGTGGGAAAACTGGGTCTACCTGGAAACTCACCTTTGGAAGAGGCACCAAACTAGTTATGAAATCAAGTGCATCTTATAACAAATAGTTGTTTTGCATTATAAATGTAAGGCTGAGATTCTCCTGACTTCCTAACTATGGCAAAAAGTGTTCTGCTTAAAAACTATCCAAGGGGTTTCAATGGAGTTATGCTAACAGGGTAGTGGGTTTCTTTTTCCACTTCATGCAATACAGAATTGTTTCTATCTGTTCTTCTATGGAAAGATGACAGGAATTATCCTAATTTAGAGTCAGAGGTATGTAATAATGGTGATATCTGTTTTCCCTTTTGATATCTTTCGAAAAATGCATATACTTATCTGGACTAAAAGTTGTGTATGGTTTTTGTTAGTGGATGTGTCACTGTGTGACTTCAGTATCCAACTGGAAAGTCACCTTTGGAAGTGGAACACAGCTGACAGTGAAACCTGGTAGGTAGAAATCCAGCCTGAATGAGTAGGGATGGGAAAGTCAAATTCTCCTTTCTGTGAAACAACTATTAAAATTCCATTGTTCTTTCCTTTTGTGGACAATAGAAAGTCAAGATTGACCATGCATCAGGGACAAAAATCATTATAAAGCTAAATAAGTGTTTGGAAGTAATGGAAAATACTTACAAGAGAGCCAGCTTTCACTTTTTATCTCATTGAGACCTAAATCCTTTATTTCATTTGCAAATATTCAAAATGAGTTTTGGAGCAATGAATAGAATATTTTTCTGGGCAGCCTCTACTAATGCCCATTGTTCTCTCTAGAGGACAGAGAGAGAGAGTCCATCCCAAAGGACTGGATGCTGGATATTTCTTTTTCTACAAAGAGGATAAGCAAATCACTCAGTTACAGCTTTCCACATCTGGAGAGAGGAGTCCTGCCCCACACACTCCTTTTCTGCAGCACTATGTTCCCAGAAATCTCCAAGAGCTGCAGGGACACTCACCGTCCTTTTATTTCAGTTCTCCAGAATGGAAAGTTTAATTTTCAGAAACAGCAGTTTGTGTCTCTGCTGAGACATTGTCTCAGAGCTGAATGAAAACACCAGTTAGGAAAATCTTGAAGGGAAATCTAAGCTAAATTTTGCAAGGAATTTACCTGGGAAGAGTGAGTTAAAAAAAAAAAAAAAAAAAAACAGGACAAAAAACACAGCTCAGAAGCTAATAAGCTACTGGAGGAGAGAAAATAACTAAAGGGTTTTTGGTGTGAAGGCAAATACTGTGTGAATACCTGTGGAAACAAATTCACATTTGTAAATGAAGCTCAACTAAGAGTAAAACCAAGCAAGTTTTAAACCACTTTCTGCTTAATGTTGAATATCTTAAAAAAAAGAAAAGTACAATTGTATTTCTATTCTTTTTTTTTCCAAAAATAAGTGCTATATGAATAAGATTTTGACAAAAGTTCTACTAAAGTATACCCTCAATTATTCACTTATATCACTCCTTCATTCCTTTTCTGTAAGAAGAAAATGGT
>VXAL01005891.1:217186-247027 GCA_013399475.1 Chauna torquata | reverse complement strand
GAAAAAAAAAGCTTGGAAAGTGCTTGAACATTCTGTAAGCTGTAATTTATTTTTTTTTAACCACTGTGGTTAGTGTCTGCTGTTACAAAGTAGGATACAGTCTTTTTTTCTTACTCAGAGATTCAAAAGGACAGTAGTCCAGACTTCCCTTCATTAGCAGTGGTTGTTGGGACACGTCACTAGACGTGGGCACATTACAGAGAGGTTCAGTCCTCCCACTCTGTTTGAATTTACCTAACATCCGCTATTGATGTCCTGCAGAGCCATGAAAGTTCCTGCTGTATTAGAAGTTGACTGATCCTTTTCAAATGTAATGTTTAAGCATAACAGGTGCTCACTCATGCAGTTGTTCATAGTTGCCTCTTCTGCTGCACCTTCTGTCAGAGAGACTGAAACTTATGGTAGCAGTAAGCTGTATGCCTCATTGCATGGCTGCACATACTGATTGATGGACTTTCCTCTGGTAATTCTTTGTCAAAGCTGGAAATGATGGTCAGATAAGTGGATTCCAGGGTGGGTTCCCCATGAATTAATTGCACATTTCAGCGTGCATGACTTAGAAAACTTAAGTAGAAATTGTTTGGTTAGTTATTGGACGTGAAACCATTCAGTAGTTGAAGCTGCTGTGTTCAGGATACGGAGGTACTGCTGACTGATTTAGGTTGATCATTTTTAATGGCACTTACTAAGTGGCACAGTAACTTAATAGTGGTGTAAAACTGTTTCACAAATCGCATAGAGTTCTTTTGTGTGTACTGCCACATCTACAGGCTGTAGACATGGATCAGGATGTTACGTCATTTAAAAAAAAAAAGGTATAGTAGGAGGTAGATTTGTTGAAAGGAACACTGTTACGGCAACAGGATAGATGTAATGTGCTTTACTGTATTTGCCAAACTGAGAAGAACAGTAAGCTTTGTTAACCTTCACAGAATGGTTTGGTTTGGAAGGGACCTTAGGGATCACCTGGTTCCAACCCCCTGCCGTGGGCAGGGATGCCACCCACCAGATCAGGCTGCCCAAAGCCCCATCCAACCTGGCCTTGAACACCTCCAGGGATGGGGCATCCACAGCTTCTCTGGGCAACCTGTTCCAGTGCCTCACCACCCTCTGACTGAAGAATTTCCTCCTAGCATCTAATCTAACTCTCCCTGCTTTTAGTTTAAAACTGTTCCCCTATGTGCTATCACTGTCTGCCCATGTTAAAAAAAAAAAAAAATCAGTCTTGGTCTTGATTCAGGGTTATTCAACAGGTGTGTCACATTCACTGACAGCTTGTGGATTTTATCTTGGGAACCTTACAGAGGATTTTGCCTCTGAATCTTTGCAAATTCGCTAACTACAGTAACTACAAAATTTTAAATTTTAAAGCCTCCTAAGAATTTATAGTGTTAGTACATAAAATTATGTGTAGGTCTAATATGTAAGTGTCATGTATTGAGCTCTTAATTTCATCTGATGTTTCTGTTATGTAACTGTGTGTGGGTACCTTACTTGATTTTTAATGGGACTTAAGTTTTCTCTGGTAAAGACATAGAAGGAGATCACTCATGCTTTACATTCTTGGCATTTTTCTATGCATTTCTAAAACCATGCACTTCTCAATACTAATGTTTCAGTACTTTGTAGGAATACATATTCTATATACTACAGATATTTGTATTTCTGTATACTATTGATGTATTAGAATTAGTTAGATCTGCTACAGTATCATCTTCCACCTGAATAAAACTTCCAGTACAACCTTAAATCTCGTGGCAGATTAGTTCTCTGATTTTCTTTGAAATGCTCAAACCAAATTGAATAGTAGCAAACTAGAAAACTCCTCTTGGCATGGTTCCCAGTAAACATAAACATATCTCAGAAATATTGTAAACCGGAACAATTCCCAGATTGATCTGCCCAATAGAGAGACTTCAAAACTGCACATTACTAGTATTGCTGCCACTGACAGATAAGTACAAAAATATTGGGGTCGTGCCAAAATAAATATATCAGCTTTTTCTCCCTTTCTTTCAGTTAGCAATGGTCTTCCCTAAATAATTGTTTAGGAATAAGGAAAACCGTCATGCTCTATTGTTCCTGAAAGATTATAATTACTATTGTAAGCAGAATCTGTTATTCCCATGAAATACTGGCATGTTCAGTTTGGTGATTAGAAAGTAAAAACTACTGCAATTTCCTTCTCCCATCCGTTCTTTTTTCTGCATGTGCAGTAGTTATGTAGATATTCTAGCATGTAGTAACCTGCTTTTGATCCCTATCATTTGGCTTTAAAATCATATGTTAATGAAAAATTGTTAAAAGGTTACCCACAAGTGTATCTTTTTTTTTTTTCCTTTTTTCTTTTTTTCTCCATCTTATGGAAATGTTGAAGACGTCAGATAAGGCACTGCTTACTGGCAGGAAAATGGCTGTTATATCGATGAACTTAGTGTCTGTCATAATGAGACTGGTTTAAAACTTATGATTATGAACATCCAAATAAATCATGTGGAGATCAAGGATACATGTTTTGTTTTACAAACATTTTACTCTAGTTTCTGTGTAAGCAGTTTTAAAAATTGTATTAATGGTAGGTAGATCAAGGTAGTCCTGTGTAAGTTCAAGTGGGTTGATTTGGTTATTGAAGAAATACCATTTCTAATGCTGCTTAATTTGCTGAAACAAATACTAATGCTGCATATTGAAATATTTTACTAAAAATGTCCATACTCTCAGACCTCTTAGTGCTTGAATATAGTATTGCAATGCAGAATTTAAAAAATACTATTTCTTTCATGGCAGTAAGGTGGTTATAAAAACCCATTTGATTTCTTGTGTGTGTCAGTAAGGGAATACCTCAGTCTGAAAACTTCTTATTTGTCTAACAGAATTAATATTTGTTTTCAGGGGATTTGCATGTCTGTAAACTTAATCTGTCGCAGCATAGGAGAGGAAATGTTAGCAATATCAGTGGATTCTTATGTTTATTTTTATATGCATGTATATATAAATATACATCCAGACAGACTAAATAAACACATACACATGGGTGCACAGACATTTGTATACATAAATATTCAAGCAGTAGCTTTAAAATAATACTTGTTGAGAAGTTGAGTGTTAACATTATAAGGTCAGTTAAACAATCGGAAAATACTTTTGTGCTTTGTTCAAAGATATATCGAGGCATGAAAGAAGCTATTCCGTCTACAGGGGGATGCTGTTTATAGTGTGTGTTCATACTATAGCTTTTGAAAATTACGCAAGTACAGCCATTTCTGATGTTGTTTCTGGAAAATGTGGCTTGTCTCCTAAAACTGAATAGGATTCTGGGCTCTGTTCCACCATTGGAAGAAGTAGTTGGTTTATTTGATTTTTTTTTTTTTTGAATATGACTAATTGAAACTAGCATAGTATTTACCTTGTGAAATACCATGAAATCTGCTTGTATTTGCCTTCAGAAATAGAGGAAGGATTCGTCAAGAGAAATTCTTTAATGTTCAAGGAAATGATACAGATTTGAATTTCATCTGGAGTTTAACTTGAGAGGGCTGATAAATTAAAAGTCACTTCGTTTGAATGCTGGTACTTGTTATCTGTGATTGTTTTAAGTAGCACTCAAGATGCTTATAACTGAATTAGTAGTGGAGGATGAACTTTTCTTTTTCTCCAGCTGTTTCTCTTAATGCATTTGGGAACAATGTGTAGTCAGTCTAACCTTTCTGGGCTTCTGGGCCCCCATCATCCTGTATGGGATTTGGCATGGGTCCATGAACACAATTATACTTCTCAAAACAGATTTGCGCATGCGGAACAAGACAGTGTTGGACCCTTTGCTCTTTTTACACGATTCTGGGAGAGAGGAGTTTATATAATAAAATTTATGTTAAAGCTGTCTGTCAGAGATGGGTTTCTACAAAAAGCCTTTACTTTGTTTCTGAAATATCATATTCAAATATGGTATTTTAATGCATCAGATTTAAATCCTAAAATTGTTATGGGGAAGATGAGGACAGTGGCTTGAACTAGCTGACCTTCCTTAGCTTCTAATTTAAATTCTTGTTCTTAAAGCTTTTAAGTTTCTTTTTGGGAAACTGGTATTACCACTTCTTGGATGAGCTGCTGAAATTTTCTGGAAAGGTATTCCTACACAAAAATGTATAGAAGCATCAGAAGTAGGGGGGAAAAAAAGGGTGGCTGTAAGAATAGCTTATTTTGTAACTACTTACTTCAACCCCCAACAGCCCTTCTGGCCCCACTCCAAACCCAAATCAAACTCTAGTGGAACATGAGAACTTGTTTGTGCGCAAGTTGGCCGGGTCTGAGAGGCAGGACCTTCCTCCAGCTGAGAGGTGGTGACGTTGTGGGGAAGTCTCCCAGAGGTGGCACTGCAGTGGCCAGAAGTGTCTCTTGCACTCTGTGTAGCTAAATAACAGTGAGAGAAGGTGACCCGAGAGGAAGTTTGTCGGTGAGCGAATTGGACATGAGAAAATTGTGCAGGAGGGCTGTAGGAGATATAATGCTGTGATTCAGTGAGGAAACACAAAACCATAGAAAGTGGAGCTTCCCTCATTCTTCTATTGACAGAATTATTTGCAGCAGATGTGTCATTTAATTTAACAATATATAGCTTAATGCCAATGAGACTAGAAATCTCAGAGCCAAGTTATGCCTTCAGACTTGGGCGTTTCCTTGTTGATTAGAGTCTATGCTGACTGAGGGCAAAATTCTTTATCAGAATGTTTCAGTAGATAAATATGTATTTACAGATTTATCATAGTTCAAACATAAGCATAATAATCTAGTTTTTGGTGCGGTGGAAATGTGATACTGATGATGAGAATAATTCAGAGTTTTATGTTTCTACCAACAGCTGCCTTGGTGTTTACCAGAATTTGTTGTCAGGACAGCTTTCATAATGTAAATCAACACACAGCTTTTTTGTTCCCTTTTATGGAAACTGCAATAAGGATGCATGAATGTTAACTAATTCATCTCTAACAATGTTGTTCACTGATAAGTCATAATTAGCTAATGTCCTTTGTGATAATACTGTTAACCCTCTCATAGTTAACTGATAGAAAATAGATTGTGTGCACTGGTTTTAGAGATTTGCTTTTTCAGTGAGTCTAGGCCTGTCTAGCTGCTGCTTATGCATGGGTATATTAAGGGAATTTCCATAAGTGCTGTAACAGTAGAAGCAAAGGCAGTCAGACAAGTCCAATATGCTCTATTCACTTTGTCTACGATCACCCCACGCAAAAGGATGACTATGTCAGTTCACTGTACAATCAAGTCTTACCAGAACATCTTCCTTTTGCTTCCCCCAGACGATGGACAAAGAAAATATGCAACGCATTTTGTAAGCAAGCTTCTTTTCTTTTCTTTTTCTTTTTTCTTTTTTTCCTTTTCCTTACCTGAGGCTTGGTGACTTGGCTTCTTCCCTGGCCCTTCTGCCATGTTTTGATGATTGAACTGTTCTGTTTGGGGGCATCTGCTCTCCATCTGTGACCTATGACTAATGCGAACGTGAGTTCTGTTGGGAAATACACTTCTATCTCTATTTTTTTTCCTTCCTGATTGTCTTACGTGTTCTATTCTGTCTTGCCAAGTGTCAAAATGTTTTTGTCTTTTTCAAGTCTTTGAAGACTGATTGCTATTGGTGGAATAAAATTTCAAAACCAACAATGAAGTTTCTTCACGTTTTTTCTTAATGTGTGTTCCCCAAACCTTAGAACAGCAAATTCCTTTTTTATCCCCCCCCGCCTCGCTTCCTTTTTTTGTCCTTTTCTGTAAGGAAATGTTTTAAAGGAAATTCAAAACATACTAGAGTATATGAGTATACTAGCATATTTTATTAAATATGCAAATTGTTTGTGTGGGTCAGACCTAAGCATTCAGCATTATCTATAAATTAATACCTTTTAACCATCATGTGTTTCCTTCTTCTGATTCATAAATTATAAGGCAAGAAGAAACCAGTAGGATCACCTACTCTGACATTCTACAGGAAACATGACATGGAGTAATAGTGTTAGAGATTTAGTAATTCGGTGTTTCCAGTCAAGGTAATGTGTTTATTTAATCATTGACAAATTTGAGAGAATGGGCAATCAGAAGACCAGGATCCAGGAGCTAGAACTTCAGAAGTGGTAGGCATATCCAAGAGCATGCTAGAAGTCCAGCACCCTAATGAAATGAGGTATTGCTGAACATAGTTTTAGCGCAGGGGTAATACATGCATATAAAATATTAGACTATCTGCAAGGTTTTAGATGATCACATTTTAACCTTTTTTTTTTTTTTTTTACACGAAGGCGTTACTGTAAAAGTAGGTATTCTAACATATGGATACTAAAGATGCTTGTAACAAGCTAGAAAATTGACAGCCATTGTAACTACCCTGTTTTATGGAAAAGCTCATGTGAGAAAAACATTGTAGTTATGGACATTGTTAGTGTCAGTGGAGGGATTAAATTTCATAAACGTCTTGCTCAGTGGACTGCATTATGCAATGACCTCTTTGAAAGCAGGTAATGCTACACAATCAAAATAAAGGTTGGAGGCACCTTTTTCAGTCTGGTTTTCATACACATTTACAAATACTTCACCTGAACAGTTTGTGTGGTCAAAAATAATTTTTCATCTCTGCAGACTTTGTTTACAAAACCACTTTTCTGAAAGATACCAAGGTACAGTGTGAATAAAATACTTGTAAACCATGAGTGGGGGACTTCGCTTATCACTAGACGATAGCCATCCTGTGCAGAAAGGCAGCAAATACTATCAACACAACTGTTCAAGATAAACGAAGGCAAATGTAGGACTTCCTCTTCAAATACAGTAGAAGTACAAGTAGTTAAAACATAATTAATTCTTCATATAATGATTTGGGAGGAATGTGGTGCTTTGTTCTTCTGATAAGTGAATGGTATCAGATGTTTTAAGTCATTTGTTTTTTAATACTTATTATTTTATGAGAACGCTACCAGTTAATCTACAAACTTCTGCATTTATTAGGTAATGGATTCCTACAAGTCCTATGTCAATGTGAGGGCTACTATTCCCTCATAGAATTCTTGTAGAACAAGGGAAACTGATGCAGAAGGTAAATTTGTTCCTGGCTTTATGCCTAGACTATGACTATAAGGTCCTGAAGGCTTCTCTCTCTCTTTCTCTCTCTTTCTCTCTCTTTCTCTCTTTCTCTTTCTCTCTTTCTCTTTCTCTCTCTTTCTCTCTCTCTTTCTCTCTCTCTTTCTCTCTCTCTTTCTCTCTCTTTCTTTCTTGAATCCTCTGATAGTGGTATTCACAAGGCGTAAAACATTTTCCAAACAAAAGCAAAGACTGGAGAAAAGGTGGTTTTGTTGTTTCTGTACTCCACTTCTTAAGGCATACTTCTGCTGTGATGAAGATAGAAACCTTAAATTAGGTAATGGGCTAATGGGCCGGATGAGTAGTGAGGTGATTACTCTTCCTGATGGCCGAGAATTGTAGCACACCCTTTTTCTGTCACCTTACCTCATCCACACCCTCTTCTAACCTGTTGGAGATGTTTGTCTCATTTACATGTTATGCCTAGGTTTTCAGACTGTGTAAGCTCTTTCCAGCTGAGGCTGTCATTTGTTGTGAATGATGTCTAGAACAATGAGGTCTTGGAGTAGTATTGCATACATAAAGAGTAATAAAGTTTCTCACGATTATGTTCTTTTGCACTTTGCACCAAGTGATTTTATTCTTGAGAGTAGAAGGTGTGGTGTTTTCTCATTTATGAACAGATCTTCCCACAAAACTGTATTCCAAGATTTCTAAAGAAAAAAACTGGCCCACCCAAGTTTTGCATCATTTCTGCAAATTGACTCCATTGCAGACTAAAGAAGGAAGGCCAGAGTCTGAAATGGTTGTACCGTTTTGAACAACAAAAAATATTTAGTCATAGTTTAGTTTTAGATGAAATGTAGAGGAAAAAACACCTAAAATAAATGCATTTGTCACTTATCCCAAAGACTTTTCTAGACAAAAAGCACCATTGTATCTACCTATAGTGGCATGGGTTTTTTTATTGTTTTGTTTTTTTAATTTTTACTCTTTTACTGGGAGGAATACCGCATGGCTGTACAGACATACGTGTGAGTACATGCGACTTTCTGGTTTCTAGAAGAAAAAAGATGTGTCGAAAACAAATTGCAAATTACTTTTTCACATGCTTGCTGTGTTTTAACAATGGAATATAAAATACACAGCATTATTAGTATACTTGGTGAGTTTAGTGGTTACTGAGATTTCAAGCAAGTTTATAATGTATACTTAATTTCAATTCATTTTATTTCTTTGAAATAAGATGGAACACACCTTACTGTAACACTGAAAAACAGTAGTTTTACTTAAGACTTACTGGATTTTTTTTTTCCTTCCCTTCTCCTAGCACACTGAACCTATAAAGTGACAATACTATACTGTGTACTTTTTGTATTGAAAATGTGTCTTGAGGGTGTAATTTCATCTCTTGAATGAGAAATTTTGACTTCCAGTCTGTGCTGTGGCCATCCACCACCTGTTTGCCTCGACAAAATCACTTAACTTCTATGCTTCTGTTCTGAAGAGTCTATCAGTATAATTTACCTACTTATACTTAGCCTGTGATTTGATAAGAATTTGATTTGTTAAATGTAGCAATACGTAATTATCCAGTTTCATCTCAAAACATTCTCATTGCACTTTATTGTCATTGGTGATAAGTAGTCTTGAATGATAGGTTTGTATACATATAATAGTTACAGGCCTATTTTTGTTAGTCCTAGGTAGTTTTCAGAGGCTCGGTTCCATCACAAAGTGTGTTGGTTTCAAATTAAGCGTTGGAAGAGAAAAGATGAGGGAAACCAGAGGGGTTGCTCAACAGAAATGTTTATGTTGTCAAAATGATTACATTTTTTCTTCAGTTAGCTTGAGATCTTGAGAAGCAACCCTTTACTGAAGAAAACAAATTCAGTTGATGTGGGGTTCTAAACGTCGGATAGTTTTTTTCAAAAGTGCGTGCTTAACTACACTTGCCCTTAAAAAAAGTAGTGATCTCTAATGATCTCACATGGTTGGCAGCCCAGATTCATCTGAAAAACAACACTGTGCCCTGCAGCACCATACTGGGGTGTGTGCTTAGCACTGACTCAGAAGAGATCATCATCATTTCCTGCAGCAAGCTAGTTAGCCTAACGCTGTGTAGCCTGAGATGCGGCAAAATCACAGCACGAGGTGATATGGCTACAGGCATTTGGACTATTAAAGCTAGCCTTGTAAAGGATATGACATGTAGTTTTCTGTCATGTTGTAGCATTATTCTCATCTTCACTACCGGTGAATGATGTGTTACTTCTTTTCTACAACAATAAAATGTGCTTTGAGACATTAGTGAATAGAAAGACCAGGATTTGTCCTTTGGAGAGAGTAACTAAATTAACTTTTAAAGATATGGCTAATATAGGATACTGAATAGTCAGAATTTAAAAGCAGAATATTATGTTCTGAAATTATTACGTTAACTTGCTTTTAGAGCTCGAGTGAGCTGTAATATCAAGCCTATGATTATCAGTAATGTAATGTTCAGTCCAGCTTTTGTCTTAAAGAAATTCTTGGGAGCCTTGTAGATTTTTGCAAAATGATGCTGTTTGTCTGATTCCCTGTGTTAAGTAGATGTGAAGCTGTTATTCTTGTCTGAGTCTGAGTCTACTGAAAAAAGAAGAAAAATAAGAATAAAGAAAAATTAAGGGAACAAAGTAGGTTATTCTTCTGTAAGAAAGATATTAAGAAATGAATCTGTATGAATTCATAACCAGTCCCCACAGTCATGTGAAATCTAACTGAATCCTTTGGAAGGAAAGGATTATCAGATTACATTATTTCACCAAGTTGCAGGAGGAAATATGAACTGTTGAATGCTAGTTTACCAATGAGTGTCTTGGTTATTTTTTGGTTTTTGTTTTTTCTTTACTGGTCACTTTTTAAAATTTAGTTGTCATTACTTTCCTGTATCAGCTAAATTTGTGCTAGTCACAGTAGGCAAAAGATTATACATGCTAGTAAAAACTAGTCAGATCTCTTTAATCAACTTAAGCTAGGTAGAGAAAACAATCAGTCACTTTTTAATTGGTCACACACCCATATGTACATCAGATTAGTTGTCTAGCCCATCTAGACTGTGCTACCATTACCTGCACAAAGTTTCTCAAGATTTTGAAAGACTGAAAAATTATTCTGGTTTAATATTTACTTATGCATTTATAGAAGGAAGTTGATTAAAAAGCATATGATTGTGTTAACATTGATTTATATGAACACTTTTTCATTTAATTTACATCTTCAAATGCTAAATCTGTTTATATGAGCAGTGCTAATTTTTGCAGCTGTCATTTAGAGAAAGGAAAATACCAATGAATGTCTGTCCTCTTTTATATTCAGTACATTAGGGGAAGTGGCTTTCGCTGACGTTCTTTTGTCTTTCAAATGTGTGCCTGGGTTTGGCTTTCGATCTCAACATCTGTTTGAGGTGATCTGTAAAGCTGAGTGAGAGCTTGTATTAATAGAATGTCTAATGTTTGACAGATTAAGTCACTGAACCAAATTAGAGGGTTGGGGCATCTATTTTGCAAAATCCAGAAAATGAAGGATTAATGTTGAAATTCTCAGCATGTTCTTCCTTACTATTATAAAGGTTAGAAGATCACAGAATACTACATGTAGTAGTTCCACTTGAACATATCTTTATCATATCAAAAGGAAGTATGTAGAAATTGTGCCAAAGCAAGATTTTGGTTGAACAGAACAGTTGTGTGTTAAAGCTAATAAATTCTTTTTAAACTGTACATTCACAGAATCATAGAAACACAAGGTTGGAAAGGACCTACAAGATCATCTAGTCCAACTGTCATCCTATCACCAATACTACCCACTAAGTTACTAAATCATGTCTTGTAGCACCTTGTCCAGGCGCTTCTTGAACACCGCGAGGGCCGGTGACTCCACCACCTCCCTGGTCAGACCGTTCCAGTACCTGACCACTTTCTGAGAGAAAAAGTTTTTCCTGATATCTAATCTAAATCTCCCCAGGTGCAACTTGTGGCCATTTCCTCGAGTCCTATCATTAGTTATGTGGAAGAAGAGGCCGACCCCCTCCTCATCACAACCTCCCTTCAGGAAGTTGTAGAGTGCAATGAGGTCTCCCCTGAGCCTCCTCTTCTCCAGACTAAACAATCCCAGCTCCCTCAGCCGCTCCTCATAAGACTTGTGTTCCATACCCCTCACCAGTTTCGTTGCCCTTCTCTGGACACGTTCCAGGGCGTCGATGTCTTTCTTGTAGTGAGGGGCCCAAAACTGAACACAGTACTCGAGGTGCGGCCTCACCAAAGCTGAGTACAGGGGGATGATCACCTCCCTGCTCCTGCTGGCCACACTGTTTCTAATACAGGCCAGGATGCCATTGGCCTTCTTGGCCACCTGAGCACACTGCCGGCTCATGTTCAGCCTTGCATCGATCAACACTCCCAGGTCCCTTTCCTCATCGCTGTCTTCTAGCCACTCAGCCCCAAGCCTGTAGCGTTGCATGGGGTTATTGTGGCCAAAGTGCAGGACCCGGCACTTGGCCTTGTTAAACCTCATCCCGTTCGCCTCAGCCCAGCAGCCCAGCCTACCCAGATCCCTCTGAAGGGCCACCCGACCCTCAGGCAGATCGACACTACCTCCCAACTTGGTGTCGTCTCCAAACTTACTGAGGGTGCACTCAATCCCCTCATCTAAGTCATCAATAAAGATATTAAACAAGATAGGCCCCAGTACTGACCCCTGGGGGACACCACTCGTAACGGGACGCCAGCTGAACTTAACTCCATTAACCACAACCCGCTGGGCACTTTCAGTTCTCTTCATCCACACTGCTTCAGATGGCTGGTAGTCTGCAAGTCATCTTTCTGTGGTGGAAATACAGGTGTGAATCTCAGTAATGATGTGACATGTTTTTAGCTTGTTCACTTAAGAGTTAATTGCTAACAGTAGTATGTCTTAATAGAGAATTTGAAGACAATAATGGGATGTGGTTTGACAGAGTGAGGACATAGGGAAAGCGGGAAATTTGTTCTTGCTGTGGATGCTATTGTACTGTTTCAATGACAAATAGAGTGTTTCTTAGCTCTAAATCCAACATTATTCATAGACACAAGTTCTAATTCAAAACAGGATCAATGGAAGCAAAAAATGTGAGATTTTTTTCTGATTTTCCTTGTAAGTACATTTCTTCTCATTCTGAGATAACAGTTGAGCTCTTGAAGATTTGTGTGTAATCAACAGTGTATAAACAGCAAACACGTAAAAGAGCTTTTTGTAAGAGACTTCCAGCTCTCCTCATTGTTCATCTTTGACCTAGATTCCTTCTCAGCTTTATTTTTTCCACCATCATGTCTCTGCTGTCTGGTACATTGCTGCTCCAAGGCGGAATATTAACTGAAGTCAAAAGTCAGACACATCTGTTCTTGTAGGATTACAGAGTTTTGAGATCTTCTTAAACTTTGTAATACTAGAGTTCTTGCAGGGATGGGTGTGTGAAGAAAAAGGACTATACATTGAGCCGCACTATTCAGCTTCATTGCATGTCTAAGCCAGCATTCATTTTTATTTGGATTTCATTTACTGCTGTATAGATTTTAGCACATACTTTTCTAATGCGGAAATGTTCATGGATCGGAGTTACTTTTTGACTGTTTTCAGATGTTTAGGGTTCATATTAAGTCTTTTTGTTGCCAAAATAGGGCTTGACGCATGAAATTCCAAGAAAATCCCCAAACAAACCCCAAGGTAAAAATGAACAAACGAAGAAACAAACAAACCCAGGCCCAAAACACCAGGAACTTGGAGTTCTCAAGTCATTACGTGAATCCAGAAGCTAGAACTTCAAGAGTAACTGCAAGTAGTGCATCATGCAGTTATAACAACTGGCAACTGACACTTGCTTTGGTTTCTTCTCCTTTAATTTGCCTGCAGTCCTGCTCATATTGAAATAGATATTATTTAAACAGTTAAGTTTTAATAGAGAGATGTGCCAGCCCAGGTAGTGTACTTATGACAGGCAGTGTTTCCTGTAGTACCTCAGGTTGTTATTGCTATTGCCAGCAGCGCTTCTAGATCTAACACCTGAAGCTATTGCTGTTGTTGTGTCAGATGGGTAGGCTTTCAGAGCTGTGGTCAGTAAGTTAGCCAATGTATTCAAAATTAAAACGTTAACTATAATTATCACTGCTTGCTCTTTCCTCTCTGCATTTGAATGTTGCTTTGCCAGTCCTTTTATGTGATGCTTCATTCCTGACACACCAGAATGAATTGAATGAATCTTCATTGTGAAATGGTTCCTCTTTAGATATTAGCTCATAGCTGTTTGCATGCTATAAGTCATATCCTTGCCCTCTTTTTTTCCTTTTCTTCTTTCTGACACGTTGAGTCACTGGCATTTGCTTTCATGAATCCTCTGTGACCTACTTATTCTGTTTGTGGACAATTAGTATATTACTTTCGTAGTAAAATACACCTTTCCTGGTATGGATATTTTTATAGGGCAAAGCATATTGGCCCTATATGTAAGCAAATTTCTGATCATAAATTGCTTGTACACTCTGTGCTGTGATTAAGGTGGATTTAGTCTTTTCTCTGTATTCTTGTGGCATACTGTATCATTGTATAGATTTAAGTCCAGTACAGAAAAGTTTACTAGGGATGAAAGTTAATTTTCAATTGTCATGTTGCCTTGCTTCTTTGTTCTTGGATTTTCACAAGAAAATAGGATGTTACTAGCCGCTGAAGGAATCAAGAGAACGCCCTCAGAGGGCTGGAGCACCTCTCCTCTGAAGACAGGCTGGCGATGTTCAGCTTGGAGAAGAGGAGGCGCTGGGGAGACCTTATAGCGGCCTTTCAGTACTTAAGGGGGGCCTACAGGAAAGCTGGAAAGGGACTTTTTACAAGGGCATCTAGTGATAGGACAAGGGGTAATGGTTTTAAACTGAAAGAGGGTAGGTTTAGATTAGATACATGTAAGAAATTCTTTACTCAGAGGGTGGTGAGGCACTGGAACAGGTTGCCCAGAGAAGTTGTGGATGCCCCATCCCTGGAGGTGTTCAAGACCAGGTTGAATGGGGCCCTGGGCAGCCTGGCCTAGTGAAAGGTGTCCCTGCCCATGTTGGAACCAGGTGATCTTCAAGGTGCCTTCCAACCCAAACCATTCTGTGATTCTATGATTCAGTGATAAACAAGGAACCAAACTTACTTGGTCCTGCAAATTGCACATTTCTGTAAGACATTATGCACAAAAAGAAATCTTAGTAAAGACAAAGTATAGGTAGATTTTGAAGGCCACATTCACTCTTGGAATGTGTGTTTTATTTCACTAAAGCGCTACTTGGATACTGTAGTGTTGAATGAACACTTGTTTAAAAGCTGCGTGTTTTGTTGTTGTTGTTGTTGCTGTTGTTAAGAAAAAAAAATGCTACTTGTTTTCCAGTTTCACTCAGTAAACTTTCATCAAATATAACCATGTGGAGAAATTTAAGGTCAGGTTGTGTTATAGTTTTGCTGGGTTGCCAGCTGTGGGAAAGAGCATGAAGAATACCATTGCAGAGAAGAAGAATTCCTCTCTCCCTGGATTATGCATTAACTGTTTTCAGAGCGTAAAAGAGCCTGTCTGAGAGATTGCAACCCAGCACTGTTGTGTTTTGATCTCCAGAAAATCTGTTTTAGATAGTCTTAAAGGATGCTGAAATAGTATTATCTATGATATTTCTGTATGAGTTTTGGATACTTGGATTGCTAAAGTGACATGGCATGGCAGGGAGAAGGGACGTTTGGTGGCGTAATGTGAACACTATCAGTACTTATTTGGGATGTCCTAGATAATTCATTTCTGACATCACTGAGTAATGCAGTCACTTGAAACTTATGCCATTGAAACTTGTTTTTCATACTGCACCATACTATTTTTAATAGCATAAATGTGCATGTGTATTAAGTGCCAGGTCTGTGGCAGCAAACTTAAAAATGTAAATCATCTGATCTTTCTTGGCTTGTATGATGGTTGATGATTGAGTGTTACCAAAAAAATAAAAAGAGCTGCTGCATGTCAGAAGCCTTGTGCTGTCATCTCTACTGATGAGTGTGCCTAGAGATGTTAGAATTGGTTCACTGGAGATTATTCATACGTTTTTAATTACGTCACAGTGACTTTGCAGCAAAGCAGTGTGATCTGCGTGTATAATAGACAGCCTTCATGAGGTTGGTGTACTACTGCATGGAACTGAAGTTGCTCTCAGACCTGGTATACACACTGGGCTTTTTATACAAGGGTAATTATTTGAGTTATATCTGGTCAGTGAATTATGCTGATGTAGCTATGTTAGTACACTATTACAGTTGGAAAAGAGAGTTTATATTCTGCTGGTTTGTTCTGATTTCCATCTGGGAAAATCTAAACCAGTAAAAGACTTTTATGCTGGTGTAACTACATCGTCAGAATAGAGAATAAGTTCGTGTAGCTATACCAGTATAGATACATAGCTGACTCTTAAATACAGACACCACAGGTCTAATAAAAAGTTGTGATTGATGTAGCTTTCTGTAGTTTTGTAAATAGCGTCAGCTGTGTGCCAGTATCCTAGAGGGTTATTTCTGTATTTTTCTGTCAAGTTTCTCATAAAGCTTCGTTAAACAAAAAATCATAATTAACACGTTTGTTACATAATCTCAGTTTTCATCTGGAAAAAAAAGAAGGCCCATAGATACAGTTCTACAAATTAGTTATTTCTTGTCTTGCTATTAAAAGGATTTGACTACGTTTGGGAAACTCCAGGGGCAAAAAGACTCTAATTCATTATAGCTCCATATAACTGATGGGCAATGCCACGCTGCCGGCTGCACGTATGTGTATGGTGATGTCTTAGGTATCAACATGGATTGTTTGGTCACTTAACATTTCAACATGAGTTTGCAGACAGCCAGTTCCTACTGAACAAACAGCCTCTTCATGAAAGCTGCCATAGCTGGCACTACTTGATGTCCTCTTCCGCAGGCTGAACAGACACCAGCAGCTGAATGGACACAATGAAAGGGTGATTTTTTTTTTCCTGGGAAAATAGTGCTTCTTGTTGCTTAATTATGATTTAATTACGAAACTTCTGCTCAGCTGATGGTGTGGGGAAAGGATAACACTACTCTCAGTGAAGAGAGTCTTTTGTTTGCAAACTGCGTTTTGGAACCGCGGTCAGTCTGTGTGCACGCTCAAATGAGGCACTGATGGTGCTGCCGGAGGTCTCATGGGAACAGCCACAGTTTTCAGGTTGAGTACCTCACAGTTAAACATTCATATTTGGGTTACTAACTGGTAAAGGGTGTGGTTTTCAAACACCCATATTTTGTCCTAAATAGTGATTTAAAAAAAAAACTTTTTTCTTAATTTCTTTAATTCCAATGTATTAACTGATTGCTTAAACACTGTTGAATACCTATGTCCAAGCAAAAGACAGTACATAACATTAATTACAGAATGTCTGTTTTTTATTGTATGGAAAGCGTGGAACTTTAGGTATGTAATACTGTCTTCTGATTTTACACCTGATGCATCAGGCACGGCACTGCTGGCCGGGCGAGGGGAGGGATTGTCCCGCTGTGCTCTGCCTGGTGCGGCCTCACCTCGAGCACTGTGTGCAGGTTTGGGCACCACAGGATAAGAAGGACACGAAACTATCAGAGTGTCCAAAGGAGGGCTACAGAGATGGGGAAGGGTCTGGAGGGGAAGACGCATGAGGAGCAGCTGGGGTCACTTGGGTTGTTCAGCCCAGAGAAGAGGAGATGAGGGGAGGCCTCATGGCGGCCTGCAGCTTCCTCACGGGGGGAGCGGAGGGGCAGGCGCTGATCTCTGCTCTCTGGTGACAGCGACAGGACCCGAGGGAACGGCATGGAGCTGTGACAGGGGAGGGTCAGGCTGGGTGTTAGGAAAAGGTTCTTCACCAAGAGGGTGGTCGGGCACTGGAACAGGCTCCCCAGGGCAGTGGTCACAGCACAGAGCCTGCCAGAGTTCCAGAAGCGTTGGGACAACGCTCTCAGACACATGGTCTGGTTTTTGGGTGGTCCTTTGTGGAGCCAGGGGTTGGACTTGGTTATCCTTATGGGTCCCTTCCAACTCAGGATATTCTATGATTCTGTGGTATTTTTAAGAAGTTCAGTTATAAAATGAACAAGAGTTTCTCCTATTACTTGCATTAATTCCTTTAAAGAAAGAGTGCAAACTTATATTGCAAACTTGGGAGAGAGGGAGAGAGAGAAGGCACTGTCAAGGTGACATAAAAAGGCTGAAGCTCATTTCCCTTATTTTGCAGATGCTCAGGAGGCAGCTGTACTTCACAGTTGCAGTGCTTTTGTGTCTGTGGATTTGCGTCCTCTCTTTTAGTTCTAAAGAGGTTAATTAATGTGAGTGCTCAGGGCCCTCCTTCTTACTGGGAAAATGTGTCGGCTGGAGACTGACATCCTTGAAAGGTTTGCCCTTCCCCCCAGCCATGTTGCAACAAAAGGAAGTCTGCTTTTGTTGTTGTTCAGACATCAAACTTTCAGAAACTGCTGCTGAATTTAGCATTAAAAATTCTGCGTCCAACTTTTAGGTCTGAGGCAAGTATCCTCCTCTGAGTAACACAATTTGAAACAAACCATAGTTAAGTAATTCATGTTAGCTTGTTTATAAGACAAAAAAGTGAAGTCAGGATATTTGTGAGAGAACACAAAGGAAAGGGTTTGCTATTTTTTTCCAAGAGTTTGTTTACAGATTTGTGTTTTAATGGTATGTCATTTCTTCCAGTTTTTCTTCCTATGAAACTGTATTTTACTTTGCTTCTGTTTAATGCTGGTTGTTCAGTGCTGTGAAAAAGTTCCACTGAAGTAGTGAATAACAAAATGAGGTTCATACAACATATTTTTCAAAAAATTTGATTCAGTATTGTTTTAATTTTTCTGCTCTTGCATACTCTTCTCGTAGACCTTTTTCCATATTAAGAAGGTTAAAGTTACAGATATATGTACATGCACGTATTTGGCATGCTTTTTGGGTGTGATTGTTTACAGATGGGCTATAATTTTTACCTTTTTTGGTGTGAATTAACTGAAGTTAAATCTACTGGTTTCAGAAGAACCATGACTCCATAAAAGGCAGAAGTCTCCCAGGAATAAAGATAAGCAATGAGCTAGTGATAATCAAAGTATTGTATCCAATATAAGGTATAATTTGTACAATTCTAATTTTAAAATAGGAAAATGAAGACTTAGATGGCTTGCAGAAGTTTTTAGTGACTTTTTTAATGTCTTAGATTCTTTCTAGCAAGGGAAAGTAAATTGTGTAGCAGTTAGTGGGGACTATTACACTTTTCAGTCAGTGAATAGAGCACTTGATACAGTGACAGTTTATTCCAGCTTCTTTAGTATCCTGCTCAAGTAAGAGTAAGAAAATTTCAGGCTTTTGTGTTCCTAGTAGGTTTGATCTGCGAATGTCATTTTTCTTCAGTCAGGTTTTCTGCTCTGTCATTGTCTCACCCATTCACTTGTTGAGTCTTTTCTGCTTGGTAGTGTTTGCTAAAGGTTTAAAGACAAAACATTTGTTCATCATATGCTCTTCCGTAGTTTTGGTGGGATGAGAGCTACCAAATTTAGCAATGGAGAAAAGCAGTCCTGTCTGGACTCATTATTCTTTTGAGTAAAAAATGAATTGTTAATATTTAATTATAGGAGAAAGAAGTCAGGTATAAATATAGATTATTTTAGGGATTAAAACAGAAGAGAATTACTGGGTTTGAAAGTGAAGCCATGCAAAATCTCTGTAATTCAGGCTGCTGATGGTTTTCTACCCTTTAATTTTAGGATTTTATTAATTTTACTGCACTTCTGTAAGATGATTTAAAAAAAAAAAGAAGAAGAAGAAGAAGAAGAAAGAAAAAGAAATCTCAGAGACAACTGTCCTAAAAATTGTGAAATAATGTGGGGAAAATATTTCTAGGAGCTTGTGTTTTAGTGGCTTTCCTCATGAGGGGAGTCTCTGGAGTAGAGTGCAGAGCAGACAGTGTTTCATGTGATAAACGGTGCTGTGTAGACTTTGGTTTAATAAGCCTCTGATCCTTTTTTATGTGAAAGTAGCGTTAGCAACATAAATTATTTTGACAGATAGAAACTTCTGTAGCAGGAAGCAGAACAGACTAAAGCATTTCTTCCCCTTTCTCTTTCCCACCCGCAAATGAAAGTGGATCGGTTGTTTCTGAGGTACTTCCTAGATGTGTCTGTCACTGAGGCACCAGAGTTTTTAGGCTGGTTATGTGTATATGTGTGATAATTTCAGACTGTGAAGTGGCAGACTTTAACCCTTAGAGGCTTTATTGAGTATTGCTACCGTGCATGCTCTTTCAGCCACAAGAAACACTCCATACAGCTACTCTGTGCTATTTGGGGAATGCTTTTGACATTATGAGGAGGTCTGTCTGTCTAATCATCCTGTCCCACCAGTCTCATGGAATACGAGTTAAGAACAGTGGTCACTGTGGGTGCTGCTGTTGGGAACAGCTACCGGCACGGAAGAAGCTGAGAAAGCCAAGAGGTGGTAGGTCTAAACGGAAAACAGAATGAGAAACCTGGGCAGAAGAAGGACAGGATTTCATCGTGGTAGGTATCTGCATAAGCAGGTCTTCTGTCTGCAGTTTGGAGGCACTCCCACTTTTTATCTTAATTCTGAACTATGCTGGCCTCAGTTTCAACGAGAGGTCCAGAAAGCTCAGGGTTTGAGCTTGACTCCTTTGCAGTACTGGGACAGCCTAGGGAATTGGCTGTGGTTAGTCCTCGAGTCTGGATGGATACTGTTCAGAAGAAATATGGCTGGAACAGGACCCACTTAGTCTTTGGGTTTTTTTGTTTGTTTGTTTTGTTTCATTCTGAAGGGCCAACCTGGGTGAAAGACATGAGTTAGATGGGCTAGTCTATTTGATGTAAGCATGGAAAAGGTCTTGCCTGATACCTTTACTTCAGCTGAGGGTGGAACTGTGAGCAGAAAATCCCCCAGCTGCCCCCTCCTGAGTCTGGATTGTGCATGTTGGGGGCGGCAGCAGCAGCCATGGGGCACCAGCCTAGCTCCTAAACTGTGGACAGACCAAGCAGCAAGCATCGTCTGTGATGGGCTGAGTGTAATAACGTAGGAGACAGCACTCCAGTCTGATGCAGAATTGATTCTCTGGAGGGACCAGTGGGGGTGAACAGTACACTGCAGTCCCAACTGACCTCCCCTGATTTCTCCCAAGCTGTTAACAATGAGCAAGGAAGCAGTGTCAGAAACATCCTGCCCCCAGCCTAAGTTTAAGGTGACCACCACATGGTAAGAAATGTCTGGCCACATCTTCTTATCCCAAGAGAGGTACCAAGAGCTTGTAGTCTAAAGCCAAAATATAGAGTGACCTGGGTTAATGTGAAGCTGCTGGGGATGGCCAAGAGCATGGTGAGGTCTGTGTTTTAAAACCCCTGTCTGTGCTGTGGCTGTGATAGACATGCATTCCTTCCAATTAATTGGGTATTTCCTCTCTGATGCAAATGATGTCTGGCAGGGCTATCTGCTAGCAAGTCAAGGCACTTCAACCTGCTTTACTTGGTTAACATCTCAAAACTATTGATGCTTTGATCTTCACAGGTGTGATGTATAACACTTTTTTTTTTTTAAAGGACTGCTAGTTAAACATTATAAACCTATCACTCTAGCTGCGCTCCCCCCCCCTTCTTCTTCTCTTCTTTTNNNNTTTTTTTTTCCAGTTAGGTGTTTCTGACTTTTTTCATCTCCTGAATTATGTAACGATGATCATACTTAGAGGTGAGTTAGGCCATCCCTGAGTATTTTTCCTCTGGTACCATCTTACTATTTATCTTTCCATTTTGAAAGAGACATATTTGTGTGTTGAAGAATTTAGTTGAATATCTCAGTATGATAGATAATGTGCTTTTCAGCTAATAACTTCATTTATATCCCTTCCTAGAACACAAAATTAAACGAAGAAGTTCAGTGGGATTTAAGCTATCCTATCAATCTGTTCTCAGTAGCTTGTACGATGTGAGGTTGCCCAAACTACATTTTAAGAATAATGAAGCAGAATTGCACAGGGGGCTGGTTTCTGATCCTGAGTGTTTTTGTCTCTTCTCCACTCTCTGCCCACTCTGCATAAATCACAGAATTTATCTTGTATGCAAGTATTTTATGAATATTGTACAACTATGGAGTTAGTTACGTTAGTTACCTTAAATACTCTGTTTTACGTTACATAATTAAACATTTATCTCTTTAATAAGTTAAACTGAATCAGCCTGTTTCTAGGAAGTAACAGAACAGATGGAAATACACCATTTTAGGTCTGTAGGAGAGATTCAGATTTCTTTAAAAGTTCTAATTTTTTTTTTTTTTTTTCTGTGTGAAAAGGAAAAAATACGGATCAAAATTGTTAGGAGTGAAAATAAGAGCAGTCACTGGAGCTGAATACATTGAACACAGATGTAACTACTACTAGGCAAAGGCCTAATGAAGTACTTGTTTATTTGTTTTGTAAGATGCTATAGGAATGGAGATTGAGAGGCTTTCTACAGCATTAGAGGTCTTTGTGACATGCCTTTGTGACAGTGTGTGACAATCTTCCTCAGGTCTAAACAGCAGAGATTTGACAGATATTTTTGCAATTTTGTGATGTGTCTTGGCAGATGTTTTTCCAATGATGCTGATTGATGTGCGTTTGAACTCTATAGACAGTCCATGCAGAGGGTGATCATGTGTCCAGTTGGTTGCATTTTAAGTTTGATTTTCACTTTTTTTTTTAATTTAATTTTTATTTTTTAGAAAGATGAGGAAAAGACTGAGGTCTCCTCCTTTGTGCAGTTGAGGAAAGTCAAAGTCCTGGTTCTGCAGGCAGCTGGTGGGCAGCAATAATGGCAGTTGTTGAACAAAAACATGTAAATACCTGGAGAGACTCTTAGCTCACTGTCCAAGTTCACCCAGGCAATAGCCAAAGCTAAAACATGGCTATGTTGGAAAAAATCAGGATATCCTCTGCAAAGCTAGGTAGGGTTGCTAGCAGCTTTGTACTTCACTTTGTTTTGTTGTGTCCATTGTCTTTTCTTCAGACTAAAACTGGCCTCATTCAAGCTGAATAAAGCTTAAGTACAAGAGAATAAAAGAATACTTCTGTTATAGCAGTTAAACTTCCCAGCAAATTCCAAGACTATTTTTCCAGCTCATTAAAGATTGATACGGAATAATTCCTGCAGTGAGTGGGATATGTAATAAATAGTGTTTCTCTATGTGTGCCTGTATGTGTATATAGAACATTTTAATATATAACTTTATTTGTATCTATATATAAGTATATATATTTATATGTGTAAATACACACTAAATTTGGGAAAGTGCATGTGCACAGTCTAGTAAAAATATATTGAAAAATAATGCTGTGTGATGCTAAATGGTTATGAGTATGAAACACTGAAGGCCATTAAAAGAACAAAATGAAAATTCTCAGCGTTACCGATACTATATTTTGCTCACCTTCAGATGTTTTGCACATTTTTCTCTATGGTAGCACCTTGCAAATTTACTTACTTCAGTGTTAAAAGTTAAGAAATGTCTCTCAAAATGGGAACCTTTGCTTCCTTACTCTACAGTCTCCCTTAGCTATAGTGTAGAGCAGGACAACAAATAGCACCAAGTAGAGTTTGTGGATTTTGCTCAGGTAACCCTAATTCCTCAGTATTCAAAGAGGAACAGTCTTGGTTGACTTGCTTTCTTTTAAAAAGTGATCTAGGCATGAAACTACCATTAACTGCAGGCTGTGTATTGCTCTGACTTTCCAGATCAGGAGATTCTTCATCAAGTATGACCTTAAAGGTTCCTGTTGGCAAGGAAGCCACTGTAGTTTCAGCGTGCATCATTGCAGCTGTTACTTGCATTCTTTTGAGTTAATGCCCCACAGAACTTCCATGGATTCTGGAGAGCTCGGAAATACTCACCGAACTGCTTTATAATGCAAAAGGCTTTTTTTTTTTTTCCTACAAAAACAAAACACAAAACAGAAGCGGTGAATTCCTCACTTTAAATGTTTTTGAATTTTTTTTTTCTAACAGTGCCCTGTGCCCTGTTGACTCTTCAGTGTTGCTGTTCATGAAGATAATAAGTAACTGTGGAGTCATAGGTTAGGTAGCTTCAGAACAAGTTACATATAACTGAAATATAACATAAACTTTGCTGTATAAACAAAGTGGCCACATCCCAAGTCTTGCTAGGAACAGCATGTTCCTCCTGAATAGTTTTCAGCTAAGCAGTTTTAACACCAGAACAATTTTAACCACCTTTCTTATCCCTACAGCCTTTATGCTAGTGCTGATCTTTGTCTTGTGTCTACATGGTCAGGCTTCACATTCTGGGTGCAGCAATAGCTTATATTCTCTGCACTTATATTAGCAAATAAAACATTTACTTATAGTCTTTCTTAAAATAGATGTCCCCTTTTAATCTTTAGTTTCAGCTAATTGTATTATACTGGTACCAAAACTAAGAAGCTGTGTTGCAAAGTAATGCTGTGCTCAGCATATAGCATGAAAGGTGGTGAACTGTCGTAATAGCTTACAATTCAAATCCATCTTCATTACAAGTGTAAATATTAATAATTAAGGACGTTGAAATCATTATAAATGACTAAAGCTATGAAGAGCATGGCAAGTGGTAATCTCTGTCAATACATACTTCTTTCTGTACTTTTTTGGAGTGGGTGAACAGTGAAGCAATTAACCTTTACTGCCAATGATTTGCTCACATATTAGCCCTCTTTCTGAGGAAGAAGCTTCCATCTTAGTGCATACCTCTCGCTGTTATTGCCATTTCTTGATTATTCTATCAGGAAACCTGCATTTAGTATTTCAGCTCTGGAGGAAGTAATGCCGGTCCTGAGTATTTGACTTAAAGAACGGAACTTCTGTTTCAACTTCATGTTATATTTAGTGTTTCCAAAAGCATGTTCAGCCTAGCTGTAGTTTAATGGCCATTACCAGTGCTTTTGTCTTGTGCACTGCTGGTGGGAATATAGCAGTTCCCTTCGTTTCTGCCCAAAGGGCTTTTGCCTGATAGAGGAAGAATTGTGGTTATTTAATGAGCGAGGTAATCAAGCTTTGTGCTACTGGATTGCATCTTTCAGCAGTTGTAGTTAACCCCTGCTTTATGAGATAAACGTGGTTCAGCACAGAGCACTTTTTACGTAGTGTCCTCTGTTTGCTGTATCAGGTAGTACTTCTCATGGGAAGTGCTGATCACCTGCTGCAGTTGGAGGAGGAGTGACTCAGGGGTCAGAGCGCTTGCTGCTGCTGATAGCAGCGCAGAGGTGAAGGAGGAATTCCCCAGCAGTGAGAAGTCACAATAAGGAGGAGTGCTATGAGTGGGCAGGAGTGTTGGCAGAGAGGAGATAAAGGCGGAGGGATTTGGAAACCAAACAGGAAATTATGAATTGGATTCCAAGATAAGGAAAAATGCCAGTAATCCAGGGCACTGCTGGTACGATGTAAACTACAGCCAGATATGTAGTGATCCAAGTATCCCACTTCAGGTTGTGGGCAACAGGTTCAAGTCAAGGATGATCTTCCACAGAAAGTAAATGAGAAAAGGGCAAAAAATGCAAAGTTTCTGTTCTGTCCAAATTTTGTGTGCATCCCAAATTTAATTAGTATTGTTTAACGTGGCTGAATAATGTTAAAAATTTTTTTTCTTTGTTCTCTCCTTCTCTTGTACTCTCCTTTTTCTTTTTATTCTCTTCTTTTTGGAAAAGGATGTTCCTTTTTATCCTTTTTTTCAGTGCTTTAAACCCTGTGTCATATCTGCCGCCTTGCTTGCTGGTCTCTTCTTTGAGCTATGCAACCTGATCGCAACATGAAATCCAAGTCTTAGAGAATTGTGTTTTGAGAATTTAGCTCTCTGTGGTTTACCAAGGTTTATGTTTCCCTAATTTACAATCCCTGTAGATGTTCCCGTGCTGTATAACTTTGCTGCGGACAAAGAGGCTTTCTTTCAGGGCTGCCTCTTATCAGTTGGTTTATCTTGTCAGATGTGAATGGGAGAATAATAGATTTATGAAGACAATAGAAGGGAAAGGCTACTTGATGAGTACAGAGATCTAGGAGAAATGACTTCGTCTGCAGAATGACTCTAACTTCCAAGTTTCTTTTGTATACTCAAGAATGCTGTTTCTAGGCTAAATAGTTCTGTCAGTAACTCTTTGCTACCTCCTTGGTGGGACCCTGCTTCCTGTTTGCAGTGTTCTAGCAGCTTAGGTCATTTTTCAAAGTTCCTCAGAGATCTTTTTTTTCACCCACAAAGAGCCTCTTCTATTCTACCATTAATCTGGGGGATGAGTTGTGCTTCATGGGTTATACAGGAATTCTATATACTTGATTTCAGAATCTGTGGAACAAAAAAAACAAAGCAACAGGATGAGCTCTAGCATGGATTTGTCCTTTCATGCAGTGATTTACATTTTACCTTACTAGAGGTATAAATAAAGGAGACTTCATGTTTCTGACTTTACATTTCTTAATAGAACACTTCACTAGAATATGATAAAAGAAATTCTTCATGCAACTGCAGCCACATGTGAGGAAATAGTAAAGACTTTTTTAAATGACAGTTGGGGAAAATTTTTCTAATTTTGTAAGATCTTGATAAGGAGGTAATGCCATCCTAGTCCCCGTAAATAATTCTTAAAAATAGTAACAGGAAAATCAAGATAACCAGAATTATATATATCTTAGATAATGTGTGAAAGGTATTGCACTAATTTCACCTGTAGAATATGAAGTTTGAGTGTTAATGTCAAAGTGAATACAGAGAATCTTTTATTTACATAGGAAATTCTGATATAAGTGATAAAACTCTCAATTTCTGCAATTAAGTGTAAATGATACTGATATACATGTATATGGAATCATATTTGTGGCAAAATCAATGAAGTGTGCATGGGGTCTAGAATTTCAAAGTAATGTTTTTTAGAAAGGGAGAATCATCTACTACCTTTGAAATCTCTTGCTGGGAGCATATCAAGGGATTAGATAATTAAAATGTATGCTTTTTTATGACAGGAGATGTGAAGATCCCAAATTTTGCACGTGTGAAGCTGCTTAATGTCATGTAGTGGGGTCTTTTAATCCCAGCCTGTGCCACAGATGCTGTAGCAATGTCATCTATCGTTATGGATAGATACAATCTGTCGTGTCCTTTAACAAATGTCTAATGAATACTGAAAGTTTGTGTTTGCATTTAGTTTTGGATTGAACAATTGCAAATGAACAGTTATTCAAGATTTTTTAAAAAGTATAGCAAGTAAACTGAGGCTTGTCACAGTATGATGCAAGAAGAGTTACTGAAAATAAAATGACATTGCATGAAGCCCAAAGGAAGAATTTGGACCATTTTTAGATAAGAGAACAATTGAATGTAGCTCTTCTGCTGGACAAAATTTAGAGATGGGATGAAATGATAGGACTTTGAAATTGTTCTCTAATGAAATATGGAATATTTGCTCAAGTTCTGTCACTTGAAAAGTAGGTTAAATAATGAGTAAATTAAAAGTACTTCTAGTAAGATTGACTTAATTTAGGCAGATTCTTAAAAATATAGTAACTATATAATTTCACATTTACAAAATTTTCCCTATTTAGTCAGTTTAGAAATTGCAGTGTATCTCTTAAGTAAGTTGTGTGCGACTTTTCCTGTGCTTTAAATGTGAATCCTTCAATCATTGATTGCTTTCTTTTCTTACATATATCAGTGGTAATGATAAATGCAAAGTCATGAGTTAATGCATTGTTTAATTGGTTATAATAAAGTGATATGGTACTTCATTGTGTAATTTATGGAAACTAACTTTGCGTTAACTTCTTAAACTGTTGGATATGGCACTCTTACTCCTTTGCAAAACGTTTTTCAAGGGGAGACCAGTCTTGGTGTTTGACATTTTTTGCATATTGGAAATAGTTTCTGTACTGCTTTAGTAATCCACATTCCCTCTTTTTTTTTCTCCCTCCAGTAATAGTTTGGATTACTTTTGAATCTTTTTTACTCGCCTATTTATGCTATCCCAGCATGTTAACCTTATTTTTGCTTACCCGTTTAACTCCATTCCTTCTTTTGCATTTTATTCAGCTTGTGCCATTCAATTAGATCAGTTTTGCTTCCTGGCTATTACACAGAAATCATAATGTTAGACAGCTCATCTTTAGAGACATCTACAAATAAGATCTGAATATGCCTGTGTTGTATTAATGAAATGCTTTTTAAATAAGAATTTTTCCCCTTTTAGTGGTTTTGAGTTTTTATAAACCTTTACAGAAAAAAATTCTGATTGCAGTGCTGTAAACATTTGCATATGCATTCAAGTTTATATACAGTTGGTCTTTTTGACTTCAAGGTACTATTTTCCTTGTGCATGAATGTTTGCAGTCTTGGGGATTTGTCTTTATGAGAATATTGGTTATAGAAGAAAGAGGGAAAAAACACCTCTGCAATCAAATATTTTTAAATGGTATGGTGTATTTAAGAAAAATATGTCCTTTCTCATACTGAATAGATGTGTTAATTTACTGTTTATCTTGCCTAATGATCTTGTGATATGGGAAATTAGTGTCTTTGCAGATGAAAAATGTATGAGTTAAAAAAATGCATTTATCTTTGTAGGCATCATCTGTTTCATTGACAAAAGGCACAGATGTGAAATTTAACTCAATAATTAAATTTATAATTATTGTATCATAGTCAGATAGATAAATCATTGCTCCCTACAAGTGAGTTGGAGCTACAGTTAGTGTAACAGAAATAGGTTTGATCGTTGAATGGTGATTCTAAGCTGAGACTTCTTCAGATTGTCCATGTATATTTTTAATATATTATAAAAAATGTATGGTAGAGAAGCAAGCTGCAGACAGGGGAGAACATTTCGTTAATGACTGTACAGGGATATGCCATTCTTTGCACTGAATGGCAAATGTTCAAACCTGAAAAGTATCCATGGTGCATTTTCTTTGGAAACTGCTGTCTTTGCCATTATCTGGTATGTTCCATAGACTTCCTGGACTCATGGAAGTACTACAAAAACAGCAATAGCTCTGATTTTTAATGGGAGACTGGGAAGTGAAGGAACAAAGAAGCAAAAACTCAGAATGTCCATGTGTGGTAGATGCTGTATTTCTGATGATAGTGTCTTTTTTTTCCATCTGTTTTTGCCCACAGTTGTAGAACAAGCAACAGGAAGAGTTTGATCGGAAATGGCCAGTCTGCAGCTCTGCCTCGGCCTCACTCACCTCTCTCAGCTCACACAGGTGATTTTTATATCTGTTCTACTGATGGTATTATTAAATTTTTCAAAATTCTGTATGAGGAAAGGAAAACAGTCCAATTCTCTATCCTGCTACTCTTCTTTCCATTGTTGGTAGTAGTAAAAAGTTGCATATCATTCCATCCAAATTTGTTATGTTTACATCCATAAATCTTATGGTGAGAAGCAGTCCAGAAATGGACTAACATGGATCTTGTAGCTTTTTTTGTTTTCCTTATATTTTGACAGATTCTGGTGTGTTTTCCCCAATTCCGTTGCTGGGCCTAGTACAGTATGAAAAGAATATTGAACAGCTTGTAACATGTAGTAAAGGTCGTGGAGTCAGTGAGTAGGGTATTACATTCTACTCCTAGTGCTTTTGCTCCCTAGGATTTGTGATGTTAGGCACATTGCTAGAAATTTCAGTGCTTCAGTTTCCACAATAATAAGTTGGTGATTGTTTTCTTTCACTTTTAAAGCATCTGAACCACTTGAATTGTTTGAATGAATGTGTATAGATTAGTTATATTATTGCCTTCATTTTGAAAGGGAACAGTTTTAGCATACCAAAATACACTTCTGCAAAGATTTATTCTCTCTCATGTTTTTTTAGCGTTGGTAATAACTACACACCAAAATTGGAGCCTCACACCAATCCTTATGTTGGCAATGTCACTGAATACTTTGTATAATTGTTCTCAGATGGTAAAAGAGAAAGTGCAGTGTTTCAGTTGCATTTTTCAAGAGAATAGTGGGTTTAGTAAGGCACTTGCAGTTTTCTAGTGGAAGCAACATAATTAGAGAAAGTACAGTTGTTCTCTTCAAATTGAGGAGCAAGCTGTCGCAACCAGTTATCCAGATGTGTGGTGAGTTCAAGGCAGCATATTATTTACAGTTTCTCAAACTGTAAAAGAGGAATAGAATAGAATTGTTCAGTTGGAAAGGACCTTCAAAGATCGCCTAGTCCAACTGCCTGACCACTTCAGGGCTAACCGAAAGTTAAAGCATATTTAAGAGGGCATTATCCAAATGTCTCTTGAACACTGACAGGTGTGGGGCATCAAGGACCTCTCTAGGAAACCTGTTTCAGTGTTTCACCACCCTTGTAGTAAAGAAAAATTTTTCCTCATGTCCAGTCTGAATAATACTGTTGATGTCAAAGCTGTTGACACATGACTTTGAAGGTAGAAAAGGATAGTATAAGGATTAAAATAGAGTAAGTGTAAGCTCTTCTTTTCCTTAAGCTGGGCAGTGTGTACTATGTTTTCACAATCTTGCTTTGGAAGATTTGCAACTTCTTCAGTTACCCAGGATCCATAAAATCATAGAATGGTTTGGGTTGGAAGAGACCTTAAAGATCGCCTGGTTCCAACCCCTCTGCCATGGGCAGGGATGCCACCCAGTAGATCAGGTTGCTCAGGGCCCCATCCAACCTGGC
>VXAL01005891.1:162398-200752 GCA_013399475.1 Chauna torquata | reverse complement strand
TAGCGCTGTCATTTATGGAGTTAAATATCTTAACCTTTCCGATAAATTGTTTTTGAGTTCTCCCTTAATATTCTTTTACGTGACTACATCTAATAAATACTGAAATAGATGTGTTCTGAAGTGTAGAATGAACAGATCCTAGTTTGTGGAAGTAAATCTGTTTTCAAATAACTAAGTTTGTTGAAGAGAGCAGTATAGAACTGATATTTCACTATTTCTTTGTCTTTTTTATTTTTTATTTTTATTTTTTACACCCACTGAATGATATACTTGAATCAGAAAATGAAAACTGGAGGTCTGCCTATCTGATTGGTTTCATGTACTTTCTCAAAATCTGAAACAGCGAGCGCTGTGCAGCCTCCTTCTCTGTATTTTTAAAAATTTGTAAAGATGATGAGGGACCACTTCAGAAACAGTAGTGTTAAGTATACATGTAGAATGCTTCCTTTTCAGTGCTAGATAAGTAAGATTCACATTAATCTAGAGATTTATTAACTGGAGACCAGAAGCAGTTTTCACATGTTACAACAGAGCACAACTTTGATCTTTACAAGCAGCTAAAAGTCAAAGCACGGACAGAAAGGTCCATAATAAGCCTATCATGATTATGCTCAGATGAACGCAGCACATCATTTCCTGTTAGCCTGCTTTTTGTTTTGTTTTGTTTTATATTGGAAGTGAAGAGATTAATGGAATTATCAATTTAATGGAGTTCATGGGTTACATACTCCACTTCTCTAAACAAAGCTGAAAGTAAATGAAAATGTCTCCTGTGAGGACTGTTCAATTGAAAATAAACTATTGGTGTGTCATATTCTAGGAAACAAGTTGAATCAGATCTTTCCAGTTAAAACATGTGGTTGAGATGATCTTGTGTCTTTTAGGAGAGCAAGCCTATAAAAAGGATAAAGCAAGAGAAAATTTGGTTGCGTATTTTTGCCAGTAGCCTATTCTTGGAAAATTGTTTGGATGAGAAGATAAGCTAGGGAGATCAGGAAAGAAATTTTTGCAGTTACATTAGCTGGTATTGGCTGCAGATTTTTCGTTCTGTATTTGAGGAACAGTTTGCCTTGCCTTGATGCACCGTGCTTGTGTATATGCATTAAATCCTATGTAATTTTTGAAGCAGCTATTTCTGGAATGCCAAGAGACTTAATGGAGTGGGGGACAGCAGGGGGGAGTTCTGCTATTAGAACTCAGATCTGTTTGGAGGTCAGAATTCAAACCTCCAAGAAAACATACTCTGGACCTGTAATGGTCCTGATGGAACTGAGACTCCTTAGCAAAAGAAAGATTTTCCACTTTAATCCTGTTGGATCTAGATTCTGTGACGATTTACATGTAGAAAAACATGAGGTAGGTTATTGTCCTCCTGATGTTTCCAGAACCCCCTGACGTTCAAGAGGTAGAGATTCATTTTATAGAAATAGGTATATGTGACCGTTTGTGTTGGGAAATTTCACTGTACTAGAATCTCTTTTAACATAATGAGAGTGGCTCTAGGATTAACCATGAGGTTAACTGCAGCTGCACGAGGTTAACTGCAACTAGCTGCCATACTGTGAGATAGGGAAGAATGTAGTCTTGGCTGTGTGCTGAATTATGTATGGTATTGTGCTACAGCTGAAATTCATAAATGATTTACTGCGGCTTGACAAGTTACTACCCATCAAGTGAACTGCGGTAAATTCTTGGCGTACATGCTTCTTAGCCTGCAGCAAAGCAAGGCAGTGCAGTCCTGCTAACTTTAAGTTGTTCTGAAGTGATGAAACCTTCCCAGTGCTGTGAGAGTTAACCTTTCCCAGCAGTGGCTTTTCTTCTTTTTTTCTTTCAAGAGATGACTTCGTGAGATCTAGTGTGATGAATAATCTTTTCTTCAGTTCCTAGAATTAGGATATGTTCAGCTTTTACCACACGAGTTGCCAGGGAATTACGAAGACTGTCTTATTTCTGTGCGAAACAGCCAGGATATTACGTGCTGTCCTTGGTAATGCAGGGGAACATCTATACAGTATGAAAGTTTATTGATTTCCTTCACTTGGGATAATATAGCAAAGATGCTCTTACTGTGCTGGCTTCCAATAAAAGAGCAGCCAGGCAGGGGTCTTGATGTCCTATATGAGAAGACAGATAAGAACAATAATTTGACAAATAGAAGAATCTCATTTTGTTGAAAAAGTCAGCTGGGGACTGAAGAGCTCCAGAAAGAAGTTTTTGGACTTCTTCCCCTCCACAGGTAGAATAAAGTGACTGATACCAAGCAGCTTTGTAGAGTTACATGCAGATGTCTGTAAACTGAGCTATCTTGGAAACCATGTTTGGTACCAGAAACAGCAGAGCATCTGTAGTAATCAGTCCAGATTAGCAAGGCTGGTTGTTAATGCATTGAGCTATGTAAACATTCTTCACAAAGACATCAAATCTAGGCTGAGTGAAGTAGTTTCAAAGTTCTTCAGCTAAGCATGTAGTGTGGCTCAGGTAGCTAGCCATGCTGCATAAAAGACAGCAACATATGATAGTGTTATCATCTGCACTGCATTACGTAGTATGGCTTTACATGGAATTTTACAAAGCTAGTTATTTTGGTAACACTTCCCATCTCCTAACTATCTGTACCTTCCATTTTTAAACGAAGTAGTGGTTAGAATGTAATCCCTTTCGTTTCTATCGGCCATAGAACCTATCTTGGTAAAGATACTGAGTTATGTTATGTCATTTTAAATGTACAGCTTTTCATGAGAAAATAGCATATGATTTTTTTTAGCAAGAATTTAGATTATATTTAATTTTTTTTTCAAAACTTTGGTAATAGCTTAAATATGGATAATGAAATAACTTCTGTATGTAGAGTTGAAAGTTGTGTTGTGTCAGTAAGTTGTACTTTGCAGCTATCATTCTGTCTTAATTAATTTTCAGCAGACTCAGTTTTAAATATTCCTAAAATATTGGTGTGTAATACCGATACCAAATGTCTTCTTTCTCTTAGAGGAAATGTGAACTTCTGAAATACAACAACTCTTTCTTCTGAGACTGAAGTAGTTTTTATACTTACTCTGTATTTAGCTCATTAAGTTGAGACTTGTTATTTTCCTTCTTCTTTAATTTGGTAGTTAAGCATGGGAAACAGTAACTAGTTTTTATATTAAATGGCTTCACTCATAAGCAGTGAATATAACCCTGAAAATGCTCTTTCACTCTGATAAAACCTTGTGATCTGTTATGCTCTCGTAGTCATCCTGTTCATCCCAAGAGAAGCTACACCAGTTACCATACCAACCAACACCTGATGAACTACATTTTTTATCTAAACATTTCTGTACCACTGAAAGCATTGCGAGTGATAACAGGTGCAGGACCACTGCAATGCGCCCTCGCTCCAGAAGTCTCAGGTGAGTTTGTCTATCTGGTAAGAGGGGCTGAATCTAAATTTATATACTTTGGAACATCATGGTTTTGTGCATTGGGAGCATTCTTTATTTTCAAAATTGCTGAAGTATAACACAAGAAGTAAAAATGTGTACGTGAACTATTAATAATCCTTTTTAATTGTTACTCCTTGTTTTGGTCATTTACTTCAGCATTTAGTAGTGTAAGCTGGGGCTTAAAGGAGGCAACTAACCTGTATGAAATGTCTTGGTGAGCTAGTCCTTACTCATCTGACATCTCTTCTAGATTTTGAACTGTTTACAGAATATAGTCTTTATTTGCAAAAGTAATTTGAAATGTATTTATGTTCTAGGAGTGTCTGGAAAGAAATGCAGTGAAGAACAAATGGGCAGGGAGTTGTGGGGAATGTATTCATTTGTTTTCTTTAACCAAAATGAACTTCAGTTTCTTGTTTCCCAAAGAGTAGGCCTCTACAGTTTTCTTTGCAGTGGCCATTTGTGTAAGGTGTGTTTCATCGAAGATTATTTTTTTTAATTGTTCTCTTTTGCCCTTTTAAATAGCTGTAAGTTACTTCTTTTGCTCATGCAAGAAACTCTTATGTATGTATTTTAAGAAACCCCTATGTACACGTTATGATAAAGACACTCCTAGAGTGGAGTTTTGTCCATTGTCTTTGTGGAACCTTTTTCTTGTTCCACATCTTTTACACCAGGCTTAGATGGTGGGCTAGTGTCCTAACCCAGGAAAGTCAGATGGAGATTTTTAAAGTAAGTGATAACAGAGAATGAGGCTTATGATGGTAAAAAGGAGTTTCCTAGGTTAGCCAAGGCCATGAGTACCTTTTATGTATGGTTTTCCTACCAATCTCATGCTTTTTGGTTGTTTTTCCAGGCACAGTGTCCCTGGCATTTATTTTCTATTAAAAAAATAGATTAAAAAAAACTTCTGAACATTTTCACTTGCAGCTACCAGAGTTCTTGATAGGGTCTTGCTATTTTGATTGTATGTAACCTTCAAAGGGGCAGGTATGGTCATACATATAGTCAACTGTTAAATATATCTCTGTTGCCCTTCTGAGAAAAAAAGTAATGTCATGAGTGTTGCAAAGCTGCGTGTATCCTGAGCTGTAGTTACAAACTAAGAAAATAACATACTAGACAGTTAGATGTCAAGCACGTGATCTAATTTTTAAGGCCTGGTCAGAAATAGCAGAAAGGATCCAAGTGTGCCACTGATTAGAGAAAGTACCTGTCTAGTGAAGCGTATGCCGACTTTTTGGTGCAAGTAAGCTGTACAGAAATGTAACTACTAATTCTAGCTCATGCCGAGACAAGTTTAAAGAGATGATTTGCTGTGTTTGCAGCCCTGGACGTTCTCCTACTTGCTGTGACAATGAAATAATTATGATGAACCATGTCTACAAAGAAAGGTTCCCAAAGGTAATGAATTATATTTAAGATACACAGTATCTAAATTGATAGGCAACGTAGGTTTTAAGTAAATGGTGTTTTTGTTATGGGGACTAATGATCCAAGCATGTAATGGGTTTCATAAAGCATCACCAAGCTCTTACTAGGAAGATAAAATCACAGTAAAGAAAATCCTTGCTGAGAAGAACTGGACATCTGTTTGACAAAGCTGCTGAACTGGTTTTGAAATTAATCGTGCTGGTAATGTATTCTGCTGATTGGAAAGCAACAATACTGTACTTGGGGTTAGTGTATGCTGAATTAGTAAACTGAAAACTGTTTCTGTTGCTCAGTCTTGCGCAGAATCTGCTGATACGCCTGTAAATTCCTTTCTTCAGTGCCATTTCTCCCTTTTCCCAAGCACTTTTTATATACTTATTTTAATGGTGAAAATCAGTACCCAGTTGTGAGAGTTTGACTGTTATATACCAAATCAGAAATGTTGCTGTCTTGTTCAGAGATCTCAGACAAAAATGAGTGCCTTGGTGTAGGAACATTGCTAGGAGCACTGTGCTCTCAGTTGCTCCTAGAATTTTGATGATTCTTTGAAAATAAAATAAGGTTAAGCTGATACATTTCCAAAAAGTGCCTTAAAATAGGGGAAAAAAAAAACTTCATATATCTTCATAGAAATTTCTTTATGGAAGTATGAAGATACTTGTAGAGGGATTGAACAGCGGTCAGTCATGTGAAATGACCTGCTCATTTCAGTGGGTGAGGTATGAATGAAGAGGTGTGGGATTACTTTTTAATAAGGAAAATACTGCAATATCTTTTCTTTTTTTTTTTTTAACCATCTGCAACTCTGTGAGAAACAGACAGTTGGTTCTATAATGCAAGCACAACCAGCAACCTGCAGACACATCTAACAGGACCTGTGAGCCTGTGATTTTTTTAATCAGTTAATGGGCTTTCATACTCAGTCTATTGAAACAATTTTGTGCGGTAGCCTGGACAAAAGGAAGGAAGATATTCAGGTCTATAGCATCTGCTGTTTTAGCAGAACAGACAAAGACTGAGTTCTCATTGCTTTTATTTTGATTTGGACTTAAAGTTTTACAGTCATGAATGTTGCTTTAATTCTGTTAGTGAGTGTCATAAGGTTAGTGTTTATGGCTGGTGGCAGACAAAACGTAGTATCCACATAACAGACCAGTAAGGCAANTTTTTTTTTTTTTTAACCATCTGCAACTCTGTGAGAAACAGACAGTTGGTTCTATAATGCAAGCACAACCAGCAACCTGCAGACACATCTAACAGGACCTGTGAGCCTGTGATTTTTTTAATCAGTTAATGGGCTTTCATACTCAGTCTATTGAAACAATTTTGTGCGGTAGCCTGGACAAAAGGAAGGAAGATATTCAGGTCTATAGCATCTGCTGTTTTAGCAGAACAGACAAAGACTGAGTTCTCATTGCTTTTATTTTGATTTGGACTTAAAGTTTTACAGTCATGAATGTTGCTTTAATTCTGTTAGTGAGTGTCATAAGGTTAGTGTTTATGGCTGGTGGCAGACAAAACGTAGTATCCACATAACAGACCAGTAAGGCAATTGCTTTTCTGAGCTGGTAATTGGGGAAAAGTCATCTGCCACTTTGCCTTTCTATTTGCTTGCTTTTTTGCTTCAGTCATTTCACATATTGCACCTAGGAAACTTCTTAGGCACTACAGAAAAGTTGTAAAACCAGAAGTAAGCTTTGAAGTTGTAAGGCTGATTTATTGTATCATGTCTATGTTTGTATATAGGCCACAGCTCAGATGGAAGAAAGGCTTCAGGACATCATAACGAATCATTCTCCAGAAAATGTCCTTCCCCTGGCAGATGGAGTGCTCAGTTTTACCCACCATCAGATTACAGAACTGGCTCGAGATTGTTTGGATAAATCCCACCAGGGCCTCATCACATCACGTTACTTCCTTGAATTACAGCAGAAATTAGACAAATTGCTACAGGAGGTATGAGCTATAAGAATGTTGTTATGTTTCGTAGAAAAATTGTTCAGATATGTTTGCCTAAAATTTGCTATCTTGAAATAATTATGACTCTTGCACTCAAATAATTGTCAAAGTGGTAATTCATAGCAGTTTTAGTCTGTGTAATGACCACTACAAGGACCAAAAGGCATCCTACTGCAGTCTAGGATAAGTAGGTTGTAAAGATTCAGAAACAACAGCATTTTGTCAGGCAGTGCAAGTTATAAGTTGCTTACAGAAGGGTGTGCATAAGCCCTAAATGAGGAGGCTTGCCATTCCATTTACTGTGGATAAATGAGGAGACATACACTCTTTCCACTTTATCAACCCTACTAATTGCCTGCTGTGTTTACAAAGGAGACAGCAACACTTAGGTTTTCATTAGCTGGAGGTTATTTAATTATTTAAAAATTTATTCCTTTCATAGTTAAACTGTTTATTAAAAGAAATTGTCAGTTCTAAAAGCATTGAAACTTCCATATAATAGTCAGCTAAATGAATTAAGAAAAACTTGAAACTTGCTAAAGAAATGTGCTATGCTGTAAATCAGTACGGTTTATAGATGTATCATTTTTAAAACGAATTAATATGCTACAAGCTGTAATTATTGTTTGTGTGGGACTTGATAGTACACTGTGAACCAAAGTTACTGTGATAGATCAGCAGATTTGATAGACTTGAAATTTTCCCACTGAGATTTTAAGATGTTGTGCCTATGTTAATTTAAATCTTTTCTTCTGTTTTCTTTTAAATGCAGGAGCAGTCACTAAAGATTTTGGTTGATTTTTTTTTCTCTGCTGCTTTTTTATTCTATTCAGTAAATATTTTTTATAACTAATTTCTGCAACTACTGCATTTTGACCCTTTTCATAACGCAATGCAAGAATTTAGACATCAGTGAGGTATTTCTCGGTTATTGAAACCCTGTTCTTTGAGCAGGGAAAATAAGAGCTTGCTTACTAGTCAAAAGGAATCTTGAACTAGTGACCTTCTTCTGAAGTACATTTTTATGTACTTTACTCTGCCAAAGTGCAGACAGAGTTGGCCAGTTGGTTGGAGATATCTGGCTAGGAATTATGTTACGGTAGTGATAATGTCAAAATACAAAGAAACATGTCTTAAAAGCTAAGATCCACTGAACTGTATGTGTTATCCCTTAAAATGGCTGCACAGCAACTAGAGTTTAGAGCACAAGCTGGCTCTCATTCACTTAAAAACAACAAAGAACCCTTCAGAGAGTTATTCTCCAAGCTGTATAAAAGTTGTCTATTGTTTAAAAAACAGCAACAAAAGACTCATTTGTCATATTCTATCATGCAAACTCTATATTATGTTAAAATTTTCTGTTTTGCAAAGATACGTTTCCTTACAATGTTCAGGCTTAACTTCTGAGTAACTGCAAAGTACCTGTCAATAGCATAATACTACAGTAGGAAAACTTGCTCCTTTGGATATAATTCCTTAAACAATGTACAGGCTGAACTTTCGAGTAACTGCATAGTGCCTGTCAATAGCCTAATACAAGAGCAGGAAAACTTGATCCTTTGCTCAGCTTAGCTGTGGGCACCCAGTTGTGGTTTGGATTCATGTGACGCATTTATTATCAATTTCCAGCTGTGACATTCAGGAGAAAGCTGTGCCTCCTACTGCTACTTGGCATATTGTGATTACTTTGCGTAACCAGGGGAAGACTCCGTCGATGTTTGAGCAGTTTGGTTCAGCTGACATTTTTATAAATCTAAGGTTGAGGTTAAGTGGATCCGAAAGCTTTCCTGCTTCATCCTTCCTTAATGTAACATTTATTGAGTCTTTTGTTCATGTACACACCTGAGTGTTCACAAAACTGTACGAAGTTGCTTGAAATTTTGCTGGTGATTAAAACAGGCAGACATTTTGTTTACAAAAGAGTTCTCTTCAGACTTGGTTGATAGTGTGCAGAATACAAATGCTTGTGTCCAATTAAGGTTCTTCCAAACCTATTGCAGAGTGCTAGATGGTGTTTGTGCCTCTTTTCTTCTTTCCTTTTTTAAGCTTTACAGATCAATTCTTTTCAAATATTTGGTGTGTTTTTAACTTACAGTGCTTATGTTGAGAACAGCATGTAGTTTCATATTTTTGTAGGATTTTTAACTGCAAAAATATAATTTAAAATCTATTTTATATGAAAAGTACTTAGTTGTCCATATTAATCACTTTCAAAATGCTAGTTTCTTAGTTTTCTTTCAATTGTTTTTGTGATTTTGACTAAGTAAGAGATGAGGAAAAACTTCAGTTTATACTATTCAGAAAAAAGAAGTACTTTGGGTGGCATTTGAAGGTCTGTTGCTTTGTTTTAGGTAGAAGGCCTTCTTTGCATTTATTAGCATCCTTAAATTATACCTTTTGTTCTTAGAGGAGAAAGTTTAAAAGAAATTTGAAACGCAGTTCAGACCATTGCTTTTACCCTCTTTGTCGTCATCTTCGTGGAACTCAATTTAAATTGTCTTCCTTTTTGCTCGTACCTGTATGTGGCCTCTGTCTACAGGAATTAGTATGGTCTCCTGTGGATGTAGTTCATTGTTACTTGAGTATGGCTTGTGGCCATAGGAAATCAGTACCAATTTGGCATGGATTATTTGCCCTTGTTTATTAATATGTTTTGTTTTTATGTCAGTTTTGATGTCATCCTAAAATTGTTGACTAAGATTGAGAGACAAATGTACATATAGTCAGATGTATGTTGAATTGAATTGTAGTCCCTTTTGTGAAACAGATAATGGTTATACTATATAACTAAAAAAAAAAAAGGCATATATGTCCATTTTAGGCACTTTTACTTCATTGTTAAAGTGTTAGAATTGTACAAATTGGATTACTTCAATTTGAAATCATAACATCGCTATTCTTTGACATTTCTGCTTGTGTCTTGAAAATGGTGTACTGTTTGTCTCAAGTACGTGCTTCAAAACCTGCAAGGATGTCCCAGGTATACTTCCCTGAGTTGCACATTGAATGTGGTTTGTTTTATTATCCCTTTATGTCACCTTTTAGGCTCAAGAGCGATCAGAGAGTGGAGAACTGGCATATATTAAGCAACTGGTCCGAAAAATCCTAATAGTTATTGCTCGTCCTGCTCGCTTACTGGAATGCCTGGTAAGGTGATGCTACTATAAGTGGGTTTTCTTACTTGTTACTGTGGGTAATTTTCTGGATTAGTATTCAAGGCCCTTTACAATCATTTTCTGAAATGTTAAACAACTGGGCAGGACTTCATCGTTGGTGGGATTGTTTTTACTTTTATTTCAGGAACATGAGACTAGCAGGGACCTCCTGCAGTTGTGTTTGGCTCCCCGCTATTGCAAATTCTATGGTATTAAATCCCTTTCATAAGTTTAGGAAGCTCCAGTTTAAAACCAGTTGTGTTTTTCTGTTGTTTTGTTAGGCTTTGCTATTCTCTTGGGAAGGCTTTTCCTGAATTACAATTGCTTAGTGGTTTTCCTCTTGTTGTTCTTTTTACAAGTTTTGAAATTTTGTTGCACTGAACAGTTGCCAGAGCTATAAGCAGCTTGCAGGCAGCTCTGCAGTGCCTTATGTAGGGGGAAGGGTTAGGGTATCTGGTTACACAGGTAGCCTGAATTATTCTGGGGACCCGAAGAAACGGAAGAGTTCATTTACTTTTGCATGAGCGTGGCATGGGTGTTGCCAGCCTGAGCTAACTTGGGCCAGGCCACGTGGGCGTGTTTCTGCTTTCCCTGCCTCTGCTGTGAGAGCTGAGGAGGCTCAGGTGTAGGAAGTTGCTTCTGTGCACAGAGCCAATATGCTTCAGTTGTTCAGTGAATGTAATAAGTGCTCACAGAACACAGTGTACTCAGGAGGATGGTGTAGACACCCAAATACTGTGTAAGAGCCAGCCTGAGTCCAACAGGCCTGGCAGGCAGCCTGAGCTGACTTTGCTGAGCTGCTGTGCTTGCCAATACCAGGATCACAGTGTTGACGCTGCACACGGCTATTTGAGGCTGGCGAGGATCTGCATATGTGGGAGCCGCTAACCTGCTGCTGGACGCAAGTTATGCTTGAAAGTGTCATAACTGCATTTGCATGCCACTGAATCTGAGCTAGTCAGTCTTTCCAATCTGATCTTGGCTCTGCACTGTGTTTCTTCATCTGTAGCACAGTTAATCCACAACCTGGATCATTCAGCCATGGGCATTTTGAGACCTGACTCTGTTTTGTTTTGGAAATACCATGTCTAAGTGTTCCCAGTTGCAATTTGCTCATGACTTGCAGTTCAGAAGAAATCTAAAATACGATATGAGCTCTGGAGCAGCATGAAAGATGTAAAGATAACATCAGGTTCTGGAGAAGAGGATACCTTGGCATATGCTGCCTGTGCCACTGAATCCAAACTTACTTTATGCCTTTGCCCTGTCCCCTGAAATGCTCATTCAGTCATGTCTAGAATGATCTTCCTTGCTTCGTTCTCAAAGTTTACATAATCATTCTCCAGCCCTTTAGCCAATTTCTCATATGATGTCTTGCTTCCCTTTGGTCCACGTCTTCATCATTGCACATCCAAAAATGCCCTTAAATGCCTGCTGTGGGATGACGGACCTAGGCTTCTTTGTTGCACTTTGTCCTCCCTTTACATGCTTGCATCCTCCCTCCCACCCACTCCTGTTCTCAGTCTTATCTTTTCATTCAGATGCTTTCCTGGTGACCCATTTGCCTACTAGTTCATTCTGCCTAAATTCCAAGTTTTATAGTTAGTTAGTCCAAATCTCCCTTCTCTTGGTGCCCAGTTTCTGCCCCTGTGATTTTATCCCAGCCTACCTCCTCTGCCATACCACACTTTAACTGGAGCTGCTGTACATACTGTATTGCTCCCTTTGCTGGGCCTGCTGATGTGAATGGAAGGACAGTTTTGTCAGGCCAGGAAATGAGCTTTCTTTCTCAGTTCTGGTGCTTAGTTGCTTCCAGCTGTTTAGCTTTTCAGAGCAGCAGTGGCAGAGAAAGCCAGTACAGCTTCTTCAGAGTGTTCTTACTTCAGATGGAGGTTTAAGGTGGAATATAGCGTCTCTCTGCACCATATGTTTCTGCAGAGGCAGGTAGCTTGAACAAATTTAGGCAGACTATCACAAATCCCACATTTCTTATGCAAGGTGTTAAGCCTATCCCATAAAGGTCACTGGAAACATTTAATCTTGCAAAAACAATGTTGTTATTTTTCCATAGCCTCTCTCTGGAAACTTTTGAATAATATCAGCTAATATTTTTAAATGTCTGTCTGAAATAGGTATGGAAGATTTCAGCCTCTATAAGAAAGTTCATAGCATTACAGCAAATAAATCCAGCACTTTCATCATGAGGAGTTTCATGTGCTGTACAGTAATGCAGTCAGTGTTCTTATGGCAATCTTAGCTCAGGTGTATGTGGTATGTGGGTTCCTATTTTTATTGACATGTTAATCACACGAATCATATGAATAAAGCTTTTTTATTTTCATGTGTCAAGAGCTACTGCCAAATTTGAAAGATTTTCTCCACTTGCAGTGGCTTCAGTACATGAAGAAAGAAACACAAAGTTAGAACTAAAGATGAGGACATAAATTTCTTGCTTCTGATATTTACATGTGTATCTGTATAAGTGTTTGTATGTGTATGCTTTATATATATATGCATACATATTTATGTGCTTAAAGGTGTCTGTTCTGAAATTACCTTGACTTACTACGAAGTGGAAGAGAAGCTGTGTAAATGTGTCTACTACTGCTGCTGGTAAGGAGAAGATGTTTTCATGATGAAGGCAGATAGTTAAGTCTTGGCACATATCATCACATTGCTGTGTTCTTCAGTGCCAAGGAGTAACATGTAAGAGATACAGCTGGAGACAGCATGTAAGATGAGAAGAGTAAGACTAAAAAAGCACGTAATGCTTAGTTACACAATTTAGATTTCTAGGCAGTTTAGGACTGTTCAAAGACTTTGAGCTAAATCAGGGAGTTTGGATATTTCATGATTTTGTGGTAAATCCAGTGAAGTAGGCTGAAGGTGATGAAAATAGTTTCATGAAAAATAAAAAACTGAGATTGTTTCTTATAAGGCTGAAAATTCCAAAGATATTTCATTTGACAAACACTGCAAGTCCTCCTGGTAGCTGCAGTGGTGTTTGTATGTTTCCAAAATGAAGCATGATAAGTAATCTCTCAAGCTAATTTCTCTTCCAGATTGGGAATTCCCAAGTCCTCAGTAGGGTAAGGAGCTAGGACAGGAGCCTTGTGACTAAGCAGGCAGACAAAAGCCCCAGGGAGTAATGGCAGGGCAAGAAATGACCTGCATGGAAGCTAACCAGCTCAGCAGCCTCCCTGGCTTCTGCTGGAATTTTTGATAGAACTGACTTGCTCCATCAAAAAGTCTGGTTAGTTGCATCGGTGTTTCATGACCATGTTTTGGGCTTACATGGCAAGGTTTCGGTAGCAGGGGGGCCACAGAGGTGGCCTCTGTGAGCAGAGCCCAGGAGCTGCCCCATGTCAGATCACAGCCAGCTCCAGCCGGCTCCAAAAGGGACCCACTGCTGGCCAGAGCTGAACCAGTGAGCGATGCTGGTTGTGCTTCTGGGAGAGCAGAGCTAAGAAAGGGAAAAAACTGCTGCGCAACAGCAGGTGGGAGAGAGGAGTGAGGAACAGCCCTGCAGACACCAAGGTCAGTGCAGAAGGAGGGCAGGAGGTGCTCCAGGCGCCGGAGCAGAAGTTCCCCTGCAGCCCATGGAGAGGACCATGGTGGAGCAGTCCACTCCTGAAGGATGCACCCTGTGGTACGGACCCGTGTTGGAGCAGTTCTTGAAGAACTGCAGCCCACGGGAAGCCAACGTAGGATCAGTTCGGGAAGGATGGAATCCCATGGGAGGGATCCCACACTGGAGCGTGGCATAAGCATGAGGAAGGAGCAGCAGAGACAAAGTGTTATGGACTGACTGCAACTCCCGTTCCCCATTCCACTATGTTGCTCATGTTGGGAAGAGGTAGAAGAACTGAGATTGAAGTTAAGCCTGGGAAGAAGGTGGCTGGGGGGAAGGTGTTTCTAGTTTGCATGTATTTCTCGTTGCCCTACGCAGTTACGAGTTAGCAATAAATTAAATTAATCTTCCCCAAGCCAAGTCTGTTTTGCCCATGATGGTAATTGGTGGGTGTCCTCCCTGTCCAACCCATGAGTGTTTTTTGTCACATTTTCTCCCCACCCTGCTGAGGAGAAGTGAGAGAGTGGCTTGGTGGATGCCTGAGAGCTAGCCAGGGTTAATCCACCACACTGACTGGAAGAATTCTTAGTGGCTCTCACTCTGTTAAGCATTGCATCTGTTGTGGTCTGTGGTTGGGAAGAACATCTTGAAGAATATAGTGGCTGTGTGAAAGAAGTTTTGATATGAATTCATACAGAAAGATAGCAAAAGGCTATTTAAAAAAAAAAAAAAAAGGAAAATGACCTTTTAATAATCTTCCTTGTTCTGTTCAATGCTTTCCTATTTTTATCTTCTGTTAAGGTGGTGAAATAAACTTATTTCTGAGGGGCTTAGGGGATAGGCAGGGATTTGAGTTACTATTTTTTTCTCTCTCTTGGAGGCTTGACTTTTACGCATGGGATAAATTATAGTAGTAATATAGCTGGTTCCCAAAGGGTGATGTTTCATTTCTGGTTTTAGAACAATTGGATCAATGAAGCTCAAATGTTGTTTTCAGCAACTGAGAATTTTGACTTTGTTTTAAAGTCACTGATTTATTTAATTGTATTTTCCATAAAATACAGTATGTACATATTGATTTAAAACACTTCCAAATTTCATTTGGAAGTGAAAGCAGAGAACAACATATTTACGTAGTTGCTTTATTTCAGCAGTAGATTTTTGTATGCAAGCAGCTGCAGGGAGATGAAGTCTTCTTATGTGAAATCTTGTCACTGAACAATGTATTGCTGATTATGGTCACTTCACTGAATACTGTGGGAAATTTTGGGGGCAAAGAACTTCATGTTATAAAGTAGTGCTCTGAAAGAATGGTATGACATTTCATGGCTTAAAGTGTGTTGTATTGTATAGGAATCATAATAGAATAATAGGTTACTAATAATAGAATAATGAGACATTGTTTTTAATCAGGGAAATTTCAAATATTTGTGATAGAAACAGCAGAGGCATTTGTTATATTAGGTTCTAAGATGTCGATTTCTGCAGGGAGAATAATGATGATTCTTTTTCTTCTAGGAATTTGATCCTGAAGAGTTTTACTATCTTTTGGAAGCAGCTGAAGGCCATGCTAAAGAGGGACAAGGCATTAAAACAGACATCCCTCGATATATTATTAGTCAGCTGGGCTTAAATAAAGATCCTCTGGAAGGTAAGTGCATCTCCTGGTCCAGCTATAGACTCCCAGATGCTTCCTTCTCAATGTATTTAATGTTGTGATATACTCTGTGTGTACCTCAAAGAGTTAAGGTAAAGATGGTAGCAGAACAAGCATTCCCTAATGCACGGGATTCTCTTACAAGCTTAAAGACATTAAAAAGGCCGTCTAAGATTTTCTGCTATGAATATCCTTATGTGATACTCATCTTCTTCTTCCAGTCTGGCAACATAACTTCTTTATTTTAACTCTAGCTGAAATTTACAGGTATAATTTGATACCTGCTGTTATCCAGCCATAGGTATAAATGAAACTGGACTGAAATGTTATTTGCCTTTCAGTACCCCTAGCTTTCCACATCTTACACTCCCTGAAAAGTGTGTCTTCCATTCCTATTAAAACTGTGAAGATTTACTTTCCTGACTAACTGATGTGTCCTGATGAGGACTTCCATAGGGGGAGGCTGGGTTCCCGTGAAGGTATTGTCATTGCAAAACATTTTTTTGTTGCCCGATTCTTGTTCTAAGGATAGTGTTGGGTAAACTGTAATTATTTGTCTCCTAACCAGACTATCCTCTCTTCTGTTCTGAGAACAGACTCTGTCACTGGTGAAAAGTAGAAATTGGTTCATTGCATTCAGTGCTTGTCCTGCAATTTGAAAGTCTAGCAGAAGTGCCATCATGGAAAATTGGTCTAGCTAGTACCATTTTGCTTGTCTTATGTGTTATGACCCAGGACAAGAGAGATCTCTAGGAGTAGACTTAAAATAACAAACAATAGCAATAACATGTAATATGTTTTTTTTTTAAACCAGTTCTCAAGATGCAAGATCACATTTCATTAAATCTAAGGAGTAGTATATTGTATGTTAAAAGCAAATGCTTTTTTGTTCAAGTTCAGCAGCTTGTGAAGTTCAGCACTGCCAAGTCTTGTCAAGAATTTGGTTAGATCTAATTCAATTCATATTATGTTAAAAGATTCAAAGGAAGTTGAGCCTCTCGTTAGTCCTCTTCCTATCTTCACAAAAGAAAATTCATCCAAATTTAATACTGTTTTTATTCTGAGACATAGATGAAAGCAGTCTCAATACTTTTTGCTGGGATTCAGACTGCAGGAAGGATGTAGGACAGATCAGGAAAACATACACAAAAATTGTTTTCCATGTGGTACTGGGAAAGACCAAGAAGTAGCTTATCTTTCTACAAGATAAAAAGGTATCTGCTGGATTTGATGAGCTGTTGCTTTGGCCTAGAATGACAAATCATAAATTCTTCACAGATGAAGTATGCAGGATACAATTTTGTGGGTTGAGTGAGGATTTAGTATTACTGGCACTGATTCTGCCACTTGAACCTTGTCTTACTGATCGAATCTTTCTGTCCACTTGGCTAAAGTGTTCCTCAGCAAAAGCAAGTTGACACTAAGTTAGTTTTATGATGTCTTTGATTATTTTTAAACAGCTTATTGTGAGAGAGGTCTAGAGACAATACAAGCAAGGGATACTGTTTTCTCAGACTGAATATTTATTTTATGTGAATGTACTTTATCTAGAACACATCTTATAATTGCAGTTCGTGAACTGAGTATTGATGACTATTGCTTAAAATTTGAAACATTCCAGGATAATTTAATTTTTTTTCCTGTGGGAAAAAATGGGCTGTGTCGTTTGTCAGTAAATAGTGAGAGGCGTATGACGAATGGATTACTGATCTTTGGTTCAGCTGAAGATTTGAGCAATTAAATTATTTTGTGTATCATTTTAAAGGTTAATGTGTATGTAGATCTTTAATCAAATAATTTGGTCCATATGTTTCCTTTTACTGCTTTCCTGTTCCCCCACAAAAAGTTATGTTTATAAGCAGTGTAAGTCACTGTGTACTGACTTCTTGAATGATCTGGTTTTGGTTTTAAATTGGTACCTCTGTGTAAAAGGACATTCCATAAGCAAAAATAAAAAGAATGGCACTACAAGTTTATGCCCTTAAATTAATCACATACAGAGAGAATTATTTGGAAGCACTGTATTCATTAGTATAAAAAGTATTACATGAAAGTCATTCTCCTGAGAGAGCTTTTAAATTTCTTGTGTCCAAAAATAGAAAATATTTAAGTAGCAGAAGAACCAGAAATCCTTCAAATAAAAAAAAGTCAGTAACTCCAGTTATCCTGACACATAGAATTGTATTTCCAAATAAGCTGTTCAATTATGCCTGCAGTGTTTATAAATGTTCATGGAAGGGATTTCACTCCTCTGCAGAAAAAAACAGCCTAATGCTTTAGCCCCCTCTCTCCTAGCATCCTTTGTTTGCTGCCATAGCTGTAGTGTCCTTTCTTTGAGGGAAATGATGCATGCATTACTTGGAGATAATGCCAGATAAATTTATAATGTACTAAAAGCAATACCACAACAGATTCATCACTTATCAGAGACTGTTGGCTGCATTTCTGAAGAGTTCCCCAGGGAGAAATTTTTCCCCCTCGTTTTTAAATTACCGTCTTTACCTTTTTGAATCATGAGTCTTCAGAAATGGTTTAAATCAATGAAAGAAAAAGGGCAGATGTTTAATAGTATTTAGATGAGTTTTAAAAATCTCTTCAGGCATTGCAAAATGGTTCCATGGCTCTGTGTTTTGAAAGCTGACTCTTGGTTCCATTCCATTACTACTTACTGTTTGCAAATAATATGGATTTCTCAGATAATGGATATTTTGCAAAAGTTTTGTTTAAAAATGGCTCATTTTAATTTGCTATTTATGAAAATAATTTCAGTTGAGAAGGTTGTCAAAGTATATTTTTCTAGCATGCTTGGTTCTCACCCATACTATACAGATTTCATCAACACTTTTATTATAAAACCCTCATGTTCATGAAACTGTGAATTTTGACAGGAAGATCCACTGCAAGCTGGAATTTGGCCTGTATTATTTTAGCTTAGGCTCTCTTTTTAAAATGTTTGTTCTCATTGGAGATGTTCTTCACTGTTTATTGACTTCATATTCAGATTTTTTTAAGTCTTTCTAGCTTCTGTTAAACTTTAAAGATCTGTTTGTTTTTTTTGAAGTTATATTTTAAGTAATTCTGATTCTTACACTTCAAAAATATTGTGTTTTTCTATAGTGATTATGTGTGAGAGTTGCTCTTTAAATCTGTTCCACCAGAAAATTATCTACATGGTTAATTTGCTGTTACTGATTACACTAAATGTTGTGCAGATTGTTACCTAGAATTTCATTTGCAATAGTCACTATCATATAGAAAAATCCAGTTTAGATATTCTGTGTGATTATTGAGTTATTTTTCATATTCGTAAGTTAACAGTACTGATGATAAAATTGCACCTCACAAGCTGCAGGTAGCCTTATCTCTGATCGCTGTCACATAATTGCGATAAAGTGTGCATCGTTGGCTCTGCAGAGTATATAACTAACTATGTGTATGATTAGAGTAATGCTAAGCTTCCCACAGTCTTTTAGCTACGAGCTGTCCAATTTAGCTTTTATTGCCCACAGGAATTCTTAGTTTCTGGACCTCCGGAGTACAGAACAGACTTCAGAACTCTGCACCACAGGCTAATACTGGCAGGGACAACCTGGTAAACTTGGTGGACCCCAAAAATCTAAGCATTGCCCAGAGAACCAGTCTGTATTAGTGACTGGTACTAAAATGATAAGCATCTAGGAAGAAAATGGCTTTTAGCTGATTCTGTTAGGCATAACAGTTTTTGCATGTAAGATGCAAACCATTTGGAATCATTATCTCTCTGAACTAGAAGCTTTTTGCTTCAACTGCGAAGCTTTCGGCAGCACACCAAAGACAGGGCCCACTAGTAACCCGTAGCAGCCTTAAGATTCTCATGAGTTTTAGCAGATTAGTGCTGTCTTTCCCTTAACAATTTATAAATACACAGACCACAGAATTCCCACATCTCAGCAGTCATAACGCTATTGCTCTTTATTGGTACTTGGCTGTTTGAAGGTTACATAGACATTGAATAGCAAGTCTTCGTTTTCCATGTAGTATTTATCATCTGAATACTTAGATGACATCCTAAAAGTTATTTGGCAAGAACTACAGATAGGACAGCATATTTACTAACAATTCCAGAAAAGTTTAATTTCTCAGATTTTAGTTCTGTACTTCATTTTGTATTTACTGTAGTTTACAATGAAGTTTTTTATCTTTTTTTCTAGAAATAGCTCAGCTAGCTAACTGTGACAGTGGGACAGCAGAAACTCTGGAAATGGATGAATCAATAAGTGTAAGTTTTCCTGTTACAGTGCTGCTTTTGCTGAATCTGAGCAAGGAAAAATAAATGTGTTTTTACCCCTCCCAGTATTTTTCTCCTAGTACGTGTAAATTGATTGAATGGAGCAGTGACTAATCCTTAGACTATTGTAGAGGTGAGCACCACGATGCTCAGCAGACAGAGGGATCATGAAAAATATCAGAAGAAAACTTTCTACCTATTTTCCTAGGTGTTGCAGTATCTTTGGCTTTCACGAAGCTGCAGTGATCAACATGTGAAGGCTGTTTTACCACGGTTTCCACCATTGCTTCTTTTAGTTCTGTTTAATGTAATTATTTTCCTTTTAAGGAGGACTTTCCTACCCTTTCCTTAGAAATAAAGCATTTTAAAACAGTTTCCAGACAGTCTGATTACAGAGACAGCTAACGATCAAATTAACAGAGTCTGAACAGATCCAGTCAAGACATGAGGAGAAAATGAGCAAATTAGTAAATAACCTATTTTAGAAAGTTAGTTTGCAGTCTGGAAGATTGTGCATTATTCTTTTGAATCTGTTTGAAAATATGACTATAATAATGGGTGTCTTACTGTAGTATTTTTTCAGATGCTTGTTCAGGTTAGCAAAAGAAAAAATGAGTTGGTGGAGGTGATTGGGCTGAATATTGCCGGTTTAAATTGTCAGTTTAAATTCTTGTTTTAAAAAGTTGGTTCTTATACCTTGGATGTCAGCCAACAGTAAATGCAGTTCTAGCAATTTAGTGTTGATTTTCAGGGCAAATGGATAGAAAAAGCCAGTGCAGTTTTGGGAGTACACATAGGTAGTCCAGTGGTACTTTACTGACATTTATAAATATTAGTACAGCTTAAAATGTAGGCATGGGGTATCTGTTAAGCTAGTTTTGATATGCTACAGGAAAGACATCATCCTCTGCTAAGTGTTTTATTATCTTGAGAAGATTTCTGATTTTCTGGCAAAATACCACCTATAAAGGCTTCCATAGTTGTAACATGGAGAGTGTTCCTCACACTGCTGCTTTCATTCATCTGTATTTAAAATATTGTATTAGACTTGAGCACTATTTAGCAGAAGTATACTGACAAATTGGAGAAAAATCAGAAAGAATAACTAAAATGCTGAAGGGAAGTTCTAACTTACAAGGAGAATATAAAGGTGCAGGCTGACTTTGCAATAGCTATGAAACTGTAATTCCTAAGGTATTTGTGTTGTGCAAGTGCAAATTCCAAAGTTGAAGAAATGAAGGATAATGCAATGTAATAAAGGAGTATAACTGGGGAGGGGACGTGATGAAATGATATCAGGAAAGAAGAACACAGGGTGAATATCTAGAAACATTTTCTCAAAGTGTGGTTGTGGAATAAACATAAGATAAAGATGACACATGGAAAGTGTGAGGAAACATAACTTAAAAGTAAAATACAGAATCATTGAAAATCATCATAAATATGCAGTTAGGAAGAATCCTGTACTGGCCGGCAAATAGCCTAAATAATTTAATAAATTGTGTCTTTCTGCTCTTGCATAGTTCATTCTATTAATGCATTCACCAATCTTGCACTGAACTGTTTCTTTAGCAAGCATTTCATTGAAAATGTTCCAACCAGATCTACTTTGAGCCTTAACTGTTACTGAGCTGCCTAGATAGGGATCACACAACTCTTTGGAGACTTGGGAGGCATCTTGATAAGGATCTTGTAGGTTTGGAATAAGGAATTTGGGAGTCTGCACACGTGCACACACACACACCCTTTTCTGCTTTACACTTGTATCTTCAAGATTCATTAAAATTACAGCTAGAAAGAGAGTTGTACAGTATTCAGGACAACTCCATTTTGAAAATGTTCTGGCATACAAGTAGGTGAAAGTGTCCCCTGTCATGCTAGAATTACTGTGTCTTTATCCTCCATATTTTTCTCTGTGTATCTCTTTCCTCAGTCTATGCTAAATTATATCATAGTCCTAACATCATTTAGAAATGTACAAAATTTTATTTGAATTAACAATAGCTCATCTACTTCTGTTAGTACCAGACTGTACTGGTACGGAATCAGATTTACTCAAATGGGAAGGCAGTGGCCAGTGAGTGCCTAGTGGTATTCACAGAAGTGTATTATTCCAGATAGTAATTGCCACTAACTCCTTTACCAGAAGCTGTCATGCTTGTCTGCTGTAACCCTGGCATGTAGATGAGAGGACAGACAGCTCCAGTATAACAGATATCTTTTTGGTGAAAATGCAGCTTTGCTTCAGGAACTCCTTAGGGTCCCTCACTTTAGCAGCTGTATGGTCAACTGCCCAGGGCTTTCAGCTGGTTCATCAGGATATGACAGACTGATGACAGCTGGTGTTTTGGTTTATTTTTTATTTTTCCCTAATTTTGGAGGAAAAAAAGTACTGTATTAACTGTGTTCTTTCTCCTCTTTTACTTTGAAGAGCTCTAATACCTCACTGCAGCTCCGGAGGAAACCTCGGGAAAGTGATTTTGAAACAATTAAACTGATTAGTAATGGAGCTTATGGGTGAGTAATCCATCAGTATAACAGCTCATTTGCATTTTTTTTTGCATAACTTCCCATTATTTCTTACTGCAGGGATGGTTAAGGGGGAGAGAGTTTGTTTGCACTGCTGTTTTCTTAATTTTGCTTTCCTACTTTGCTAATACTTGAAGATCATAAGAAAAGGTTTTTGGAAGGCCACCTAAACAATAATGAATTACTGTATACAGCAGTAAATCAAAATACTAAATATCACATCACAAATATTTTTCAGAAGTAGGTATCATGTAATGCCAACAATGAAATCTGAATAAATTAAAAGGCAGATTTAAAGCCACCTTTTTAATACTAGAAACAGCTTATGTTTATGCAGATCTGAAACAGAATGAAACTGCATCTCTAAGGGAGGCAGGTTGTTAAAAATGAGTTCTTATTTGACCTAAAAACACTGGTGAAGTAGAAACAAGTTTCCTTAAGTACTGCTAAACTGCTTTCTTCCTTCTCTGTGGACTCTCTTCTATCCTCAAATTTTACCCAGTCAACTTTTAAGGAATTACTGTTACTTGGTTGAGTTTTCTGGGTACTTGGAAAGTACACAACTTACCTCCCAGTGTTATATGAGTCGTGTGTAGATAATCCTAGAAGACCAAGTGAGAATTATGTTAGCCCAGGCCTTGAATGAACATGAAATATTTTGTGGAATTATGCTACAGGGATTATGTCTACCAGTAGACAGAACTCCATCTTCAGTCTCCTTTAGTGATCAGGTACCATCTATTTAAACCTTTGTTTGGCTCCTTCTCAGTACTAAAATGTATCAGGACAGGAACTGTTGATCTAACCTGCAGGACCAGGAGAGTTGTATTGGTTCAAAATAGAGAGTTTTCTATGTGAGGTGAGAAGCCCATCAGCAAATGAGGCTATGTTGCAGAACAGCAGTGAAGGAGAGGGCTGTGTTGTTCTCCAGCACAGATAGCATTAGACTAGCTCTACTCTATGCTACCCCTGCTTGAGGTGGGAAACATCAGCGACCTGATAGGACTCTTTGAAGAGACCCTGTACATAGAAGAGAAAGCACCTATGATCTGCCCACTGGAATTTTGCGTGCTGTTTTAATGGCCTGAGCATTATGGGCACAGTAATACCTCTCTCTGATCATATTTAGTTAAAGGTAAGCCCAGAGCTGTGATGGGGCAGTCAGTGTTTACTACTTCTCATCATGACAGCAAATGTGGAAGCTATTACTTGTGTCCAGACCTGCTTACATAGTTCAGCAAAAATCCTGAAGGAGATAGCATAATTTGCATTAAAGTTATGTAAATATCCAAATACAGCTCTTCGCTGTTCAGCCTCTTCACAATTTATTTTCTCAGAATTTATCCCTAGGCTAACTCGTTACTCTATGCCAGTTTCTCCAAATTACCCCAGGACTTCAAAAGCCTTTCTGCTGGCAGTTAGCAGTAGCTGCTGCTCCCTTCCCTGGCTGCGTCCCTTCTTCCTTCCCATGGCAGATATTTAGTTCCCTCCCTTCCCTCTTTCATCTCCTACCCAATTTCCTCTTTGTCTTACTGGAAGAGGATAAGAAGAACTATGTAGGGTAGATCCATGTAAGAGAAAAGGGCGCCTGAGTCACTGGACCTGCCCAGCTTCCCAGTAGTTTTAGGTTGGTGTGCAATGGGGAAAGGAGGGAGTGGTGGCAGACAGGCATGCTGCAACCAGTGGTGTGAGGCTGGCCACCGGAAGCCAAAGGTGCAGTAATGCTGGGGCTCTTGCTCCATAGATCTTAAAGCCAGAAAAAGTCCTGAAGAGCCATTAAGAAATACAGACTGGATACAGCTATCTGTTTGAAACAAGAGACAAGTAAGGATTTGAAAAGTGGAAAGGAAAGGATGAAAAGCCCAGACTTTCTGTGGCACGTATGATGTAGGCTTGTAGGATATTTTTTCTCACGTGTGTGGCAGGGAAAATCAATATTTACTATGTGAAACGCCTTTTTAATGAACATAACAGATAAAATTGGCGTTACAAATGTGGTTAAAATTTGTTGAGACCCTGGTAAATTTGTGAGGAAAGGGAGAGCTGATTGAGGTTGAACAACCTGGAGTATATCTGGAGTCTGTAAGAACCATTATTGCCTTTATCAAATGTTAAAACAGAGGTATGCTGGTGGTAATAGTCAGCTTTCGTGGAGTGCTATAATTTCCATGCTTAAGCAAACAACAACAAAATGCATTTTGTTGGTTGGAAATTTTTGTTTAAATGGTTACTTCTTACAAGAAAAATCAACAAGAAAGTAAACAAAGGTACAGCTGAATACTACTTAATGTAAAGGGAAAGGAATGCATTCAGTGAACTGTGTGAAAATAGACTTTTGAAAGTATTCACTCATCACTTTCAAAAGTGGTATTAGCAGTTGGTCCCTTAATCCTGCTGAAAGTTGAGGAGGCTTGAACTCATAAATTCTCTAGGATATCACTTTTTCAAGAATTTTTGTGGGCTTGAAGTTCTCCACTGTGGTAAGTCAGATAAGAGGAGCAGTATTATCAACAGACTGTTGATGTGCATCGTGTGTTTTTAATGTTGACATCATACAATTGGTGATTGATTTGCTCAAAACTTACAATTAAGTTTAGGGGTGAGTACATCAGTACTACCTGTATAGTTTTTAACCCATCTACAAAATGGAATATAATTAAGCACCAATATCTGTTCTGTCTGTGAATACAAAGTAATAAACTACCCCATAGGCATTTATTGCAGTTTATCACAAGTATAAACAGCTCAAATAAAAGTTACTGTTATTATGCTACAAGGGTTTTTCTCTACCTCCATGTTTTTCCAGGCCATTAACTTTCTGAAATAACCTGAATGTGTGAATTCTCCCTGAGCTTCATTGATTTATTCTCAAAAATATGTCAGTAGGCATATTTTGTGCTCTGGCTTATTAAAGATTTAGTACGCTATTGTAATTTTTTATTTATTTTGAGGATATAATGGAAGGTTTCATTCTGAACCAATTTTAAAAAAAATACATTCTGCTGTCTTTGATTTTACTGTGATGTTTTTGCCTTCGTTAGTGAAATGGAAAGCTTTGCTTGACAGGGTAATTGTTGGTCTTGGCATGCTATAGCAGAGATTTGTCAGATATGTTAAACTTGATGAGTTTAAATATAAACTATCAGTTTTGTGAAGGTTTGAGTAAATATCTTAGCAGTTCGCTGCTTTTAATTGTTTGGGTAAACTCATTTGTAGTGCAATTAAATGACTGTATAGTAGATGAGGTGTGTCAGGCTGGGAATATACAAGAAGTTAAACAAGCTGTGAATCAGTAAACATGTAGGACGCTGGCCAAGTCACTAATGGTTTCACAAGCTATCTAACTTTTTTCAGCCAGCCAAAACTTTTCTTCTCATACTTCACAAATTTTAAACTTTTACTGCAATCACAGCAAGATTTTTTTTCCGCATTTCAGCTTCCGAGAGATAGCAGGTAGTCTACCTCTTCTAGTTGGCATCAGCCTGCTTTCCTGAACCAGCTCAACAAAACAAAGGCTAATGTCTGACTGTATGTCTGTAAAGCAAATACATGATACCACTTCTGCATCTGCAAGGAGTGCTTTTGCTTCTACAAAAAGAAAAGTATGTAATGAGTGTGTACATGGTACACTGGCTGATGGTGTCGCCAGATAAATTTAGTAACTCTCAGCAGCAGTGTTGAGCAGCCAGTGCCCATAACCTGTGAATACTCAGTGTTGTCCTTTCTCCACCCTGTTGACAGTACTGGCTCATGTGTAGTTGCTTTGGGAATGGTACTAAGTAAGTTACTGAGCTGCAAAATGACACTGTTTTCAGTTGTATTCACCTAAGTAGTACCACCTCAGAGAGTACTACAGATCAAATATACTGCATTCCTTTTTTTCTTTTTGTTTACCCCTGTGGGTGACTGGTCTACATGGAGTAAGAGGTTTTGGCTCCTAGATGCCCATAACTTTAAAGAGCAGCTTAAAAACTAAAGGCTGGCAGTTTCTGTGCTAGGTATCTTAGATTCATCGTTCATTGTGGGCTTACACAAAATGGTGAACTTTGAACTCAGGGACTTTATTGCACTAGAGTGAGCCTCCCTTCTGTACAGGACAGGCCAAGAGCGTTGTCTTTCTTCTGTAGCTAGTACCTACATGAAGATCCAATGTTGACAGCTAATGCAGTCTTATCTGGTGGTAGAGAAAGGTTGTTACAGTGTTGACAGTGTCAAATAATGTTCTTCCTGAATGTGCAGTGGGCTACAAACTACTGAAGAACTCAATTTCTCAAGTGTTTCTTTTGCAAATATGGAGTAGTTCTTACAGAGTTTATTCACAGGAAATCTGACAGGAGTTTCATCACTGTGTGCTGGTGTTTTTACTGGCTGCCATAAAGATAGAAGAAGTTGTTACAGTTAGATACGGGCAGGTAGTTTTACTGTCCAAAATTTATGAGACTTGTTGAAACAAGCAGGACTAGTACCAACAGAAGAGTCACAGCCATCCTATTCTTTTCTTCAGATGGCCAGCATTTCATATGCTACTAGGCAGACTAGAGTGTATCCAAAATGTTGCTGAGAGGAGGCCGCACGCTTTGCTCGCACCATGCTGGATGCTTATCTTAGGAATGCTGCAGTGCTTTAGGCAGCGTTGGCTCCTTACCCCCAAATAAATCTGATCTGGTGGTGGACATCATTTAGCTAGCAGGTGGTGCAGTGTTGCTTTTGAGTTCTGATCTTAAATAACTATCCGTAAACTTTATTGTAGTGCCATGACATGAATCACAGCCTCACAAATGGCTGCCCTGCGCTGGAGACAATTCAGACATAATTCCAGGGTAGTACAGAATTTAGCCCTCTCTTCTCAGGAAGTTGCTTGTGAAAATGAAACATAGTTCTTGGTTAGCAGCTGTAACTTTTAAACAGTAAGTGTAGCAAGTACAGTACTTGTTTCCACAAGGAGTTCAAGGTCCTTTGACAAATTAGAGAATCAGGTTAAAGCAAGTGACACAGCAGCGTAGCCTCAAGCGCTGAATGTAAACTAGATTGTAAAATATCTCTAAATGTTGAAGTTATTGAAAAGCAGTAAACTGGACCTGAAGCCTGTAAGTAATTTGAGAAAAAATCAGGGATCTGTATTGTAAGATTTGAAGGGTAGATTGCATAATAGTTAAGTTGAAGCAATTTAGGAACACAATTAAACATTTTTTCATTTTTCTTGTCAGCTTAACACATGTGCATAGTGTTTTATATTTGTGCCTATCTAAAGGTGTTTTAGAGATACTTTTTCAAGCTGAGTGGAAGATTTATGTTGGAGTGGAAGAAGGCATTGTTTGGACAATCCCAGAGTTTATGAATTTCTTTTATTATCTTGAAAATGAAACTTTGCTTTCTATGTTGAAATACGGCATCAATAAAATACAGAGCACCTGTGTACCTGTTGAGATCCATGCAGTTAAATCAGAGGATGTTTTAGAAATCTCTTGTAGCCATGTTAATGAAACCAGAAAAGGGGAGGCAGGAAAGCAGCTTCTTGATTTGAAAGCATAGAAGGTTGCAATGATGCCACTGTGGTTGCGGCTTTGTAGGCAAGGATGGCATACTGTTGTCATTGAGTGGACGGACAGGTCAGTCTGATGTTCTGGATGTTCATAATGCATTGCTTTTGTGTTGAAGGAATCCTCAAATTTACAATTGTCTTTATAACATGCTGAAAATCATGAACTGAGCATTTAATGATCAATGCCAAGAAAATTGGAGTGAGATATTGTGTTCTCTTAAAAGCACATATAAAGCAAAGATAAACTTCTGTCTAATGTTCCAGGAATAGCATCCTGAAAAGTAAAGAATAGAGAGCAACAGAGGAAAGTGAGCCGGTGGGGAAAAAAAGAAAGGGTTAGTTCACCACAGGGATAAGGAGAACGTAGCAAGAAACTGCTTCAGGGAAAGCAAAAGGAAACAGAAAGGCCATCCCAATCTAGTTCATGACTTATTATACAATAACAAAAGCATACTTCAAAGATGGCAAATCAAGGTTTGAAATAAACCAAGACAAAGGTAATGTGTACCAGAACTCACTGTGATTGATCCCATCTTTGTACCTGGAAGTTCAGCGTCTTCAGTGTCTTGGCAGCGATGTGCTTTACTCGAAGCTTTCCGTTATTTAGATTAAGTTGAAGTCCCAGGAAGGTTTGTTTGTTTGTTTTTAAATGTACAGGCACCTTCCTTTTTTTTTTCTCTTTTAACTTCTTCTTTGGGAAAGTTTCGTTTCCTATTTATCATTTTAGTGACATTTCAGGAAATTCTAATACTGTCTTTCAAAGTATGGGAGCTGAGAACTGCAGGTGTCTCAGTAAGTACAAGATGCAGTTGTAACAGACAGTGTGCCTTGCTGAGTGTACTGTGAATTGGGAGCATCCTGTATGAAGAGGGGTGGTCTTCAGCAGGAGTACTTTGCTTCTGTTCAGGGCATAGTTTCCTTTGTGATGCCGCTTGGTCAGGTTACTGTGATAAATAACGTAGGATGTGCATAAGTAATGATAAACATTTTTGTGTATTGAAGATCATTTAAAATCACTATGTATAGTGTAAACACTGTATGCATGTATAAGCATGAGAGAGAAGTGTGTTGCATTTGTCTCATGAATCTGGTACACTTTGAATAAAACAGTTTTTCTAAGGAGTTATTGGTAACTGAATTCTAGTGGAAATTTATACAGTTATCTGCATGCAACAACAAGGCTAAAGAATGTAATTTAAAGAACTGCGGAAAACATAACCAGCATGTCCCAGATATTTACTGGATTGGATAGTTCAAACTTACTGGTTCTTCATCTTTAAATATAGTAGCAATGACTCTGCAGATGCATATAATATGGAAAGGAGATTTATTTATATTTTTTAAGCATTGAGGCTTCAGGCACCTGAAGGACTCACTTTTTTTCAAGCCAAAAATGCACAAAGGGACTGAAATAGGGAAAAGAAAAGATGAAATTACAGGAGATTAAGAAATTTAAGACAGATGAACAGTAGATAGCAACAAAAGAGAGAGGAAAAACAGAATGTAAAGGAAAGAAAAGCAAAGGAAGAGAGTTGTACAGAAGAGGTGGAGAAAGAAATGAATGTGGTGGGAGTGGTAGGAAGAGGTGCAGGTCGAAAGGCATGAAGCCAGCAGGGAGGAGTAGGCAAGTTGTATAACTTGATCTTTATTTGAGCTTGGGAGGGGCAAGAGGGAGCAAGACTTAGTAGGAGGAACTAAGGGTGGTGTTTGTCTTTGGTTTTGCCCAAGGTGTTTTTCCCGTAGTTTCATGATGGTGTAATGTCTTTTACCTGCCACATGCTCAGACAATAGCAAGGGGCTAATGAAAGCTTTTGAAATGAACAGGAGAAGCTTTCTTGACTAGAAAAAATGTTCCACAAAGGAAAGTAGGAAGTGCTGATTTTTGCAGTGTCTGTAAGTTTGATAGCTGTGTGAAGATATTTTCATAAAAATAGTAAGGCAAGAATTGCTTTTTGTACTTAAACATTTGTATGCTGATAATTGGACCTCATGGGGACAACAAATTGAATTTAAGAATTACTTAATTGAGTCCCATTTTTCCCCTCCTTTTTTCACTTTGTCCTTTCTTTCCATAAACACTCACTACTGTGGTAATTATATACTGGATATGCTATAAGCATTAAATGCTACAAAGTTGATTTCAAGCAAGGCATACATTTTCAGGATTTGCCTCAAGGGATTTTGAGAAATGCAGTGGGCATGTCCTATGTCAGTGTTTCATGGCAGGATGATTCTTTTTCCTGAGCCTTAAAAGTAAGGATGTTGTCCATGTGAGATTTTCTTTAACTTCGCTTCCCCCCATCGCATTGACCTTATCTAACTGAGCTTATAGGAAACTTTGTACCCAATACCCCAGTGAAATTCTTCGTGTCAAGATGCATCTTAATCCAGCGTTACCATGTCATTAATGTGATCTTTGTTTTGGATTACCTACTGGTGATCTACCTTGATATTGATCAATGCTGATGTCAGAATCTGAACAAGTACAGAAGATGACACATTTTGCACCTGGCAATGAGGGAGCCACCTCATCGAGCAACTTCTGAGCAACCTTCATGAGAAATCTGTGACATGTTTTAAAATCCCCTGGACGGACTCTGAGTCATAATTATCTGACTGCACACTTACAGAATAAGCATTTGTCAGAAAGATTTATAACACTGTGCCATGACTGGTTTCCATATTTAGTCCTTTGCTGATGGAAACTCCCAGAATCTGAGCTGAGAGTATTTGTATCTGTTGGGGGTGGGCTGTTTGTTTGTTTTCAATTTCCGTACTAATTTTTGTTGACTGTGACTCATCCTGATGATGAAACAAAATGAGGTCTTCAGCCATTCTGTAATGTTGAAAAGTTTGTCAACTCCATTAGATTAAAAACAAGTCTTTTATGTATATTCAAAACACCGTAAATATATTACATATGTTTATTTGTAAAAAAAAAAGTATTTTAAAATGCGTTTTTAATACAGTTAGTGCTTTTTCTTTTTCTCTCCCATTTGGACTTCTTCAGTGCGGTTTATTTTGTGAGACATAAAGAAACCAGACAAAGATTTGCCATGAAGAAAATTAATAAGCAAAATCTCATCCTCCGAAACCAGATTCAACAGGCCTTTGTCGAGCGCGATATCCTGACATTTGCAGAAAATCCTTTTGTTGTCAGCATGTATTGCTCCTTTGAAACAAGACGTCATTTATGTATGGTCATGGAATATGTAGAAGGTAAAGTGTTTGTTCTGTTTTGTAGGGGAAGAGCAGGGTTTTGTAATACCGGAAAAGAAATATAACCACTGTGGTACTTGCATTAGAAGGGCCCTGTGTGTCCTCTGTGCTCTGGCACTACAGATTTAGAATCTAAATTCAAGTGTAAGGTGACTTTTTTTCCTGCTCATTATGTCCTAGTGAGACCTTTTAAAACACTTGGGATCCAGCTGTAATGGGGAATAATCGATCTTTGAATAAGTTTCTCATAGACTGTAATCATAAGTGTCCTAGCATTCAAAGTTCATGTGGAAATGCTTTTTGCTTTTCTGGAATTCAGATTTTCATCAGCATTTCTTAGCATATTTGTAATAATTCTTGCAAAGGAAGAGGAAGCAACTTGGAAAGGTGCTGATGCTGAAGGAAGACAGAATGGGCAAGGACTGTGCAAGATGAGTTACTGCAGCTGAGGCTATGGTTGTGTGGACTGTTGTTTTTTTGTTTTGTTTTGTTTTTTAAAGTAGCAATACGGGTGTTATTGGTTTCCAGCTGAACACTCATACCCCTCTATGCCATTTTCACACTGTTTTTTCAGTACAGTAGTTAGTATGGTTGCATGTTAAATTGGATCATCTGACTGGAAAAGAAACATTTATGACTACAGTTTGTGTGTACTTCTGCAGCATATATGGATTATGCTTTTACACCTCAGAATTTATAGCATAATCTGAAACATTTGTCCTGTTTCCACAGGTGGAGACTGTGCTACTTTGATGAAGAATATGGGTCCCTTACCTGTAGACATGGCAAGGATGTACTTTGCAGAGACTGTTCTGGCCTTGGAATACCTTCATAATTATGGAATTGTACATAGGGATTTGAAACCAGACAAGTACGTATATAGAATATAACCATAAGAGGACTTTGAAATGGTTAGATAAAATGTGAAAAGTGTAAGTTTGCTATACCTGAAATGTTTGTAGGTTTTTGTGTGTGGTTTTTTTTTTTTTTAGTATTGTAAATGGTACATAGATTCACAATTTCTGTACAATATGTGATTTTTCATTATCTGCAATTACAGGGAATGTGCTTTTTCCAAAAGTGTTCTTTAAAATCCTTTGAGATGGAAAAGGCTATCTGAGCAGATAAAGAAAAACGCACTTATTTTTTTTTGGCTGAAATAACAGGAAATGAATTTGGGCCATTAAGGAAGAGATCTAAGTGTGCTTAAAACAGGTTAATACGAAGTATCATCAACTTGCAAATACTCATTATTTGCATGTACAAAGATAAGATTGATCAGTGTGGAAAATCTTTCCTGTTACTTTTTTTTTTTCCCAATGTTTAAAAATACAGAATCTCTCCTATATGTGTAAGTAACATTACAGCAAGTATTTGTAGTGAAAAAGTATGGCTATTGTATCTCCATTAATCTCCCAATTTCACATTAAAAAAAAAAAAATCGGTTGCATCTGTTGGGTGAAAATACTTTCATAGCATGATACCTCAGGCCGGTGTAGCATTAGTTACTAGCTAACTTAATATCTGAGGTTTTTTTTTCAAATGAATGACCCAGCTTGCTACAGGCAGAAAACGCCCATCTCACTTCAAAAGCTGAGTTTATTCTATTCTAGTTCTTTCAGAATTATATTTCTTTTTCTTCAAAGCATCTAGCATTTAATTCTTAGCAGATGGGTGGTTATGTAAGATGATGTGCAATTGCATGTAAAAACTTTGTTTACATCTGGTAACAGTAATAAATGTGTGACTTTGTCATATTTTTAACCTGTTTTGTACCTGGTTAAATTACTTCTTAAGCTGTCTTTATATTTTTGCAGTGCTGATGAAACATTTTTCTCTGAGAATAGTAATAGTAAGCATATAATCTTGAATTATATCACAGTAACTTCAGGTCGTTCTAATTTTCAGTTTATTGGTGACATCCATGGGCCATATAAAGCTTACAGACTTTGGTCTGTCAAAAGTGGGGCTAATGAGTTTGACTACCAATCTGTATGAGGGTCACATTGAGAAGGATGCCAGAGAATTCCTTGATAAACAAGTAAGACACAGTCTTTTTCACTTTAACATTGATTGTTTGAATGAAGTGATGTTTTGCCAGCAAAGTATACTGTAATACTGTATAAACTGTTGTTATTTCTGCATTAGTGTTCTGACTGTGTGTGTCAGTTGCTTTTATTGATGCCCTGCAGATTATGATAGGCTTTCTTCTTTCTACATTGGGATCTATTAATAAGGTGAACATCCTAATTGTGTGCAAGTGAGTCTGTTATAGAGACAAATGGACAACTGTTTTTAAAAGGAATTCAAAAGTCTCAACAGAGTACTTGTAGAGTAGATGCATTGTCCAACCAAGGATGCTAAAATCTTTGATATGGCCCATTTCCCTTTAAGCATGCCTCATTACCATTGCTCACAATCTGTTCACTCTAGAAGTTACTTAAGATAAAACTGTCACAACTTTCTTGTAAACATAAGGATATGCTGAAGTTAAAAATATTTGCTGTGATGGTCTCCCATATACGGTGAACTGTCCTTTGCATGACAGACACGCAAATATGATTGCCTATACATTTAGATAGGTCATTTAAAAAACATGTTATGCAAACTCAACAGCCTGAAATGTACTGGATTTCATTTTTCCATGTTTCCACATTATTTTACATTTCAATGTTTACAAATGATGTGACATAGCTAGTACTGTTAGACTTAATTTACCATCATCCTTTCTTTCTTTTAGGTCTGTGGTACACCTGAATACATAGCTCCTGAAGTAATACTGAGACAGGGTTATGGAAAACCAGTGGACTGGTGGGCTATGGGAATTATTCTTTATGAATTTCTTGTTGGGTGTGTGCCATTCTTTGGAGATACACCAGAAGAGCTGTTTGGACAAGTAATCAGTGGTGAGGAACATCACAAAAAAACAGATTTCTTAGTTTGCTGTCAAACATTTCAGGTTACGTTAATAGTAAAGATATTTACAGCTTTACTGGTACACTGAGTTTCAAGCTAGTTTTGTTCACAAAAGACATTGTTATTGTAATGAAGTAATATGCAATTTGCTGTCAAAGCAGTAAGAATAAATTTATATTGAAAGCTGAATTTACCATGTATTGTTGCTGAGTACAGAAATGCAGTGATATACAGTACAATGGCTAAGCTACACTGTTTGAAAAAGAAAAGCAGTATTTGTATAAAAGTAGTGCCGCTACGGCACAGTGTTTTCAATCTTTAGTAAAGAAATTACACCAGAGAAGAAATAGTTGAAAGAAATTTGCATAAATGGGGAAAGTGCCTCATGACACAATGAAGAAATTATCAAAGATGTGATAAAACCCTAAAACAAATGTCTCCCGAATAATAAATAATGAGAAAGAGAAGGAAACAAATTCAATTCACAGATTGTTAATGATTTCATTCGTGATTGTTCTAGTGTAATGTTATTTCTGTAACAGCTGTTCTTCTTTCATTTAAAATTCAATAACCTTTTACATCTTAACCTGCAAGCGGACCCTACGTATTGTTATGTGGCTTGTGGCAAAACTGAATGCTAATTAAACAGGATCATTTACTATTCTACCTGCTGTTTCCATAAATTTCCCAGATGCATAGATGTAGAAGGCTTCTATTTATGCTGAAAGTTTAACAGAGTAGCACCTCTGTTACTGAATATTTCCTGGTCTGTTGTAAAACAGACCTGTAAAGTCTGCTTAAAAGGTCCAAAACAAACAAACCTGACAGAGACAAAACTAACTGAACCTCCAGTTTCTTGCCCTCTGAGAACTCAGCAAATCCCCTTTATGCAAAAGGAATCAGTCTGTCATCATCTCACTTTTCTCCATCTCTGACATTGAAAGCCAGACATGTTTGCAAACTTTAATGAAATGGATTTGAGAGTTGCCTCTAGCATAGATGTTGCCTCCTTATGCAACATCCTAGCTGCTTATGGATTTATAACTATGCTGCTTTCTGATGTGATACACCAGGGCCTGAGTGGCGATGAGAATCGTCTGTTTAATTAACACAAGCAGCAAATGCTGGCTTTGTTCTCGATGCCTCATGGCTGCAGTGCATATTCATACTTTATTTTCCAAATCAGACTGCAGCGTAAGCTGTAGGCAGGCAAACATGAAAATAACTCATGTTTTTATTGCATTTCCAGACACATGCACATGTGTTTTTGTCTTTATGCTCCCTGACTGGGAGGAGGTGAGGGAATAGTCTAAAATTAATGACCAAATTTGCACTGTAGACTTTATTTCACATGATGCATTAATTTTACATTTTGTAAACTAACATATCATGCGTTAGAATCTAGCTGATACTTAGGCAAATAACTTTATCCATTTGAATGTGTCTTTGTCTTCAATAAATTATTTGTAGAAGTGTATTTTTTGCAAACCCGATCCATTTGTGCTCACTGTACAACACTGTTGGTCAGCTTACTTTCTTGTTTTGATGTTTGCTTGCCATGTTTTCCCTTTTAATTTTAAATGTCTTCCTGAAATCATTCCTACTGTGAATATCTGCAAAAGAACTGTTTCCTTTGATAACTTCCCTGTGCTAAAATATATGGTCCCCTTGCATTCAACTGAAAAAGCCATGTTACAGAATCCAAGCTATAGCACTCCAGTTTCTGTTGGTGAAATCTTCATTTGATATGACAATCTACTCATTTTAGCCCCCTCATTTTAGCTCCTTTCTGATTTGTTGTAGTTTGCCTTTCCTCCCCTCAAGTATTATGAGTAAACCATGGGAGGCTTCAGTGTAAACTAGGTGCCTAAAATGATAGGGTTTAAAAATAAGCCTCCAGAAATGGGTTACGTTTCATGCCTGTTTATTTCAGTACCTTTCTTTAAACCCCAAAATGCGAAGGTTAAACTCCTGTGTAACTTCTGATCGTTATTTCTTCAATGGCGACCATTTTAAAGGAAAAATCGAGGTCATATAATTACAACACAATCCTTAACAGCCTTCTGTTTCATGAGGTCCTAGTATTCTGTTTCTCAGATACCGAAATCCTTGTACCTCTCAAGACAGTTCTGCAGGGTTTTCTCTAAACCTGCAATATATTACGCTTTTGGAGGCGGCTTCTGCTGCAAAATCAGACAAAAGTAGCTGTGTAAGCTGTCATAAAGTTGGTGTTCATCTTGAAACTGGCACCATTCTCCACTGTTTAATTTAAATGAAGGTTTGGCGGAATTCTTATTTAGCTTTATCTGGATGCTACAGAGTCTAACATTGTGACTGCAGGATTTAAGTGCAACTTGCTAAGAAGTGCAAAAACCGTAGTAATATAAGAATCAGAAGAGTGAGTTTTTTTCCTCTAATGTATGAGAGACTTGGAAAAAAGCTACATTGGCATGGATCTCTCCAGAGCAGAGGCCAATACGTCAGCCCTTAGTCATGATGACTTCAGTGAATATACTAGCATTAGAGAAGAACTACAGATGTGAGCAGTGACTGCAGGGTCAGGTCAGCTGTGTCCATTTTACCAGCAGTTTCCATGGAACAGAACTAAAATTTAAACCATGATGAATTGACGGGGGAGTGGGGGGGACAACAGGGAGAAGGGACAGCATACAAGCTTGGTAGTGTTTTGCAATGCTTTTCCATGAGCCAAGCATCGCTTTATTCTGCTTAACACTGTTTTGGGTTAAAGGATACTTCCGATGAAAATGAAAGCATAAAAATAAGTTTGTGGAGTCTGTGTAGAGAGTATTAAAATCAGAAGTAATCGGTATCCAACAGAGCAACTTGAAAAAATTTCCTTAACTCTGACTTTACTGCTAGCTCACAGTGACAGCTTTACTCAGCTTTTTCTGAATGTTGGGATCCAACTTAAATAATAACAAACAACTGTCTTTTTTGCTAGATGAAATCAACTGGCCTGAAAAGGATGAAGCACCACCTCCAGATGCTCAGGATCTCATTACCCTGCTGCTCAGGCAGAATCCTTTGGAAAGACTGGGAACAGGTTAGGAGGAACTACTCCAGGTTTTGTTAGTATGCTAGAAACAGCTTCTACGTTCAGCACTGGGAGGTTTTGTTCATCTATTTTTTTTTGTTTGTTTGGGAAATAACTGTCAGGACAAGTAGCATGACGTGCTGTTATAGCAGGGGGTAATTTCCCGATTCAGACCAGTAAAAAGACCTTAACAAGATGATGACTGTCCTTTCGTGGTGTTTACATGTAGTCATTCTCATTTATTATTCTCTTACTTGAATTAGTAAAACAGAAACCTCTGAAAGATCCAGTTAGCCGTTGGATGGGATTCCTTCATGAATACAGTGTTAAATAACTAAACACAGAAATGGAGAAGGGGAATCCTTATACAACTGATGCCCGCTTTTCCAGAAGTATCTTTACCTCACAAATTAGTTCCTTCAGGCTTTAGAGTGGATGATGAGTCAATTATTCAGAAATGACTGTCTGAAAGGTCCTATCATTCTCATTCAGCACTACTGCCTTGCATGAAAAAGAATGGAATCAAAAGCGTGAATGTTAAGGAAATAAGTGGATATCAGTGAGAATCAAAGCTACCAGCTTATTCTGCTGTGGTCATTCAGTGCCGTGCTCATTCCATATCAAGTGAAGAACCTGGTGTGTGGTATTCAGCATAGTGAGCCTGTACTGGCTAATGAAAGCAATGTGCATTTATGTAAGAGACTGATGGGTTTGCTGATGCAGCGGGATTTATTTGGGAGTTTGGGCGAGAGGCAGTAATGAATATTACACATAATTTTTAAAGTGTTAGTGTATGGGAGACCTAGTCGCTGACTACCATCCCACTGGGCAAAGCACTGTGTAAGCAGAGCAAAAAAGGCCTTCTGCATAAAAGACCCTGGACATAAAGCTATAGCGTTACTTCCAGTGGATATTATATGCCAAAAATATAAATGCATTGGGGACACTAAGGAAACCAAGTGGCAGGTTGAATCAGCATAACTACTTAAAAATTACTGGCGAAACTGAGTCCAGAAGTCAGACAGTGGCGCATATTTTTAGAGCTAAAATAAAAAGGAGCTTTAGGAATCAGTTTATAACTGGGCTTAACACAGCCACTCAGGAGGAACATGAGTATAACCGAGACCCCAAGTGCTATTGATGTGGTCTCAAACTACAGGTTTTCTTTCACAGGTTCACGAAGGGCAGGTCGTGCATGTCCAACCTCATCTCCTTCTACGATAGGGTGACCAGACTGGTAGATGAGGGAAGGGCCGTTGATGTGGTCTACTTAGATTTCAGTAAAGCCTTTGACACGGTCTCCCACAGTATTCTCCTGGGGAAGCTGTCTGCCCGTGGCCTGGACAGGTACACTCTTCTCTGGGTAAAGAACTGGCTGGAGGGCCGTGCCCAGCAGGTTGTGGTTAATGGAGTTAATTCCAGCTGGTGTCCCGTTACGAGTGGTGTCCCCCAGGGGTCGGTACTGGGGCCTATCTTGTTTAATATCTTTATTGATGACCTAGATGAGGGGATTGAGTGCACCCTCAGTAAGTTTGCAGACGACACCAAGCTGGGAGGTAGTGTCGATCTGCCTGAGGGTCGGGTGGCCCTTCAGAGGGATCTGGGTAGGCTGGGCTGCTGGGCTGAGG